>CM053602.1:2581016-2610235 GCA_028646575.1 Pseudocheirus occidentalis | reverse complement strand
GAGAGAGACAGAATGAGAGAGGGAGGGAGAAGAGAGACAGAGAGAGGGAGGGAAGGAAGGGGAGAGAGAGAGAGAGAGAGAAAGAGGGAGAGAGAGAGGGAGAAGAGACAGAACAGAGAGAGGGAGAGAGAGGCGGGGGAGGGAAAGAAACAGAGAGAGATAGAGACAGACTCAAGAAGAGAGAGAGAATCAGAGGGAGAGGGAGAGAGAGAGGAGGGAAAGAGAGGACGAGGGAGAGAGAGGGGGGAAAGAGAGATAAAGGGAGGAAAGAGAGAGGGAGACGGAGGGAGAGAGAGAGAGAATCAGAGGGAGAGGGAGAACAGTTTGGTCAAACTAAGCAATACATTAATGGAGTGTGGGCTTCACATGCTGAGTCCCCCACTTTGCATTCTTATGGCTCTTATTGGAGGGGGGAGAAGGAAACAAGGACCATACCAGGCCAAATGAGGTCATTAGAATTCTGCAGCATTGATTTTGTTGTTGCTACTCGTTTCCCATCTCCAGTATTGTCGATATCAGATATATTGTTTTCCAGGTTCTACTTACTTTACTACATAAGTTTACCAAGTCTTTTCATGTTTCTCTGTATCCTGATGCCTTTTTATTCAACTGAAAACCAAGCTGTGCCCCTCTGCCCTGCATTTCCCCAGACCTTCAAGGCTCTAGCCCTGTACCCCTAATTTAAAGGTGGAGGAGACTGTCAAACTCGGGGTTTGCTCACTCAGCCTTTCCTTTGGGTGTACCAACAAGGCTGTGCAGAATAGTTTCAGAGGACCTCTGTGTACTGTGTGCCCCACCACCCCAGGTTCTGGGGCCAGATGAGTAGAGAGATGGGACCAAGCAGAACAAGAAGAGGAGGGAGGAACACATTTCTTTTTCAACAGTTAGATTTTTTTCTTTCTATCTTTTAATTGTATCCAGTTCTCTTCCAGAAAATCATCCCTTATAACAAAGAATTTAAGAGCAGAAAAAAAGAGGAAGAAGTAGGGGGAGAAATTCAGCAAAAGCAAACAGCGCATCAGCAGAGAGCTGGCACTGTATGCAAGGTTACGCCCCAGTAGGCCCCCTCTGCACAGGAGTGACAGGGAATGGGCTGCTCTTTGTAATTTCACAACTTTCATTTTCCTTCTTTTTTTGTTCTACTTTTCATTTATTTTTGTATATATACAGATTTTAAAAAAATTAATTCTTATTCATAGCTTTTGGTTTTATATCACTGAAATTGCTTCTCTGTAATCTTCCCCATGGCTTGCTGCAGAGAGCCATCCTGTTTAACAAAGAGTTCTTTTTTTAGAGAGGAATAAGAGCAAAAAGACAGTCAGCAAAACCAGTCACTATGTTGAAAAGATCAGACATGGAATGCAGCGTGTCACACGGGTCTGCCTCCTGCCTCTGGGCTGGGGCTGTTGTTTTCTTGGCTCTGCTTGCTTCCCTTCACCTCAGGTCACACGTTCATCACATTCATCATTTTGTGTAGCATAGACATATTCCATTATACCCCTGTGCCATTCCCCACTGGACAGATATCCTTGTTTTGGGTTCTTTGCTACAACTACTAGAAATATTTTGGTGTGTCGGGGACCTTTCTTTTTGTCAGGTACCTCATTGGGGTATGTGCCTTGCAGTGGAAGCTCAGAGTCAAAGGGGATGGGCCATTTTTTCAGCATAATTCCAAATGGCTTCACCAATAGGGCATTGGTTCACGTGTTTTTCCATAAGCCAATCAACATTGACTGATCTCACCTTCTGTTGTCTTTGCCAGTTTGTTGGCTGCCAAGTGACTTGGGGTATTCTTGACCATGGTTGTTAACACTTTGCATTTCTTCTCTTGAGACCCATTTATTCGTATTCTTTAGCTGCTTCCCTTTTCTGTTTTCTGTCTGTTGCTTTTCTCTATGTTTTGGATACCACATCTTTGTTTTCTTTTTCCTCCCCATTTCACGACTCCCCTTCTCATCCTGGATGTCTTACCTTGTTTGTGCAGCAGCTTTGCAGCATGGCTAACCCAAATGATCTCTTTTCTCTTTTGCCATGGCCTCTGGCCTTTGTTGGCTGTGGATAGTATATGATCTGCTCCTCTTCTCCTTTGTAAACGGTTTGGTCTCAAATATTCAGGTCATGTGTCCATTTGGGAGTTATTGTGGAATATGGTGTAAGATATTGGCTGACACTTTCCAGTTTTCCAAACAGTTCTTAATAAAAAGGGAGTTCTTTCCAAAGTGTCAAACTCCGGGCTATTGACTTCCACGATGTCTAGTCTGCTCCATCGATCTACTTCTCTCTTTTTAAACTCATACCAGATGGTTTGGATGACTGCTGCTTCGGAATCTAGTCTGAGGTCTGGAAATGTTATTCCCCCTTCCTTCCTCCCTTTTTCAATTTTCATTGGATTTGGTTATTTTCTCTTGACATCCTAGAACTTTTGAGTAACACAATTCTTCAGGGGAGATGAAGTTCACTGCACCAACTCCTAAGCCCAAGGTGACTTGCTGAGCAGGCGACGCAGCATAGAGAGAGACAAATGAGAAATCAGCAGGACAGAAGAGCTGAATTATGGAGGTTGGCGCTGGGAGCTTTGCAACCAGATAGGACTTGTCCAGGGCAGGCTGGAGTCTGAAACAAAAGTAAGCCCTGGAGAAAAGAGCTTGGCCCGAAGTCAGGAGATTTGGAGTTAGAAGGGAGCTGCTCTGGGCTGGGCCTGACTCCGGCAGGGCCCTACTTGGTGCTATTTGATAGGAAAACAAAATGAAATAATCCTAGGTCCTTGGGTATTTAATTAAAGGAGCTCTATGGCACCTTAGCTGGAGAAGGGTATTCCACAAGGATGGCAATTAAGTTCCTCTCCCATTACAATGGCCTATTATGACCTTCCAAGCAGACTTCCTGGAAGTGATTTCTAGGGCCTGAGCCTTTAGGCCTTTAAGCTAATTAAGTTTCTGTATCTTTTCAGGAAAAACAACCGTGACTTACCTAGGAAAGGGGAAGAGGGTGTGAGGATGGTGCTTCCGGCACAGGAGCTTGGGACTCACCTGCCCATTGTCCTTGTGCTGTGCCAGTTCCAATCGTGGTGTTCTCGTTGCAGGGCGCCAGCCGGTGCCAGCGGGAGGCTTTGGAACTGGTACATTTCTGCTTTTTTCTTAGGGATTTTTAGCACCTGGGGAAGTGGATCCTCTGAACCGTCGATTTTCAACTGTCCCCAAGCCAGACGTTGTAGTTCAAGGTAGGTGTGGCTTTTCTGCCAAGAGCTGAAGTTATATGTTTAACAGCCTCCGAAATGCTTGTGTAGCATTAACTGCATGGCAAACTTTTCCAAATGTCTTATGCCCATTATCTTTTTTGATCCTCTCAGCAAGCCCAGGAGGTAGGTGCTGTCATTACTCCCATTTCACAGATGAGGAAATGAAGGCTGAGCAAGGCAAAACAACTTGCTCATGGTCAGACAGATAGGAAGAGTCCAAGGTGGGATGTGAAACCGGGTCTTCCAGTCCTCTTTCCTCCTTCCTATTGCTTTCCCATTACTATCGAGGACATCACTATCCTCCCAGTCCCCCAGGCTTACAAGCGCTGTGTCATCTTGGACTCCTATTCCCCCCCTCCCCATATCCCATTTGTTGCCAAGGCCCATTGATTTGGCCCTTGTAGCCCCATCTCTCAGATATACCCCCCTTCTTTCCTCTGACATTGTCACCCCCTGGTACAGGTCCTCATCTCCTCACACCTCTACTGTTGCAGTAGCTGCTGGGGGCATGGGTGTGCCTGCCTTAGGCCTCTCCCCATTCCCTTCCATTTTCCACTCAGCTGTCAAAATGACCTTCCTAAAATACTCACACCCTCCCCCTGCAATCAGTAAATTCCAGTGCTTCCCTATTGCCTCCAGGATCAAATGGAAAATCCTCTTTGGGGCTTTGGAAGCCATTCATACCCTGCTCTCTCCTCCCTTTCCAGTCTTCTTTCTCCTTACTCCCTGACATATCCTCTTTGATCCAGAGGCTCTGGCCTGGCTGTTTCACAAACAGGACCCTTCCCCTCCCAACTTGGGGCATTTTCTCTGGCTGTCCCCCAGGCCTGGAATGCACTCCCTCCTCATCTCTGCCTCCTGGCTTCCTCCATGTGTCAGCTCAAGGCCCAGCTTCCAGAAGAGCCTTTTCCTATCCTCCTTATTCTTGGGGTCTTCCCTGTATTGATTCTCTCTAGCTAGTCCTGTTTAGAGTATGTTGTTACAGAGTCATTGGCACGTTGCTTCCTCCATTGGATTGGAAGCTACTCCTGGGCACAAACAGGCTCTTACCTTTCTTTGTATACCCAGGGCTTAGCTCAGTGCCCAGCACGCAGTGCCTAAAAGTGACTGTTGGCTCTGTTTGACAAAGAGCGCTTCTCTAAGAGAGAGATAGAGGGAAAGAGGGGGGAAAAGGAGGGAGAGAGAGATAGAGGGAAAGAGGGGGAGAGGAGGAGGGAGAGAGGAGAGGGAGGGAGGGGGGAAGAGAGAGAGAGAGAGAGAGAGAGAGAGAGAGAGAGTGAGAGTGTGAGTGAGTGAGTGTGTGTGTGTGTGTGTTTCAGTCTTTGACTTCCTTCAGGAATAAGCCCACTCAGTAATGGGATCACTGGCTCAGAGAGCACAGTTTGCTCACTTTTCTTCCACAGTTTCCTGATGCTTTCCAGAATGATCAGATCACTTCCTGGCTCTAACAGAAGTACAGCAAGTGTGTCTGTCTTCCCATAGCCCCTCTACCATGAACTCTTTCCACATTTGATACCAGGCATGAGGCAGAGCCCCCAGCTTGTTTGTACGCACATCTCTCTTACTCTTCAAGACATGGAGCACATTTTCATGAGTCATTTAGAGTTTGCATTTCTTCTTTTGAAAACTGTTCATCTTTCTTGGTTTCTAATGGAACGGATCTTGGTATTAGATAATTGTGTCAGCTCCCTTTACATTTTGGCTATTGACTTTTATTGGTGATCTTTGGCACAAATATTTTCTTCCACTTTACTCTTTTTATAGAAGCTGCCAATTGTTCTGCATAGGATTTTGTCTCTTTTAGAAATGATCTTTCAGGTAAACAGGATAATTACCTATAAACTCTTAGCAACTGAGCCAGAAGAGGAGCCTAGTAGATACTAGAACTTGTTCCATTTAAAGCAGTGGTTCTCAACCTTCCTACTGCCACTACCCTTTAATACTCGTATGTGGGCGGACCCTCCTGGAGACGGCTAGAGGAGCGGTGTCTTGATTCCTAAGACCATTAGAAATATGTGTTTTCTGATGGTCTTAGGCAACTCCTGTGACCCCTGTGAAAGGGTCGTTCGACCCCCAAAGGGGTTGCAACCCATAAGTTGAGAACTGCTGCTTTAAAGGAAATCATTCAAAAGTAGTAGAACTTTATGTAGATACAGAGCCTTTCCCCAGTAGATGATCAAATGGGGCAGTTCTCAAGAGAACAAATGCAAGCTCTCAACAACCATATGAAAAAGTGCTCCAGCTCACGAACAATAAGAAAAGTGTAAATTCGAGCATCTCTGAGGTTCCTCCTCATCCCCATCAAACAGACAAGGAAAATGCCAGCTGTTGGAGGGGCTGTGGGAGGATAGGCACACTGACTGTCTACTGTTGGTGGGCCTGTGAAGTGTTGGGAGGTGACAGTGATATAGAAAAGACTAAAGAAGAAAATATTCTTCTCTGGATAGTCTCTCTTTTCTCTCCCTATAGTGTCCTTTCTAGCTGAGACAGAAGATATCAAGGCCATCTTGAGGAACAATGGAATTGATGTGGAGACCATTGCTGAAGTGTACCCCATCAGAGTACAGCCAGCCCGAATCCTCAGTCACATCTATGCCAGGCTAGGTAAGGAGCTCTGCCAGCTCAGGAAGCAAAGCTCTCTGTTTCCCTGGTTCTTGGCTTCATCCTGTACCATTGTATTCCACTGACCTTGAACTGGAATTTAGGGGCTGTAGAATTTTTGCTTCCTTCAGCCCCTTTCTACTTCCTACATAGCCTTAGGGAGAAGACCTCTTTCACAAAAAACAGCTCATTGCTTGTGGGGAGTATCTCCTGTGCCTCCAGTAAACAGATGCTGCAGGGTATTGCAGGAACCTCCTTCACAAAAGTATTGGCCCCGCCCATCCTTGGAAGTCATGCTCAGAAAATTAATCAATATGCCTTACTTATATAGGCAGCTAGGTGGCGCAGTGGATAGAGGACGGAACCTGGCGTCAGCAAGACCCTTAAGCAAGTCACTTAATTGCTTTCAGCCTCAACTTCCTCAGTTGTAATATGGGGAATAATAAGAGCATCTGTTTCCCAGAGTTATTGGGAGGATCCTATGTGCTAATATTTGTAAAGTGCTATATAAATGGTAACTCTTATTATTATTATTACTTGTTGATTGGAGACTTGGGTTGGGGGGGTTGGATCAACCTCCAAGAAAATGACTACTTCCTGATCCATATTTGGCTTGAATTTGTGCTTTAGATGAATATCTGAAGCTGCCCTTTAACCTCAAAGAGGCCCCCTCCCTCCTTATCCCCCTCATTGAGAAGACAAGCAATTCGATATAGGTTATACATGTGTAGTTGTAAAAAACGTATTTTCATATTAGTCATGTTGTAAAAGAAAACGTAGGCCAAAAAAAAAGAAACATAGAGAAAGTAAAAAAAAAAAAAAGTCTGCTTCGACCTGTATTCAGACATCATCAGTTCTTTCTCTGGGGACGGATAATATTTTTTATCCCAAGTCCTTCAGAGTTGTCCTGGATCATCGTATTGCTGAGAAGAGCTAAGTCATTCACAGCTGATCACTGGACGATATTGCTGTTACTGTGTACACAGTACATTTCCCTTTGCATCAGCTCATGGAAGTCTTTCCAGGTTTTTCTGAGAGCATCCTGCTCATCAGTATTCCATCACAGTCACACAGCAAAATCTGTTTGGCCGTTCCCCAATTGATGGGCATCCTGCCAACACCACAAGAAAAGAGCGGCTAGGGATTTTTTTTTACACATAGGGCCTTTTCCCCTTTGTTTTTAAATCTCTTTTTGGGTACAGACCTAGTAGTGGTATTACTGGGTCAAAGGGTATGCACTTATTTGAAGCCCTTTGGGCATAGTTCCAAATTGCTCTACAGAATGGTTGAATCAGTTCACAACTCCACCAGCAGTGCATTAATGTCTCATTTTTCCCACATTGCCTCTAACATCTGTCATTCTCCTTTTCTATCCTATTAGCCAATCTAATAGGTATGAGGTAGTACCTCAGAATTGTTTGAATTTGCATTCCTCCAGTGAATAGTGATTTAGAGCACCTTCTCATATGGCTATAGATAGCTTTGATTACTTCATCTGAAAACTATTCCTATCTCTTGATCATTATCAATTCAGAAATGGCACCCGTTTTTATAAATTTGACTCACTTCTCTATATATTTGAAAAATAAGGCTTTATCAAAAAAACTTGCTTCAATATTTTTTCACAGTTATGATTACTAACTATATTTCCCTGCATCCTATTCCCCCCAGTTTATTCTATTCTCTCTCTTCTTTCACACCATCCCTTACCAGAAGTGTTTTGCTTCTGACTATCCCCCCCCCCCAATCTGCCCTCCCTTCTATCACCACCACCCCTTCTCTTCTTCCCTTCCCCTCCTGCTTTCTTCTAGGGTAAGAATACCCAATTGAGTATAGATGTTATTGCTTCTTTGAGCCAATTCTGATTAAGGTAAGGTTCATTCACCCCCCCTCATCTTCCCCTCTACTGTAAAAGCTTTTTATTATCTCTTTTATGTGAGATCATTTACCCCATTCTACCCCTCCCTTTCCCTTTCTCCCAGTACATTCCTCTCTCACCCCTTAATTTTATTTTTTTAGATATCTTCCCTTCATATTCAACTCCCACCTGTGCCCTCTGTCTGTATATATACTCTTAACTGCCATGGCAATGAGAACGGTCTTCTGAGTACAGATAGCATCTTTCCATGTAGGAATGGAGACAGTTTAACCTTATTAAGTCCCTTATGATTTTCTTTTCCTATTTACCTTTTTATGCTTCTCTTAAGTCTTATATTTGCAAGTCAAATTTTAAAGGAGGTCATTTGAAACGATTTTGTCCTATTATATACCAAAAACCCCAATAATTTAGATAAAACAGAATGTGATGCAAATAAAGTAGCCTAATGCAGGAATGTCTTGTGTTTGGGTCTCCATGTTTGTAGCAGGGGGTTTTGTTTTTCTTGTTTTCTCAAATAGAAGAGAGAAGGCAGATTTTTCATTGATTAAAAATATAACTTAATTAAGAAATTAAAATAAAATCCTAGGTTAACAGAAGAAGTAGCTTCTATAAACAATTCTGTATGAGAAAAAGAAATTTTATAAGCCATAGATGAAGTCTCAAAGAAAACAGCTTCTGTACCAGATGGATTCATAAATTCTATCAGAATTCTATCAAATTTTTTTCTACCAAAATTCTATCAAAGAATAATAAATCCCAAAATTACATAAACTGTTTGCAAAAATAGGAAAACAAAAGACCCTTCCAAACTCTTTTGATGATGCACATATGGTCTTCATACCAAAGGTAGGAAGAGACAAAGCAGGAAAAGAAAACTGTGAACCAGTATACTTCCCAAAGATTGATGTAAAAATATTAAATTAAATATTAGCAAATAGATTAAACTAACATCTTTTTTTGTTTTTTTTATACTGTATGGTAGATTTATACCAAGACTGCAAGTTGGTTTAATATAAGGAAAAAACTTGGCATGAATTCTTCCAGTTCTTTCCATGTTTCTCTGTATTCAGCATTGGTTGATTCTTCTAGCACAATCATGTTACATTAAATTCATGTACCACAGTTTGTTTAGCCATTCCTTAATCAACAGCATCTGCTTTGTTTCCTGGGCTTTGCTGCCACAAAAAAAAGTGTTATCATAAATATTTTGTGTTAGACACAGCCTGTCCTTTTTTTAATCATTGGCCCCCTTGGGGTATATGCCCAACAGGGCATACACTGGATCCAAGAGTATTTTAGCTACTACTTTTTTTTTGCATATTTCCAAATGGCTTTCCTGAAGGGTTCTGCTGATTTTCAACTCTACCAGTGATGCATTAGGGCAAAATTCCTTTTCAGAGGTGTTGGCTAATGTTGACTAAAATTGGTATGTTGATTAAAAAACAAGATCAAGATACACCCCAAGTTCATTTTTCAAATTCAGTTGGCTACCTTGAGACAAAATGTAAGAAAATGGGGCAGATCTTTTGGGATTTTCCTGAAACTTCGTGCATAGAAGAGGTGGTGAGGCTAAAACTAGTGCTTCATAAAGTCATTCATTTCCATATAGTCTTTGTCCTTGTAACTTTCTTGGATGTTCTTCACGGTTCCTTCTTAGATGTTCATCATGGCTCCCCGATTAGAGTGTAAGCAGCTTGAAAGCAGAGAAGAGCTACACTTCTGACTTCCTTTCTTTCCCACTGTGGTACCTAGCAGAGTAATCTGCCTACACTGGACACTGAGAACAAGTTTATGGCCTAATAACAACATGGTAACAATTTCTCAATCCTGTTTTAGGCTGCAACAGCCGAATGAAACTCAGTGGAAGACCATACCGACACATGGGAGTCCTAGGAACATCCAAGCTCTATGACATTCGCAAAACCATCTTTGCTTTCACACCACAGGTGGGTCGAATGGGCTGCTGAATGAATGGAACTTGGAGGGCAATTACATCTCCTAGTCAGGAAGGCATGAGCTTTTTGTTGTCCCATATATACAGACAAGTTACATCCAGGATGAATGGGAAGTAATCAACAAAAGAAGG
Organism: Pseudocheirus occidentalis; assembly: GCA_028646575.1. NCBI lineage: Eukaryota > Metazoa > Chordata > Mammalia > Diprotodontia > Pseudocheiridae > Pseudocheirus > Pseudocheirus occidentalis. The sequence goes on along the minus strand of CM053602.1, from coordinate 2,600,431 downwards.
CACTAGAATTAAGAAGAGCTGGAAGAAAGGCTTCCTATAGAAGGTGAGATTTGAGCAGGACTTAAAGGAAGCCAGGGAAGGCAGGTGACAGTAGGGCCAGCGTTCCAGGCCTGGGGGAAAGCCAGAGGAAATGCCTGGAGCCAGGGGATGGAGTGTCCTGTTTATGGAACAGCCAGGAGGCTAGTGTCACAGAATTGAAGAGTAAATGTCAGAAAGCAAGGTATAAGAAGGCTGGAAAGGAAGGAGACTAGGTTATGAAGGGCTTTGCTTCTGGAGTTTATTGAGTGGAAGTGGAGTGGCATGGTTGGACCTATGTTTTAAGGAGATCACTTTGATAGCTGAGTAGAGAATGTACTAGAGTGAGGAGAGCCCTGAGGCAGGCAGAGCCCCCCCAGCAGGCTATTGCCATAGCTCAGGGGTGAGGTGATGAGGGGCTACACCAGGGTGGGGTAATGTCAAAGGAGAGAAGGGGGCATCTCTGGGAAATGTTGCACAGGTTCACACCATATTTGGATACAGGGGAAGGGGTAAGAGAATGAGGAGTCGAGGATGTCTTCTAGGGTGAGAGCCTGAGGGACTGGGAGGAGAGTATTGCTCTCAACAGCAATAGGGAAGGTTGGGGGGAAAAAGAAGCTCAGTTTTGGACATGTGGAGCTTAAGATGGCTACTGGCCATCCCGTTCAAGATGTTTAAAAGTTGGTGGGAGATGACGGTTTGGGACAGGATGGGTATATTTGACGATCATTAGCATAGAAATGGTCATTAAATCCATGGGAGCTGATAAGGTCACCAAGTAAACTAGTCTAGAGGGAGAAGAGAAAAAAGGGCCCAGGACAGAACCCTGAGGGTCACCTGTGGTTAGTGGGAGTGATCTGGAAAAGGATCCAGCAAAGGAGATGGAAAGAGCAGTCAGTGAGGAAAGAGGAGAATGGGGAGGGGGGGGGTTCCTGAAAACCTAGAGGGAAGAGAGGATCAAGGGGGAGAGGGTGACTGCTGAGGGGTCAAGGAGGATGAGGACTGAAGAGGCCATTGGATCTGGCAATGAAGAGACCCTTGGTAACTTTGGAGAGAGTAGCGTTTTTCCTCAATGCACATGTTAAGGCCCCCAATTTTGCTCTTTATATCAATTTGATATTTCTCTTGTCCTGCCAAGCCCTGGGCATTTAACTGAAGCCTCAGAGGCTGTGCCACAAATGCCATTGACTGCCTAAGTCCTGTGGGCAGCTACACATGCAGGGAGGGGACACAGTTTCCCAATGCTGGGGCAGGGGATGAGGGGAATAGTTTTCCATCCTTGCTCATGGCACGCATCTCCACACCTGTCATTAGGTGTCTCCCCCTGAAATGTTGCCACCACCAAATGCCTTGGCAACTTTGAAGCAGTGAGTTTGTGGGATGTGGTGTAGCTGTGGGTTTTGTGGGCATTTCCTCTACAGGACTGAATGCTGGTGATGGCAATTTCCCCTGCCTTCTGCCTTTTTTTCCCCAGTTCATAGATCAGCAACAGTTCTATTTGGCTCTTGACAACAAGATGATAGTGGAGATGCTCCGGACAGACCTCTCCTACCTGTGTAGCCGCTGGAGAATGCCGGGCCGCCCCACCATCACCTTTCCCATCCTGCACACAATGCTTGGTAAGAGCTGGGGGAGGCTCAAGGAATGCTAGGCCCCTCTCAGCTCCTGGACTCCCTGACAAGTCGCTTGGTCAGTAGAATCCAGTTGAACCAAAGTTCTCTCTGGTAACGCAAGCCTATCTACTCAAGGGAGTGCCATTTCCAGAGTGCTTTGAATAACTGAGTTCTCTTTGGAGAGTCAAGGTATTAGAGCGCTGAGCTTGGGATCAAGAGCAATGGCGGCCCCAACCCAGCTTGTGCCACATGTATCTCTGTGACCTCACGCAGGGTATGGAGTGTCTTTGCCCCCCTCCCTTACAGGATGAGGGCTAGGGCACTGGGTTGGTTCCCTCTGGTTCTAGTTAAGCTCTGTGGTCCTCCAGGCAACCCGGTATACCATTTTTCATTGCACCAGTGAAGGTGCCGATACCTCTGGTGCCCACCTCCCAGCCTCAGGTGAGATCACGCGTGGAAGGTCTGCCAGCATCAGCATCAGTCAGCACACTCATACTCCTCTTGTGACCTTACTGAGTAGTGACTGTGCCAAGCCCTGCCATTAAGAATTCCAAAATCTCATTGGAGAGCAGGTAGACTCCCATAGAACAATGTAAGGTGATGTGTAATGGAATAAAGGCCAGCTTAGTGATGGAGGGAGGGCTGGACTGAGTACTCAGATTCGTAGAAGAGGCTGGAGGGCAATGTCTTGCCCAAGGTCACATGGTGAGTTGGTGGCAGAGCCCGGACTCCAGCCTGGGTCTCCCACTCACTGACATTTGCTGGCTGCCTCTCTCTGCTTCAGTCATTGTAAAGAAAATGCCTGGGGGCAATTCAGGGCTCTCATCTCCCTCAGCTTACCAGGAGGAGGCCCAGTACACTGGCTCTGGGCCCCAACCCAGTCACTTACCCAACTCAAGATTTGATTTCCTTACCTGGAACATGATGGTTCTCATGCTTGTCCTCCTTCCCTGCCAGGATTGTTGTGAGGAAAGCACTTTGTAGTCTTGAAAATGTTTCTCAGAGGGGGTGGCTAGGTGGCGCAGTGAATAGAGCACTGGCCCTGGATTCAAGAGGACCTGAGTTCAAATGCGGCCTCAAATGACACACTTACTAGCCATGTGACTGTGGGCAAGTCACTTAACCCCAATTGCCGTCCAAAAAGCAAAAAAAAAAGTTTCTCAGGGCTTCAGATGGCTAAAACCTAGGGGCAGGAATGAGCAGGTTCTGGGGAGGATCCAGAGCAGGAAGTTCCCATGATGGGAAATGAAGGTGAGATTGGGAAGGTAGAACTGGGATTCTAAAGGGCTTTGGGGCCTAGCAGAATTGACTGTTGATGCATTAGGACACAGGGAGCAGGGAGGGCGATGCTGGAAGGAGTATGGAGGGCCAGATCAGGCAAGCCATGGCAACAAGATTGATCATTTGCGAGCTATTCACATAACACAGCTGTGGAGTACTGAGGTCTTACAGTGGGGAGGTGGCAGCAGGTAGAGATTTGTGTCACAGGAGCAGTTAGGAGTGGGTGGAGAATGAAGAGCAAGGAGGAACTGAGACCCTAGGCTTTTGTAGGGGGGAGGGCCTTCCCCCTTCCCCAAGAGAGACCACAACCTGCCTCTGACATCTCATGTGTGTCTGAAGTAGGATTGAACCCAGCACTCCAGCTGGGAGGAAGAGATTGGGAGGAAGCCCTGAAAAAGTTCAGGTCCACCATGGCTGGCCTGCAGATACTTGGAGCTCTTTGGAATGTTTGTTGGGATCTTTGCTTTGGGGGATGATATGTTAGGGAGGTCCCTGGTCAGGGCTCTCTTGGAATATCCCAGGATTCCTGGAAGGCTAGCTTAGAACCTATTCTGTTCTCCAGATGTCTGGCCTTATCTAGGGGTAAATCCCAGAGTATATCGTAGGAGTCTGCTCTGGACCAAGGCTGAACTCCATGGAGGTTCCATGAGGATCTTAGTATCTCATTGAGGTGCAGAGGTGTGGTCTTGGGGACTCCCATGCCAAGAATCAGTCAATATCTTTACAATGGCTGCCCTTCCAAGGGGGCCCCCCTCTCCACTCAGGGCTGAGAGGGAAAACAGTTCATCAGCTCCATCGTCTCTGATGGGGCAGTCGAAAACAGTTGCTATTTGTTTACACCCTCAGAGTTCTGACATTAGATATTTTTTTCTCTATATATTAAGATGAATCTGGAACCACCATAAATGCATCTGTCCTGGCTGTGCTCAGAAAAATGCAGGATGGCTATTTTGGTGGGGCAAGGTAAGTGACCTCTCCTTCTGGCCCATGGAGTAAGAGATGGGGGACAGGACCGTTGGGCAGCTCAGGAGAGCCAACAGATCCCTTCATCCCCAGCTGGATCCCATTCTGGTGCTGGGCACTGGCTGCCTCATGGATCAGACCAAGGATTTGGGTGTTCTGTGATGAGGGGGGGGCTGTTCTCACTCCTTACCTGGCTCCATTGTCAGAGACAAGATCGCAAGATGCTTTTGAGAATGGCCCAAACTGAAAGTCAGAGCTCTGGAGTTGGACTCCTGGCCTTGGGGGTCCAAGAGGATCCTATTTACTCCCACTCCAGGAGTAGTTTCTGCTCACAGGCAGAAACACATGCTATAGGGAGCAGAGCTTTAGAGATGGCCAGCCTTTTACAGAGAAGGAGACTGAGACCCAGAGAGAAGACACCTAGGTAGATTCCAGCCAAGCCGCTTTCCATTCCATGCATGGTCAGCCTTGGAGTTCTTTGGGTGTCATGGTCCTAGATTTGTCTTCAGCTGTACCCGTCCTCTTTCCTGGTTCCTTTGTGCCCATAGACATGGCTTTGCTGGATGCCTGGCTGTGGTTGGAACAAAGCAAAGTTAGTTACTCCATTTGGGGACTGTCAGCGCAGTACCAGCTTAACACGTGTTTGCTGCCTGTGGATTACTGACCTTTCCCTCGGCCCTGTTGGCGCACTTTCAGAATCAGCATAGGGATGGCATGACATTGCACTGCCATGGACCCCAGTGAGCCCCAACAGAGGTCCCTAGTCTAAGTCTGCAGACTTCCCCTGAAGAACATGGCGTTCCGGAGGCAGCACAGCCTACTTGTCCCTCTTCTCTCTGGCCCTGACTATCAGGGTCCAAGCAGGCAAACTCTCCGAGTTCCTGACAACGTCATGCTGTACACACCTGAGCTTCATGGACCCTGGCCAGGAGGGGGAGCTGTACGGTGGGGGTAATGATGCTGAGGAAGATGACTACGCCAACGAGCTGTACATGGGCAGCTGGCTGGCTGGCTCTGACTCCCCCAAGCACGGTAAGTAATGCCGCCCTAGGCAACGATGCCATTGTAATGTGCGGCTGCTGCCAGCACTCTCGCTTCCCTCTTTTCACCCTGACTGAATCTGCTGTGATCACTGCCCCACTTTGGCTTCCTTCTTTGCGGTCTGCTTCTGGGTGAACGTCCTGGGTTAGGAGTTCCAGCCTGGGCAGCTGGACGTGTCCCTCAGCCCTGGGGCCCGGGGATGGAGGGGTGCTTTGGCAGCAGGAGGAAACAGTGGGGAAAGGAGACCCGGGTGATCCAGAGTCAGGTGTGTTGTGGGGAGACAAGAAGAGGAAGGAGCTGGGTGGAAGGAGCAAGGAACTCTAAGGCAGAGAAGAGGGAGGTAAAGGTGTTCCCACCAAAGGGCCTGGATCTTCTCATCTGTGGAGAGGGCAGACGGTCAGGGAAGGCTCAGGGAGCAATGTCACCTCTCAGAAGAATCAAACTAAAGGGGGTGCCCTGAGCCCACGGAGGAGGAGGAGGAGGAGGAAGGAGAGGTGCACAGCAGCCACTTGTGCCCTTGATCCTGTACCCTGCCACCTGCCCAGGGCCTTTGTTCTGGTCATCCTTTTCTTGCACGTCTTTTGTTCCCTCCCTCTGAATTCCCTTGCACTCCCACCCCCAGCCCATATCCATCTCACCCTCTTGAGAGCCCAGCTGTGCTTTAAACCCAAGCTTCAATGCCACCCCCATCATGACACCCCTGGTGATTGCTCTGTTTGAGTTCTGTTTGTCATGACCTATGTGACTTGGTCTCTCTGGGCCTTGGTTTTCTCCTTTATCAAACAAGAGATTGGTCAGCCCAGACCACTTCTCAGGGCTCTCCCATCTCTGCATCTTGGTCCCCCTTGTATTTTCCATGTATACTCTGAGGAGAAAGGTTCCCTTCCTACCCCATATTATAATGATCTCCTAGACTAGATTCTAACAAACCAAAAGCAGAGACTACCTCTCATTTGGATTCCCCCAGCAAGGTGGGTGCACATCAGTTATGGGTCAGTGGTTGGTCAATGACTCCTGAATGAACGAATCTAAGGGTTGGGCTTCACAGAGTGACTCCATGATCATTTTCTTCCTGCGAACTTCCAGTGTGGCCCCCTGTGTGTGGGCAGGGCTGGCCTTTGATTTGTCTGGGGTGGGTTGTAAAGGAATGAACTAAGCTGTGTCCTCTTCTTCCTCCTCCCCCACTAACCCTGCAGTCCGTGGTGATGATGAAGTCTTGTGCTACTTGGACCACCTTTTGGAACACACCACACCCAAGCCCACACAGTCCCATACTGACCAGCAGAGAGGACTTGGTCGTTTCCAAACGGCGGTGCAAACAACCCGTGACTTCATGTCCTTGGTGACCAAGGCTAAGGACCTGCATGTACAGAGTGAGTAACCCATGGCTCTCTGGAGGAGGAAGAAGAGGGAGAAGAGGAGGAAGAGAATGAGAAGGCAATGGGGCAGGGGAAGATAAAGGCCTAGAAGTGAGGAGGGGGAGCCAGCCAGGGAGTGGAGTGGAGCCACCTGTGGTCAAGGGAGAGAGGAGGCCCCTGGGGGGAGGGGGAGAGACCTTTCCTTTGCTCCCTTAGAGAGAGTTTTGTCAGTGGAGGAGAAATGGAACATAATATTGCCAAGAGCCACAAAAGACTGAGGGAAACAGAACTTAGAGGGTGTGCCCAGAGCCTCACCCAGCCTCCCATCCTTCAGCAGGGCCTGTCATGGAGGCTGTTGTCACTCTGCTGAGCCCCAAGGAGAGCACTGCTCCATGGCTGGGGGTGGAGGGACCCCAGGTGTGTCCACTACAGTATGCGTGGCCTTGCCATCTATAAGCCACTGACCCCCCCCACCCAGAGGTGCAGCTGAATTTGCCATTGGCATCACTGAAGGCAGGCAGCACAGTGCCTCTAGCCAGAGGGAGCATATGCCCACTAGCCTTCAGATGAGGAGTGAGCTTCCCCACTCTGCTACCTTTTGCTCAGGCAATTGTTTCACCTTCTTTCTTTTATCCTTCTCCCTGGGCAATGGTTCTGGTGGGTATTTGGATGGCCACCTACCCACAGCAGGCTTCTTCCTTTCCACTTCATGGGTCTAGGATGGGCACAGAGAGGGGATGCCCTCACCCAGAAGCACCAGATAGCCTCAGAGGCCGGCCACCTTGGCTGTATTGTATGTCCTGAGCTAACCTGAGTCACATGACCTGGCTTTGGTGGCAGAGGCCCAAGGTTCAGATCTCTGCTCTGCTCTCTGTGTGACCTCTTGGGGCCTCAGTTTACTCATCTGTAAAATGAGGGGGTTAGGCTCAACAATTCCTTTCCTTGGAGCTATTCACCCCAAAGGGCTGCTTTCCCTTGGCTGTTCCATAGAACTGCCCAGTAAGTAGGAGCCAGGCTTCCTGACGCAGGGACCAATCACTTTTGGAGGCCCAGGGTAGCTTTTTATTAAGCCCCAACCTGTGTGAAATGTTCAGTCTTCCAAAACCTCCAACCCTCCTCCAACATTGACTTCTTCCAGATGCTCACATATACCTTCCCACAAAATTACTGCCAGCCTCCCGGACTTCATTCAGCTTCCTGGACGCCACGCCTCTCCAAGCTGAGCAGGTAATCAACAGAAGCACCCTCAGCCATTGTTACCCCTCTAGAAAATGGGCACTGATGGGGTGGCTAGATGGTGCAGTGAATAGAGTGCCAGCCCTGGAGTCAGGACCTGAGTTCAGATCCAGCCTCAGGCACTTAACCAGCCATATGACCTTGGGAAAATCACTTAAACCCCAATTGCCTGCCTTCCCCCTCCAAAAAGCAAAAAAGAAAAGAAAGAAAACACACACTGATGCATCTGAGTGAGTGGCCACAGCTGTGGCTTTCTCTATACAACTAGTGATTCAGGAAAACACCCATTTCCTTTTCTTTGATTTCAACTCGTTATATTCTCTCTGGTTTGGTTGCAGATGAGAGGCCTGAGGCACCAGCTGCTTCTGGCTTTGTATTTTCCTCAAATGCTGACACTCATATCAGAGCTACAGCCCTCTGATAGACATGAGGATTGGAGGGAAAAGATTGATTGGGTCTGAGGGCTCTGCCTGATTGACTGAAAACCATTTTCGTACCCTTCCCCTTCTTCCCCTTCCCCTCCTCCTTCTGCTCCTTCTTCCCCTTCCTTTTCTCTTTCACCTTCTCCTCCTCCTTCTCCGCTCCATTACATTGTTACAGGCTCCTTCTGTCCATGTGGGGATGCACCTTCCCCGGGATGAATCTGGGGAAATAGACTTCCAAGCCCTGGTGGCCCAGTTGCATGAGTGTCCAAGCTTACAGGACCAAGCTGACATCCTCTATGTGCTTTACACCATGAAGTATGTAGCCCTGACTTGGTTATTTTGAAGCTTAAGAATTCCCTGTTGGGTAACTCTGTAGATGACACATTGAAACCTATGAGTGTGTGTGTGTGGGGGGGGGGGGGAAGGGGGGCTTGATTACCCAGGAGTAAGATATAAAATCCAATGGCCTTGTTGTTGGTTTCATTCTTTTCTTGGGCAGAGCAGGGTGGGAGGGAGGCAGAGGTAGAGTGGTTGTGGCTGAGATAAACACCCATGGATCTTGGGAAGAGACAGAGAGACAGGGGAACTGAGTGAAAAGTGAGTGGGAACGGTTTTGTGAAGGGAGAAAGGACAAAATTTGGCCAAAGATCGGCTCTGTGGAATGAATGCAAGGTGACACCAAGGTCACGACCAGGATGGCTATGAAAAGGATGAGCTCCTTGACAGGAATAGGAATTTGGGAAAAACATGATGAATTCTGTTTGGCCATTTGGAGTTTGAGATGCGTATGGGGCATGCAGTCGGAGATGTGAGCCCAGAGGTCAGCAGAGCCAGTAGGGCATTGAAGCTATGGGGAATGATGAGATCACCAAGGGAGGGAAATGGGAAGAGAGCCCAGGCCAGGCTCCAACCTGAATTAGTGGGCGTGACCTGGAGGAAGAATCAGCAAAGGAGGCTGAGAAGGAATGGTTAGACAGGTAGGAGAACCAGGAGAGAACTAGAATCCTAGAGAGGAGAGAGAATCCAGGAGAAGGGTTCACATCCCAGGCTGCCAAGATCAGGAAGGATGACGAGTGAGATTTGGCAGAATGATGAGGTCACAAGCTGTATTGCAGAGGGTTTAGAAGGTAATGAGAGGAAAGGAAGAGGAGATAATGACTGGCCAGCATTTGTCAAGAAGTTTGGCCAGGAAGGGGAGAAGAGATTGATGATGGCTCACGGGAGATGCGGGCATGTTTGGAGGTGAGACAGGAGAGAAGGAGAAGAGACTGGCAGAAGGCATCTGAGGGAAGGAAAATGAGGAGGGATTAGAGCTCTTGGGGAATGGGCCCCAATCTTTTTTCAGGGAAGTATGAAACAAAATCTTCACCCGAGAAGATGGAAAGAAGGGAGCCATGAGATGTTTGAGACAGGATGAAGAGGTTGGGAATAGCCACTGTGATGAGTTGGTTAGTGAATGTTTAAAATGATTGCTTTGCTGCAGTGAGAGCCCAGCTGAGATTGTGTAACATAAATTCATGTTGTCAATTTGTACAACTCCACTGAGCAGCTTATGAGTAGGAGCCAAGGCAGTGGATGTTGGGAGCAATCCAAGGTTGGGGCTTGGCAGGGCAAGATTGGCCATAGGATAAGGATATAGGAACCTCAAGTATAGAGGGTAATACAGATTCACCAAGGGGACAAGGTGAGGGAGGGAGGCACCTTTCTAGCATGATGGCCTGGGAAAGAACTGAGGAATAGGATGGGGGTGGGGGGTAGACTAGAGCTCACAATGAGAACAGAGAACAGGGTTGTGGTTCATGAGGCGGAGGGAAACAAGGAATGATTGAATATTATGATTAGGTATGAGGTATGAGGAGGTCACATACTTGGAAGTGGAACACTTAGGGATCATGGCAGGGTCAAGAGTATGATCATCTGTGTGTGTAGCTGAGGTTGAGTGGAAAAGTTGCTCATGAGAAATGAGTAAATTAAGGAACTGGCAGGTGAGAGCTTTTGAGAGAGTATCCGTATGTGTGCCAAAGCCCTGTAATGTGAGAGCTGGACTTGTGTTGGTGAACTTGAAAGCCTTCATGGGCAAGGTAGCAGCAGAGGGAGAAGACAGCTCTCTGAGGGGGAGGCTTGGAAAGGCCAGGCCATGAGAGACGGACAGAGAGAAGACCAGGCAGCTTAGCTAGAGTATGGTGCATGGGACGGGGAGCAGCGTCCATGGAGGCTGAGCGGGTAGTTTGGATCAGGTAGCTTGGATCAGGCAGGGGAGGGTTAGCAGTCATTAAGGGCAGAGCTGACCTTGGGAGTAGCTGCTGGGGAATTTTCCCACTGGCTCTTCATGCTCCTGAAGCTACATTTAGATAGATAGGCAGGCTGAGGCAGAAGTCTAGGAGCACAGCTTTAGCTGATCAGAGCACAGGACAGCATATTCCTCCCAGGTGCTGCTCTACTCTCCCTTACAGGGAAAAGTGAGTGTGTTATTTCTCCTGTCAAAAGAAAATGAGGGGGTGGCTAGGTGGCGCAGTGAATAGACCACCGGCCCTGTAGTTAGGAGTACCTGAGTTCAAATCCGGCCTCAGACACTTAACACACACACACAAAAACTAGCCGAGTGACCTTGGGCGAGTCACTTAACCCCAACTGCCCTCCAAAAAACAAAACAAAAAAAAAAAGAAAAGAAAATGAGCTCCTGGAGTGCAGAGACTGTTTAGTCCCATGGTTTAGCCCAGTCGTGGCATACACTAGATGTTTACTAACAAATGCTTATTCAGTGGTTGAAGAATCTGGCTCCTCTGTGGGAGTCCCTCCACCAATCCACACCCCAATACTTAGATACCTTCTTGTAATTTGTGCTTAAATCCTCCCCTAGGCCTCAGGGCCTGCCCCAGGTCCAAGTACAGCCTGCAGCCTTCTGACAGTGGCATCGGGTATGCCTTGAATGCTGCGCCTCCATCCTCCAACCAGGTGCATCTCTCTCCTCTGCCTTTGGGTCATCCACAGTTAGATTCTCCAGAGATGAAGATGTTCCATAATTTGCAGCCAGGCAGGATTGAGGGATCCTGCTCTTTTTTTTGGAGGGCAATTGGGATTAAGTGACTTGCCCGAGGTCACACAGCTAGTAAGTGTGTCAAGTGTCTGAAGCCAGATTTTAACTCAGGTCCTCCTGACTCCAGGGCTGGTGCTCTATTCACTGTTCCACCTAGCCACCCTGATCCTTTTCTTTAAAAGACAGATTTTTTAGGATAGGACAGCTTATTTCAAGCTCTGGACAGTTTGCCAGATTGACTGTGTATGCTCTCCTCCTGTTTTTCCAAACCCAGGGGTCCTGACTGGAACACTGCCGTGTCTGGTGAAGAGGGTGGGACAGTCCAGGAGCTCCTCGCCACCCTGTATGGAAAAGCTGGGGAAGCACGTCACTGGGGCCTGATCCGCTATATCTCTGGCATTCTAAAGAAGAAAGTGGAAGCGTTGGATGAGGTAGAGCCTCTTCTTTCCAAGGGATGTGGGAAAGAAACCACAAGAAAGGCTCTGGTGACCTCAAAGACTTTGAAAAGCCACTTCCTAGATTTCATTTTGCACACAATGCCGTCATCATCACTCCCAAATACTTGCTGACATGATGTCTGGCTCTGTGACTTCATTGGTGTAGGGGCCTTCCAGTGTGGAACTCCTTTTCCTGATGAACATTGGCAATTTGCTTCAAACTCATCGCCTTGGAAAACTGTCCATGGTCCGATAGCCAGAGTGTGACAGAGGCAGGATCTGAACCCAGGGCTTGCCTATTCTGACCCTACCCTGCTTCTCATTGGGCAGTCACTTAAATAACTTTTGGACGGTGGCTTTGAATTTGGAACATTTTTCAATGATAACAAAGTAAATGATTTGTAAGGCTTTTTCAGAAGGACAGTTTTCCACATCCATTTCACACATGGATTCCCTTGAGGTTTGTAGCTGTCACCTGTATTAGACTGACTTCCAGAGCTGTTGCAATTGGAGGAGGCTGCTGGATTCTTCAGGAAGGGCTGAGGGAGGGGCATCCAGGCCAGCTCTCACTAGGCCCCCCCTCTGTCTCCGACCAGGGAGGTGGCCATTGACATCCTGGCATATTTGACTATCTTTTAGGCCTGTACAGATCTGCTGTCTCACCAGAAGCACTTAACAGTGGGATTCCCTCCAGAGCCTCGGGAGAAGACTATCTCTGCGTGAGTCAGCTGGTTTGCTTTATTAGAGCTGGCTTAGAGTGTGTGTGTGTGTGTGTGTGTGTGTGTGTGTGTGTGTGTGTGTGCATGTGTGCGCATACATGAGCTCACACGCACCCAGTGGGAAGACAAGCCCTGGAGGCAATTGTAATGATAGCAGGTGCTTTGAGTTCTGGGACTGATTCTGCCAAAGAACTACTCCCTGCTCTCAGGGAGCTTACATTCATTCTCTTGTATGTGGATAGACATAGGTGTGTACAAAGTAAATACAAGTAATTGGGTGGGGGTGGGGAAGAGCCTCGGTGCCAATAAATGGGAAGACTCAGCCACTAGGCTTCCATCCTCCTCTCTGTCACCAGTCACTTCCACAAGGGCATGTCCACCATGCCTTCCCAAATTTGGCCTCAGACACTAGCTGTGTGACCCTGGGCAAGTCACTTAAGCCTGCCTGCCTCAGTTTCCTCATCTGTAAAATGAGCTACAGAAGGAATGGCAAACCAGTCTACTATCTCTGCCAAGAAAACCCCAAATGGGATCCTGGAGAGTTGAACACAACTGCAAATGACTGAACAAGAACAAAATGTTTATGTGCCTGTGCATTATACGCTATGTGGCACAATGGGAAGGATCGTGGTCTGGCTGAAATTTAGTAGATAAGTCCTAGGGAATTGACTAAGGCCCATAAAGGTCAAGTCCCCAGAGTCACCTAAGCAGTGCCAGAGGCAAGATTGGAACTCAGTTTTCCTAATTCAAGGCTAAGAACTCTGTCTCTCCCCTGTGGTGCACCATAATTAACTGATCAGAACACAAAGAGTCACCTGCAGCTGTACAGAACTAAAAGGACTAGGACCTTCCTACTCACCCGTGAAGCCTGGCCTTACCATGGCTTGACTAGATATCAGTGCCAAGTGTTAGGGGGTGGGAAGACCAAAGAACAGGAGTGTTGCTTTAGGGAGATTAGAGTCTGAAAGGGGAGCAAAGAAGAAGTGGGTACTGTTGTATGAGGCTGTTACCTTGGCCTCAGGGAGGAAGGGCCCTGGTACCCATAGTGCTTCTGACATGACAGGAGTAACCAACAATCCCTCCTGGAGCAGGAAGGCAGAAGGCGAAATTGGAACTTGGGGCAAGCTCTAGTCGGGAGCCATTGTACAGTTCTTAGAAGGAAGACTGTGGCTGGTTTCTGTTGTGGGATGAAGTAAAGCCAGAGAAAACCGGAATGGCAGCTGGTGCCCATGGGTTGCTCTAAGACCTATGGAGAGGAAGGGCTTTGCCTAAGAGCACACAACTAGGCTTTGAAGCCAGGCTGCCTTCTCTGGCTACACGGGCTGAGAAAGTCATAGTTTGAGAGTCTGAAGGGATTTTGGAAATCATCTCACCCATGAGGAGACTCAAAGCCGGGCCTAGAGTTTAAGTCACTTGCTCAAGGTGACAACTCAGAGAGTAAAGTAGCAGAGGCAGGTCTTTCCATGACAACTTGGTGCCTTCCCTATTGTAATGTGGAAGGTGATTCTGAGAACACAGGGGATTAAGGAATGGCACTGAGAGAGATATGATGGCTGGCACAGACCAGACAGCCTTGGAGAATGGACTGGCTTGTGGCCTGAAGCCTGAGGCCTGAGGCTGCAGTGATGGATGAGTGGAGCACAATCCCTGTGGTCACACAGCTTTCTTTTGAATGTGTTGAACTGTGGGGGTGGGGGTGGGGATCCCGATGAGACTAGAACATTCTTTGCAATGATGTAAGCTTTCACCCCTTAGTCCTCTACCCTATGAGGAGCTCACCAAGCTGATCGATGAAGCCAGCGAGAGCAATGTAAACATCTCCATCCTCACACAGGTGAGCAAAGTGGCCAGGCCTGGCCTGGTGACTAGCACCTTCAAGGGTGAGTCGGCTTCGTTGTTGGTTGCTGAGAGCCCCAGAATCGGAGTCAGCAAGGAGGCGTGGTCCCCTGACTTCCCTGCTCTTGTCTCCCTTCTCGTCTAAACCGTTCCATGTCCAGGAAATCCTGGTGTACCTGGCCATGTACATGCGAACTCAACCCAGCCTTTTTGCGGAGATGTTCCGGCTCCGGATTGGTCTCATTATCCAGGTCATGGCAACAGAGCTGGTGCAGTCTCTTCACTGCTCAGGTATCTCATTCAGCAGCACTCTCCCAAGGGAACTTGCTTTTACTTTTGTTCTTCAGCCTCTTGCTTCCAGAAGAAGGCAAAGCAACCTAGCACATCTGCTGCCCATAGTGCCAACCCCCAGATTACCCCTGGCAAGCCTGCTCCTGTGCCAGCTGGTCACCACTTTGTCAAACACTGGCAAGGGACAGGTTGGGTATAAGATGTGAAGGAAGAGGGGGTTCCTGAGCCTGATTAACTAGTGGGGTAGTGATTTTATCAGCAAAAGTAGAGACCTAAAGGGGAGAGGAAGGTTTTGGGGGGCAATGGATGAATTCGACATGGGGGGGGTGGTGCTTAGTCAGAAGTCCTGATGAGGGCTGAGAAGCCCGAGGACAGAACATTGAGAACTTCCATCCATCCATGTGAAAGGGCAGAAAGGCAAGGTTAAGGGAGCAGCCTCAGCCACTCGGAGCATGTGTCCCGGCACCAACTTTAGCTAAAGCCTGGTTCCCAGTTATCCACAAGATCAAAGCCAAGTTCTGACTCTGTAGAGTTTGTAGGTTTGGGTAGTCCAGGCCACGGCCCCTTCACCCACCCTTCCTGCTGTCAAGAGTCACAGACCTGCTTTAGACCATTGAAATTCCAGGTCCATATACTAGGTAATGTCTGGATCCCTTCCAGGGAGCTAGGTGGCACAGTAGGTATAGTGCCAGGCCTGGAGTCAGGAAGACCTGAGTTCAAATGCAGCATCAGACACTTATTAGCTGTGTGACTCTGGGCAGGTCACTTTACCTTGTTTACCTCAGTCTCCTCATCTGTAAAATGAGCTGGAGAAGAGATGGGCAAGCCACTCCAGTATCTTTGCCAAGAAAACCCCACGTGGGGGTCACAGAGAGTCGGAAATAACTGAAACAAGTGACTGAAGGTTCCCTTCAGCCCTAAAGCCTAGGATACCTTGATCCCATTGATCCCTTCGTTCTTCTCTGCACCATCTCTGGTTCCATGAAGTCATGAACAAGCAGTGATGAGGCCATTTAATAGCTAAGGAGAAAAGACAAGAGAATCTAATGCTCAAACTGGATGACAAGCCTTTGAGTCAGCTGGGCCCGATAGTCTCATACAACCAAGAGTGGTATCTGTTTCTGAGAGTCTCATGTATGTGTATGATGGGGGTTTTTTGTACCTGTGTTCCTAGTACCTGGTGGAGGGCCTGGCACAGGGTATAAGACCAAGCCTGTGATTCCCTGCTCTTGGGAATTCCCTCAACCCATGTAGGTCAGTGCCTTCCACTCAATGTTGAGTCTCTGAGAGCTACCCAGATCCTTGAGAGGTTAAGGGCCTATCCACAGTCACATAGCCAGGAGGTCTCAGAAGCAGGGCTTGAGTTTGGCTCTTCCTGACTCAAAGATCGAGGCAGCTCTTCAGTGACCTTTAACAATGCTTCTGGAGTGATTGATGTGGTACAAGGAATGTATTCTTCCCATCCAGTGGATCGTGAAAATGGAAATGGATCCAGAAAGAAAGTGGGGAAGAGGGGGAGGGAGCAGGGGCTGTAAGGCTCAATGACCTCCACCCCCTTCTATCTTTGGTTTTCTCACATGCAGCTGAAGAAGCCACAGAGAGTCTGATGAATCTCAGTCCTTCAGCCATGAAGAATCTCTTACACCACATTCTCAGTGGCAAAGAGTTTGGCGTGGAAAGAAGTGGTAAGCTTTAAGCGCCCCAGTCTGTGCCAGTTTGGCTAGAGTGGATTTTGGGTAGGGTTCTGGGTACCCATTTTGTGGCTGTCACAGTAGGAAGTTGGGGGTGTATATATGTAGCTCTGCCCCCAGAAGGCCCAAGCACTAAATGGATCTGGGGTCCCCGCTGGCAGGCCTTCTCACCTTTTCCCTAGAGTGCTAGACTTTATTTCTCCATTGGTGCCTGTGGTTTTGGCAGTGGCCAAGATGGCAGCAGCTCTTGCCAGGCCATTAGAACAGAATAGTTACTCAGCTTTGCCATGGTGCCAGGTGGGGGCAGGGGGTAAGAGAAGATATTCCAGTACAATCAACCACACTCTATGACAGCAAGTGTTTCCTAAGTGGTGCACCAGAGAGTATCCTTGGGTGGGGACACAATGTCCCTAGCTTTCTGTCTAGTAGCAGAACCCAAACAGATGACTCCGATGTCTGACTTGGAACAAGCAGGGCACCAGAGGGCTGCAGATGAGCAGGCTGGGCGAGGTCTGGAGGGTGGGTAGGGATTCCCTCCTGGCAAGAATTCAAACAGTGAGTTGGAGAGGATGGCATTCCAGGTATGGGGAACAGTGGGAGTGAGAGCACGGAGGCTGGAGGGCACCAGTGAATGCCAGCGGGCATGCAGATTCCTTAGTGGAAATTTTGGATTTTGTAAGTTGGCTCATTGCCTTTCATTGACACATTTTGATTCTATTTTGTAAAAATTCCCTTGTCCTGGAAAACATCCTTGTATGCCCATTATGCTCTTAGTGCGTTATTATGTGGTCTTCCTATGGCTTCCATGGTTGGCTCTCAGTACCCACAGTGCTTGAGCTCTCCTTGAGCTTCCCATCTTGACCCTTTTCCTTCCCTTCTCTTGGCTGGGCTTCCTCCAGAGCTGTGTGCTGACCCTGAGCCTTAACTCAGGCACCGCATGGTATATAGGGCCTTTCCCATCCCCCAACGGTTAGTGTTCCCTTTGAGGAGGCCATGAGCCAGGAAGATGGGACTGAGGGTCTGTCCTAGGGCGGGAGTCTGGTGAGTGGAGAGGAGGAAATGTGTGCAGTTGCTAGAACTTGGTAACTGATCAGGTGAGACATGGCAGAGAAGTAGGCGCAGTAAAGATGCCAAGGTTACTACCTTGGAGGTCTGAATGGGACATGATGCAAGCTTCAGGGCAGATGGTTTGGCACATGGTGTGTTTGAGCTGCCCCTGGGCCATCCCCAGTGAAGAGCTGGCAGAGAAGTGAGTAAGGGTGGGGTGGGTAGCTGAAAGTTGGTTGGCAGAAGCCAAATGGTCCCTGGCTTTCTGGGCCCCATGCTTTCCCTCTATGTGTCTGTCTCTATTTCTTACTCCTTCCCTCTTTCTCCCTCTCTTTGTATGTCTGTCTCCCTCTTCCCCACCCCTTCTCTCGTCTCCTCTCCCTCTCTCCCCTCCCTTCTCCCCTATCCCTCTTTCTCCTATTCTCCTCTCTCCCTTTCTCCTTCTGTTCCTTCTTCCATTTGTCCATTCATCCATTCCTCCATCTGTCCATCTCTTCCTCCCTCCATCTGTCCATCCCTTCCTCCCTCTGTCCATCTGTCCATCTCTTCCTCCCTCCATCTGTCCATCTCTTCCTCCATCTGTCCATCCCTTCCTCCCTCTGTCCATCTGTCCATCTCTTCCTCCCTCCCTCTGTCCATCTGTCCATCCCTTCCTCCCTCCATCTGTCCATCTCTTCCTCCCTCCATCTGTCCATCCCTTCCTCCCTCTGTCCATCCCTTCCTCCCTCCATCTGTCCATCCCTTCCTTCTTCCATCTGTCCATCCCTTCCTCCCTCTGTCCATCTGTCCATCCCTTCCTCCCTCCATCTGTCCATCCCTTCCTCCCTCTGTCCATCTCTTCCTCCCTCCATCTGTCCATCCCTTCCTCCCTCCATCTGTCCATCCCTTCCTCTCTCCATCTGTCCATCCCTTCCTCCCTCTGTCCATCTGTCCCAGCCCTCTCCCTCCATCTTCCTGCTATCATTCTCATTCTCTCATTCTTACCCATAGTGCGTCCTGCTGATTCCAATGTCAGCCCCGCTATTTCCATTCATGAAATTGGTGCTACTGGGGTGACGAGAACTGAACGGGCAGGAATCATGCAGTTAAAAAGTGACATAAAGCAGGTAAGGAAGCATGGTGAGGAAGCTGGCTAGGGCCTTATGTCCACATTGGAACTCACTCAGATTCATTTATTTTCCAGGTGGAATTACGCCGGCTGTCTGTCTCAGTTGAGAGTCAGGTGAAATGACTAAGCTATTTAACAGCTTCTGCCATGGGGGTGCCCCCCCACCAGCTAAATGTGCTCTTGACTCTTCCACCAGCTGGACTAGATGGCCACAGCTGCTTGAGACCCCTTTTCAAACAGTTAGTCAGGGTGCACTCTGTGTGTGTGACCTCCACATTCTCAAGGGAGACAGGCCCTGCTCCCAAGGAGCTGCCGCTCTTCTGGGGAGAACACAACACACCCACAGATGAGTAAATCAAGGAGAGCTGCAAGTTAAATACTGGTGCTCAGCTGCCGTCTCGTCCATCATTGGATGGTATCTCACCAGTCACACTTGTAACTCTTCCAGGCAGGAAAAGTTGATGCATACTCAACTCATTCTTGCTAGAGTGGGAGTGTCATTTCAACATGAGTGACATTAGGGAGAGCCTTGGCTGCCCTGTAGGAGGAAGCAGTAGAAAGAGCTCTAGATTCCAAAAAGAGGTCTGTTCGGATGTATCTGTCTTCGAGCATAGTCCCTGATCTTGACCCAGAGGGATGCAGGCAATTCTTTAAGCCACATCAGCTCAAGTTTCAGGGAAGGCCTGCCCTCTCAATCAACAGGCACCAGTGTAATCCAGGCTTTTCCAAGCTTGTATTCTGTGCACCTTGAGATCTAACAGTAGGCTTAGACAACGGCCTACTGGCCCATGGACCCAGAGCAGTGAAGGGATGAGTTGTCTGGTGAAGACAAAGAAATGATTCAGATAAAACTTCCCAGCAGACAGTTCCAGATCAAGGCCACATTTGTGTTCACTTTTCAAATTTCCCAGATGGGAAAGTACAGATCGACATATTCTTTTCACATGTAAATTTGAACACTGAGTTCAATCATAGACAACAGATTGACATCGAAATGCAATTTCAGCTTCTCTATAAAATGTTTCAGAAATGAGTAACCATGTGATTAGCTTTCCAGTTCAGTAACAGAGTACCCTAAAATCACCTTATCTCAGTCAATCAACAATCATTTAGCAAGGACTTGTGGGACAGGCACTGTGCAAAGCATTGGGGAAACAGAAGGGGAAGGACAGAAGCCAAGTCCCTACCAGATGGACAGTGTAAGTGAGAGGTAATCTCAGGAAGGTACTAGGAGAGAGAAGGGGTGGGGGGGGAGAGAGAGAGAGAGAGAGAGAGAGAGAGAGAGAGAGAGAGAGAGAGAGAGAGAGAGAGAGAGAG
>CM053602.1:2567096-2580916 GCA_028646575.1 Pseudocheirus occidentalis | reverse complement strand
GACCAGTGTGGAGGTGTGGATGGATCATAGAAGGGAATAAGGGGTAGGAAAGGACCAGGTCAGAAAAGGTGAACAGAGAAAGCCTCCATTGGATCTTTGAGATAATAGGTGGCCACTGAAGTATATTGAGCAGTAGGGTGACATGGTCAGACCTTTGGTAGCCAAGTAGAGGTGCCAACTTGAGGCACGTAGACCAACCAGTTGCTCTTCCACTAGTCCAGGCATGCAGTGAAAGAGCCTGCTCCAGAGTGGAGGCACTGGGACAGGAGACAAGGGAATACAGAGGAGAGGAGATGTTGTCAATGAGCAACGACAAGGTGTGGCCCCAGCTCAGACATAGAGAGTGGAGTCAGGGGGCCCCATGGTTTTGAGCTTGAATGACCAAGAAGATGGTGGTGCCCTCAACTGTAGTAGGCAAATGTGGAAGAGTGGAAGGCTGGACAGAGAAGACAATGAGTTGAGTTTTGGATATATTGAGTTTAAGAGGTCTATGGGACACCCACTTTGATAAGATGAATAGGCATTTGGATATGCGGGACTGGAGGTTAGCAGACAGTTTGGGCTGGACAGATAGATCTGAGAATCACTTCCATAGACATAATAGAATTCATAGAAATGGATGCGATCAGCAAGTGAAAATGGGACAAAGGGGGAAGAAAAGAGGGTCTAGGTCTAGATCTTGGGGGCCTCCTGCAGTTAGCGGGTGTGACTTTGGTTTGAATCCAGCAAACGAGACTGGGAAGTTGGAGGAGAACCAGGGAGAAGAGGGTGCTGGACAGTGTCCAAGGCCAAGGAGATGGCAGGAGAAGGATGAGGACTGAGAAAGGCCACTGGTATGGGCACTAAGAGATCACTGGGTAACTGGGAGAGAGCTGTCTCAGTTAGATCTGAAGGGCAAAAGCATTACAGTTTGAAGTGCTGAGGTCAGGAACCAGATGGCAGAGGGTTTAGAAGGCAGTCAGTAAATCAGTAAACATTGATTACGTGTGTTTGAAGCTGGGAATGCCTCAGAGGAGGAGTGGAGATGCTAGTTATGGGCAACTTTCTCCAAGAGTTTCGACCCAAAGGGAGGAGAGCTACAGGGTGGTAGGAAGTAGGGATGGATGGACTGAGTAAGGGCAGACACGGGAGTGCTTGTCATCACCAGGGAAGCAAGCAGTAGACAAGGAGAGATGGCAGGGAGGAATCTGCTGGAGAAGGTGCCTCAGAACACCAGGCAGCTTTCTAAGACCCGAAGTAATAGGTTGCTAGTCTGCATGGGTGAAAGGAGTTTCCCCCTTAGGGACTTCCCCATATTGACAAAATCACAAGTCCAGACAAAAAAATATATACACCTAACTGTATACCTTTATTACTATGGATTTGTACTGATCCATACATAGTAATGAGGGTAGCAGGAAGGCAGACATCCTGCAATTAGGTGGTTTGCCTAAGGTCACACAGCCAGTGTGTGTCAAAAGAAGGGTTAGTTCCCAGGTCTTCCTGCACTCCAACCATTACAAGTCTTTACTGCTGGCAAATGCTTTACTCCTAACAGCCTGCTGAGATAGACTGTTCCTCTAGGGTAGGGAGAATTCAAATAGTTCTGAAAGAAAATTTTAACACGTCCAGTAGTAGAAGGAAGGGAAAGTAAATTGAGGAAGAAAAGGAGAGATACAGATAGACTCATTCATTCCTGACTCAAGTGACTTTATCCTAGAAAATGGGAGAAAACTGGTGTCAGGAGAGGTTTCAGTTTGAAATGGGGATGGGTCACATTTACCAGTGGCTATTTCACTGGGCCTTGTGGGACAAGACATTATTTGTATCGATTGAGAGGCATTGGCTCAAAATTGTCTAAATAGTGACTGTAACTTGGGTTTCAAGCCTCAAGTGCCTGTTTACTGTTAGACTTGCAGGATATTTCAGGTGCTCTCTGTGGGATTTTTAAGGACTTCTCTTGGTGTTTTGATTTGTTAATTTTCCATCTTGACTTGGGAACAGTCAGTGTAAAGACATAGAAGTAGGAAATGGAGGATTGTGTGTGAAGGGAGGAAAGAAGGCCACTTTGGCTGGATGGCAGGGTGCAGGATATGGAGTAATGTCCAATGAGCCGAGGAAGGCTGTGGAGGTCATACAGGCTTGTGGCCAGCTCGTGTAGGGTTTTAGAAACTAAACAGGTCAATTTATACTTTCTCCTAGAAGTGATAGAGAACCACTGGAATGGACTGAGTAGTGAAATCCCATGCTGATATCTGCACTTGGGGAAAGGTCCATTGGCAGCAATGTGGAGGATGGGGAGAGACTTAAGGCAGAGGTCAGTTAGGAGGTGAGAAGTTGAGGCCTGAACTAAGGAATGGAGAGGAGGTGTCAGGGAGGCAGAAATGATTGGATATGTATGGTGAGGGAGAGCAATGAGCTGAGGATAATGCAGAGGTGATGATGAGAAGGATGGTGGAGGGATCTAGGGAATGATGAGTTCATTTGGGGACATGTTGAGTTTGAGGTGCCCAGTACGCCATTGCTGAGAGAGGACTGAGCTGGCCATCTCTATCTGTGGGCCATCTAAGAAGTGTCCTTGGGGGATGGCCAGAGTTGTGGGGATGTAGATGGTGAGTCAGCAAAGGAGACTGAGAAGGAATGACTGAATAGGCAGGAAGACAACTAGGAGAAAAGAGTGATGGGAATGGCGCTCCTGCCAGCAGAGTGTGGTCCACAGTGTCACAGGACAAGCACTAAGGAAAAAGGTCATTGCTCATTCTTGTGACCAAACCACATGCGTGCCACCTTGGAGGTGTCAGGAGACTATTTAGAGTACTCAGCTTTTCTCTTGTGATCATGTTAGGGAGCTCAAATCCCTGTGAAATGAGCAGCTTCCTGCCACAGCCCCCTGCTCTTGGGTCTCAAGCAGAAGGCAATTGCTTACACTTGGGCCAATCTCTTCTACCCTCTTCTGCCGAGGAACTTGTAGAAGCCTTATCCCGTCGTGCTGCCTCCCTTCTGCTTTTCTGCCACTGATCCTCCGAGGACTTTAGCAGAGACATCTGTTCTAATAAAAGGGTTATTGGATGTGTTTGTGGGCTGGCTGCCGTCTCTGTGGTTTCTCAGACTAGTTCTGTTATTTTTGGCTTTTCAGTGATAATATGCTGGCCTATTCTTTGAATAATTTGAATTCTTTGAATAATCAGTAACTTCGCTTTTATTAATCATGTCATTTTTTTTTAAAGTGCTTCTCCTTTTAAATGATTATTCTCTGCTTTTTCTTCCTAGGCTAATGGTGGCCACACACTGAGTGCTGAGCTGATGTCCCCGCCTTTTCTGGTAACTGTTGTCATCTTGCCTTTCTTGCCTCCCAGAAGCCTCTTGTGTCATGTGCCGCTGGCCCAGGAGCTATGGGCAAGCCTGGCCATGTTGAGGCCCAACCAGACTAGAAGCTGAGCTTTGGGGGCATCCTGGGATCCTAGATTTTGAGCTAGAACAACCTGGAAGAGAGGCGGGAGCATGTACAGCTCCACCTGCCTACAAGTTTTAAAACATGATTCAACTTAATTCATTGTTTACCACTTAAGTAGGGGCACAATTGGAACCAAAAACCCAACAGATTTTTTCAGATTGTGACCTGTTAAGGGTAAGAGGCACTCCCAGAGGACAGATGGCATGGTTGAGGTTGGAGGTGGCACTCCTGGATGCTTTCCTCCTGTTTGCTGTGTGTGGCACAGGTCAGCGCACCAGGTGACTCACACTGGGGTTTTGACATGCCCAGGAGCTCAATCCACTTTGTTGTTTTAGCTTCCAAGTTCCTTTTTTTCTCCGTGTTAGCATTCTAATCCAATGACTTCCCATAAACACTTGCAAAGTTAGTATGTGCCAGGCTCCAACCTCCTGGGGGTCCAATAGAAGGGGTGCATTTCTACCATCAGGCCAGTTGGTACAACGGGCTTAATTGTATTATACGTCCCACTTCTTTTGCCTTTGGCTCCACTGTGATTTCCTTTTTTCTCTTCAGTCACCTGGACCTTCATTAAGCCCGAGTGGGGGCTCCTTTGCAAGTGCCTATGAAGAGCAGTCCTGGAAAGACACCCGCCAGGGCCAGTGGCAGCGCCGGCGCCGGCTCGATGGAGCACTGAATAGGGTCCCCATTGGGTTTTATCAGAAAGTGTGGAAGGTTCTGCAGAAGGTTTGACTCTACACTGTGGCTTTCCTGGTGGCTTTCTCCTCATTTTCCCTCTGAGATCTGCCAGACTAGCACTGGCCCTCGTGGTAGGCAGAGGCATGGCTTTTTCCTGCTACCTTTTCTCACTAAGGGCAAGTGGACTTTTCTGCCCACTAGCAATGGCGGTCTTCCCTCAGGTCAGATGGCCCTCCCTCAGGACTAGCTTCCCCTCTAGCCAACTTCCATATGTGGCGCTTGCTATTTCTAATGCTATAGCATGTGGACTGCTGGCTAACTGCTGGGAGGACTTGAATGAGCACCTCAAAGGCTGATCAGGCCCCACAGTTGGGAGCTCCCCTGTCACTGAGGTACCTGATCCATTGGGGGAGTTGATTCATTCTCGATGAAGGCTGATGACACAAGAGATTGGACTGGGGGTGAACACAAGTGGGATGGGCAGGGGGAGCTCTAGAGGTAGGTAGGACCCCTAGCATGGTACAGCAACAAGAATATGGGGGGGCTGAATCAGGAGAGGGACCTGAGCATTAGGCCCTTTTCTGCCACTATTTGTGGGACTGCACACGGGTGGTCACTTTGCCCCTCTGTTCCTTTCCCTATATAATGAAAATACAAATACTCATCTTCCCAGGCTTATAGGGAAAGCCCAGTGGTGGGTAAGGTAAGCCCAAGAGCCAGGGTGGGGGGCACTTGCCTGGACATTCAAGGGCCATGGTTGTTTTCTCTGCCTTTGGCAACTGGATCTCCAGGTTGTCCATGTGTCCCCATGTTTGCTCTATGTCCTTGGTCCCATTACAGTACCTTGATGAGTGACACCAGGCCCATCCCACTAATAGGCAAGCTGAAGCCTAGTTTCTTGGCACTTGGCCTTGGCCACCTGTAAAGCTGGAAGGAGAAGTGCAGATTCTCATGCCCCTTTCAGGTGGCTAATGATATAGCCCTTGGTTCTGGCTATGGAAGCAGACTCAGCAATTATTCAGTTCACTGGCCTTGCTGCTTCTATGCTAGGGAAGAAGTACATAGCAGTTCATTATGGAGAGACGGCCAAGCATGGGCCTCTCATTAACAGTTCTTCTAGTGTGAGACTAGTGATGTTTCTGGCAATATATTGGTTCAGGACCATTTGACAGACCCTAACACTTTCAGCTCTGTAGCCCAAATGGAGATTGGCCTTGGCAGCCAAAACTTAAAAAGTCATAGATTTCCAGCTGGCAACCTCGGTGGGCCTCTTGAATGCTACCCCAAAGGACATCGCCAAGTATGTGGGAGAGAATGGATTCCAGCCTTCTTCTGCCATCATAGGGCATGGAGTAGTTAGCTTTGTCCCAGTGACCAGGTGGCTGCTTCCCCCTGCTTTTGAATTCCTGAGCCATGGAGACTGGAAGAACAAAGATTGTGCTGTCATCAGTAACAGGGGTTGCCCCTATGAGGCAGCTGCTTTCTCACCAGGGTTTCTCCTGAGGTCTACAATGATCTTTAAGGCTCCTTCTCAGGGGGACCATTTTGGCTTTCTAACCTAGCTTGACATTTTTGCATAATGTGGGCAGAGGGCCTGACTCTGTCCTGCTGGAGGTCCATAGGATGGAGGCAGAATATGGGAAGGATTTGGGCCAGTGACCTCCAGATCCCCCTCAGTGACCTGGATATACTCCAGGAGTCTTCACTTAGCCCTAAGGATTGGGGAAGCTTGGAGCAAAATCTGGCTTGCTTTAAAGCCTAGAATCCCTATGGGTGACATCTAAAACTGCTCAGTTTACCATGTATTCCCAAAATCTGTGGGCTTAGACTCACCCCTGCATTTAGGGTAAGGGTTCCCACACACAAAGCAGAAGAGGTACCCTCAGTCCTGATGCAAAGTGGCTTCTGAGTATGAGGTTCTAGTCCTAGGCCATGGGTATTTGGGCTTCAGGGCTTCCCAGTTCAGCCAGGTTTTCCCAAGAGCCTCCTATAGTCCAGGTGCTAGAGAGATAGTGATAAGCATGAGACCAGCCATTTGCCTTCCAGAAGCTCCTATTTCTCTGCCCTGTGATCCTTGATTGTGTACCTGGTGTTGCAGAGTTCAGTGTCTCCTAAAGACCATGTGGTTGTTAGTGTAGTCTGGCAAAGAGTGATGAGATCTGCATTTCTGGACAGTCACCTAGCTTTCCTCTTGTGCAGTGCCATGGCCTGTCTGTGGAAGGCTTCGTTCTTCCTTCTTCAACGACCCGAGAGGTAAGAGTCTGGGTGCTCCCTGGTCCTGGGGTGCTGCAGAGTGATGCATGCTCTGATCACTTGGCAAAGTCCTGCACACAGGGAAGAGTGTTTCTAAGCCATTTGCCTGGGGCTTACATTAAGAACAAGGGAAAATGTTTGCTTGAGCAATTGGAAGCCTGCTAGCTCCAGGTTGGGCATAGCTTACTAGCAGGACGTCCTCTCAGCCTGCCATCTACCAGGGTTGCTAGTGTTGGGAGGACACAAATGATGGAGATGTGGGAATGGTGCATGCTTCAGGATCACTAATGGGGCCTAGGAATAGTGGAGGTCCCACGTAGTCATTGCTGAAGAGGGCCAGAGTTCTAGCTGACTTGACTTGGGCTGATTAGAACCAAGAGAACACTCTCCATGTCCCCCATTTGGCCTCTCGAAGGCAAATGGAATATTTGTTTAAAACAAAAATCATGTTTAGCACAGTACCTGGCACACAGAAATGCTTATTCCCTTCCTCTTTCCTGGCCAGATCCCAAGTAGTGACTCCGTTACTTTCCAAGGGGCCAGAACATTGCTCTTGGCAGTGTTTTTGCTGCCTTTACAAATCCATGATTTGGGGGCAGCTAGGTGGTACAGTGAATGGAGCACTGGCTCTGGAGTCAGGAGGACCTGAGTTCAAATGCAGCCTCAGACACTTAATAGCGGTGTGACCTTGGGCAAGTTGCTTAACCCCGATTACCCTGCCCTCCCCCCTCCAAAAAAAAAGCAAAAAAAAAAATCCATGATTCATGTCTCTCAGATGATGGGTACCTTGGGAATGGTGCTTTTTTCCTTCTCTTAGATGACACCAGGGGAGATTAAGTTCTCGGTTCATGTGGAGTCTGTCCTCAACCGCGTCCCTCAGCCAGAATACCGCCAGCTGCTGGTCGAAGCCATCCTTGTCCTGACAATGCTGGCAGACATTGAAATCCAGAGCGTTGGTGGCATCATCGCTGTGGAGAAAATTGTGCACATTGCCAATGAGCTGTTCCTGCAAGAGCAGGTCTGTGCAGCCTGGGTAATGCGCAATCCATTGGGGCAGGCTAGTCCCAGCTGGGCCTGTGCTGTTGGGCCAGAGTTTGGCTGCTGGGTCATGTTGGCTTCATTGTGCTGTGGCTGTCAGTTTCTGTCTCATTCCTGTGTCCCCCATCCTCTTCCCAAACCAAGCTTTGACAATGAGCTTCTTGAATTCATAACTGTTGAGGGTGATGGAGCTCATTTCCTCATTACCTTCTCCATTGCTCTGTCTGTAGAGCTGAGCTGTTATATTGGCCGAAGGGATTGGGTGCAGAGGGCGCCACCATCCAGCCAGCTTCTTGCAACTAGGCAGCCTGGTCTGCTCCTGCAAGCTTGGCTGCTCTGGTCTTGGGACAGAGTGCTTCCTGACTCCTGGAGCAGACACAGCACAGGGTTATTTATAATCATACTGGCTTATTAGGATATCATTTGTCTATTTGAATCGCATTGAATTAGTAAGAGAGGGTAGAATTTCCTAAGTGGTCTTGATAAGTGTTCCTAGGATCATGGGATGTAGAATTGAAAGGTCTATGGTCCAGCTTCCTCATTTTACAGTCAGGGATACTGAGGCAAGAGGGAACAGAACT
The DNA here is from genome assembly GCA_028646575.1 of Pseudocheirus occidentalis. Classification (NCBI taxonomy): domain Eukaryota; kingdom Metazoa; phylum Chordata; class Mammalia; order Diprotodontia; family Pseudocheiridae; genus Pseudocheirus; species Pseudocheirus occidentalis. The sequence goes on along the minus strand of CM053602.1, from coordinate 2,572,936 downwards.
TGGCTAAGTTTACAGATACCAGTTAGCCCTTTTATAGATTGGGGGTGGGCCAGGAGATAATGAACGGGATGTGACTTGCCTTAGCCAGGCTGTTGGAGAAGATACAGAAGAGCAGGGAAGCTTCATAGGCCAATGAAGAGGTCATTGATGATTTTGGAAAGAACAGTTTTGGTGGAATGATGAGGTTGGAAGCTGGATTGTAAAAGTTTAAGAAGACAGTGTGAGAACATGGCTGTTAAGGATATGTTTTGCATGAGTACACATGTATAACCCATATCAAACTGCTTATCTTCTCAATGAGGGAGGGAGAGAATTTGGAACTCAAAGTTTTCAAAATGAATGTTAAAAATTGTTTTTACATGTAACTTGGGGGAAATTTAAAAATAAATAAATAAAAGAGTAAATGAGCCAAAAAAGGAGAGTGTGTGTGAGGAGAGGGAGGGAAAGCAGCTGTTGTAGGCAGGCAAGATACGGAAGAGATACAGGGTCATGGCTAGTTGTAACGGAAGGACCGAGTGATGGTGTTTCAGGATCAGGGGAGACATGGGCATGTTTGCAGGAAGCAGGGAAGGAGCCAGGAGCCAGAGAGGGGCACAGATAAGTGAGGGGGAGGGGATGGCAGAGGGGATGATGTGCTGGAGGAGAATCCCTTGTGCAGCTGGAGGGGTTGGCCTCCATCAGGAGTAAGGCCACCTCTTCATGTGAGATGAAGTGAAGGCAGAGACAGTGGGGGAAGGTACCTGGGTGATGGGAGATGAGGGAGAGGGGAGGCAGCTCACAGTGAATGGCCTCCATTTTTTTTCTGTAAAGTAGGAAGCAAAGTTTTTAGCTGAAAGAAAGGGGGGAAGTTTAAGGAGGGAGGGAAGTTTGGAAGAGCTTTTGTGGAGAGTGGGAGAGTGAGCTGATAAGGGAGGTAGAGTAAGATTGCCTAGCAGCAGTGAGGGCCCAGAAATTTGCAGTGGATCCAGTCAGAGTGGTTGTGTGATTTTTTCCACCTTTGTTCAGCATCACATACATCTACATGCTATGTAGAAATGAAGTTGGTAAATGATGGGAGTAATAGAAGGCTGTGACATGGGGGGGGGCAAAGATTCAGGAGAGAAGGTCAGTGGAGTGTTGAATTGGCTCACCAAGGGGTTAAGATGGGGAAAAGAAGAGGGAGTGAGAAGATGGCCTGGGAGAGAATTGAGGGGTCGACTGCAGGTCAGGGTGTGGACAAAGAGTAAGGTTATGTAAGAGAAGGCAGAGGAAGCGGTAATTATGGTTGGACGAGGGGCTTTCAGACCAAACATGGAGCTGGTACATTTGTGGGTGATGGCAAGATCCAGGGTATGACCATCTTTGTGTGTGGCTCCAGTGGGGTAGAGGAGGGGCTTGTGGGAAGGCTGAGGAGCTGAGTGGTTAGAGTGTTTGAAGGAGAGTCACTAGGTATGTTGAAGTCCTCTAGGATATGGGCAGGAGTCAGGGAGGAGAGAAAGATTTGTAAGGCAGGTACTGAACTCATTGAGGAAGAAAAGGGGAGTAACCTAGAGGTCTGCAGACAACAGCTACAAGGCTTCTGATCGAGTGGTAAAGATGAACAGCAAGGACCTCAAAGGTCTTCATTATCACTGCTTTACAGAGAGGGAAACTGAGTCTCTGTGAACTGAAGTTACTCTTCACACAAATCTGCTTCTAGACACTAAATTCCTATTCTTTCTCATGGATACATGTGTTCCCAGCCTCACTCCCTCGGGGCTCATATCTGGCCAGGCAGTAGGAGGTTGGGGTATTGAGCCACTTTGGCACAACCAGAACCTGATTAGTCATTTTTTCTTCTCCTTCACGCACCAAACCAGAAAGCCCTCGGAGCAGATGACACCATGCTGGCAAAGGATCCCTCCTCTGGCATCTGCACTCTCCTCTATGACAGCGCCCCCAGCGGCAGGTTTGGCACCATGACCTACCTCTCCAAAGCTGCAGCTACCTATGTCCAAGAGTTTCTGCCTCACAGTGTCTGTGCCATGCAGTGAAGCACCTGGCCTCTGCCATGCTGGGAGCTGGCACAGGAGTGAGCATGCCCTCCCTTCCCTTTTCTCCTTAGCTTAAAAGGGGAGCAGTAGCTGCTTGGGCAGAAGCCAGCTCTCTCTAGAGGCTCCGCTTAGAGCACTCCTCATCAACTGTTGCCCCAGGATGGCCTCCAGGTGTGCTGGGGTGGCTTGTTAAGTCTGTTCCTGACTCACTTTGCCTGTTTTCATCCTAACTTATTCCTCTCTTCTAGTGTTGCTTTATTGTAAGGTGCAAGGGGGGTTCTTTGACCATGTCTTTGGTTGTTTCACTCTGAAAGCTTTGGGGGGGTGGGGTGGGGTCTAAGCCTTTTCTCTCAGCTGCCTCGTGGTCTTCCTGGGGGCCTCATGCCAACCATGTGAATGACCATCCTCCCACCTTTCCTTGTGTCCATCCACTCACCAAATGATGAAGGATCCACCAGCTCAAGGCTGAGGACTCACTGCCAGATACAACTCCTGGTGCTGAGCTGCCCAAGAGTGGCTGGCACATGGATATATGTATAGGGTTTAGGCCTTGGACATTTCAAAGGAGGCTGGGCAAGTGACTGATCCCCTTCACTAGCTTGTTTGTCCTGGACCCAAAGCCAGCATCCAAAAGTGGTGAGTCAAGGGGCAGACTCTACCCTTCTTTTCCAAGGAGGGTTCTGGGCTGTCCTGTTCCATCTCACAGGCTTCCAGTCCTCCAGCCATCAGGCACCCCCACTTTCCCCATAGGCACCCAGAGAGGTGTGGGACACATCTGGCTCCAGCTGAGCACATGTACATGAATGGGGGATTGGGAGCAGCTTTTGCGGTGCTTGTATGGGCCTTCTCAAAGAGAGTGGGGTCATGAGCCCCCTCCCTAAGTTCAGTTCTCTGACTTTGGTCCTTTATGTGGCTCACCGCCTTCTATATAAGACTGAGATCTTAATTCCCTACTCTCCTGGCATTTACTGCCCCTTCCCTCCCTTCCCCCAGCAATCAGTTTGGACTTTGAAAAAAACTGACCCAATGTCCTTTCTACCAAGAGAACCTTCACGCCCAGCTCAGTGAGAATCTTCTTAGCTACAGAAGATAAAGCAGTCAGTGTCAGGAAACCAAGCATAGTATAAAGCTGACCTCCCTCTGCCCTCTTACGCTCAAAGGATGGCTGGAGAGATGGGGCTGCTCTGTAGTCTAGCTCCTAGGCCTTCCAGTTGGGGGCCAGCTTTCCCATGGAGCTTACAGCCTGGACTGCCATTTGGCCCAGCACAGCTGGCATGGACATATAGCATTGCCCAGCACTAGGACTTCGGGGTTTCCCAGCCACACCCTTTCTGGCACTCCCCCTCACAGTGGCATTTCACTGGCTGACTTAATATCAACAAGTCTACTGGATGCACTTGACACTGAGGATGTGCATAGCCTTTTCTTGTTTAAAAAGAAAACAACAATATTTGGAAAGTTGACAGAATAAAAGTGAAATGTGCCTGGTGTTTATCTGTGTCTTTGTTGCCAGCATTTCAGACCTTGTCACTGTTTTCAATAATTGGAGTCCACCGGGTTGTGTTCAGTTCTGGGCATCACGTTTTAGGACAGACATTGAGAAGCTGGAAAGGCTTCCGAAATCAGCCATGACTTCAGTATCAAACCATATGGAGGGACTGGGGCCATTTAACCTGAAGAAAGGAACAAAGGGACACATAAGCCATCTGAGTGTTTATGGAAGAGGAGTTGAACTTGTCCTGCTTGGTCCCAGAGGACAGAACCAGGAGTGACCCTGGGCGGAACTGGCAAAGAGGCAGATTTGGGCTTAGTGTCCCAGAGTGTTTGCTAATGATGAGAGATGTCCCCATCAGGAAGGGAGCCCCTCATGTAGAAGACTGAGTAAGAAGATTGCTGTTTAGGGCCTGACTGGCTGAGATGGCCTCTGAGGTCCTGCTCATTTGCTGTCATATTATTCTTTGCTTGTTGGTTTGTTACTTAACATTTAAACTCCTGTTCCACCAGTGGGGGCTCAAGTTTGAGGGGGTAGGTGGCAGTTAGAATTAGATTTTTTTCAAGAAATATAGTTTTGTTATTTTCAAGTACAGAACATTTGCAGACTCAGTGAACAAAGTATGTTCATTCACCCTGGCTTGTTGAAGTCCTTACGGGACTTGTTTTGGTAGATAGATGAGATTGATTTTAATTTAACAGAAAATGGCATGTTGAGTTTTTGAGGGTTCTTTGAAACGCTTGTCCAGTGGTGGTGATAGAATCCTAATAAAGCTGCCTCCAGCCCCAATATTCTAACTTCCTTATGGGCCCCACTGAACAGCAGGCATGTCCTGACTTAATTTACACAATCTGGCTTTAACCACACCATAGGCCCCTAGACTCAGTACAGTCCCTGCCCCTAGCTAGCCACTGCCCCCAGATCCAATTCACATATTTGAACAGGTGTGTCCTTGTACTCTACCACAACCACATCCATTTAGCCCAAGACAGGACCACAAAACTTAACTATCCATCTTGACCAGACAGGACCACAATAGCTAGCCAGTCAGAAAGCAGCACGCCCAGGATGTTTGACCACCAAACCATAAAAGGACCCCTTGCACATTACCTAATCTCTTAACAAATCCCTCCTTGCCTTTTTAATATTCATAATTTCTGTTATGTCATTGCTTCTTTACCGTATGAAAGTCCATCATGCTTTCTCTGAAGTTGTTGGTTCCTCTTGGAACCCAGCCTGCTTCCAAGGGGTGTCAGTGCCAATAAACCTATACGTGGGTTAGTGGCAATAGGATCGGGAATTCTTTTGAGATGGTGTGACCACCACACACCCTGAACCTGAAACAGTGGCAACCTCAGATATGGAGGGGAGAGGGGCACTAAGCCGTGTCTAAGGAGGACAATGGGCTCCAGAAGGGCTTGGTCTCCCAATGGAATGTTATCTATGTTTCATTATATTTTATTTGGTTCAATATTTCTCAGTTACGTTTTTGAATCTGGTTCAGGCTGGCAGTGTCATCACATTTAATCCTTTTATTCCCACTTTTTTACAGATGAGGAAGCTGAGGCTAAATGACTTGGCCCGGCTCACACAGTGAAGTGTCTGAGCTGGATTGGAACTCAGAGGCCCAGAATTCTAGCCACTGTGTTGTCCCGTAGCTGCCCCCTGAAAATTTTGAAAGAAACATTTAAGGGCTCACTATGTATAAAACACCTCCATACAAATAGACGGGTAAGAGAGCCTGCTCTCAGGAAGCACCCAGTCTAATGAGGGCTAGGTTTCAGGTGCAAGTCAGACAGAAAAGTCCTCTGGTTCTTGGGGGCAGCAGCAAAGCAGGAAGGTGTCACTTCCATAAAATCGTCCCTTTCCCACTTGAGCCACTGAATAGGGACTTTCCTTTCTGGAGCCTCAGGAGAATGGCTAGGGGCACAGTGCTCGTGGGCTCAGGGTCTTGGGCTGTCTCCATCGGTCTGATGGTGATCAAAGGGGCAGTGGGTGTCTGCCCCACCCTAGGGTGCCTGGCTGCCCCTTCACGCGGCTCCTTCGCTCATATGACTGGTGGAGTTGTCGCTGGTGGTGATGAGGCTGACTCTGGTAAGCTCACCACCTCCTGTCCTCGGGAGGAGGGAGTGAGGTGTGCGTGTGATCATGTATCTGGTGTTTTTGTGTGCGCCCCTACATGCTCCAGCCGGGGGCAGGTAGGACACTACAAGTCCCGGCATACCTCGGGCTCCTCTCCACGGGCTGCCTGGGGGTGGGGGGGAGCAGCTGGCCGGCCCTGGGCAGGGGGAGAACAGATCCAAAAACAGAGTCAGATAAAGCCGGGGAGGGGAGGG
>CM053602.1:2525120-2566596 GCA_028646575.1 Pseudocheirus occidentalis | reverse complement strand
TTTGGGACTCAGTGTTATGGTTTCTGAATAAAGACCTTGGTTCTGCCTTCCATGTGGAGAGTTTGCTATATTTTGTGATCCAAAACTACACCAACATATTCATAACCATCATGGGTGTTGTGAATATCTCATTATTGATACAGTAGGACAGCTAGGGTGTCTCATCAGCTCAACAGCAGGATGGCTCCTCAAGGCAGCCCAAAGGGCATGGGATTTCTAGGGTGAGGGTTATGTTTTCACTGCTGAATATGATGGTTTTTCCATGCTAGTGGCCAGGGGAAGCCCTGGTTGTACAAGAATGGAGGACAAAAGTTCCCAGGAAAGCAGAGGAAGAAAATGGGGTAGATCCAGAGCAGCTTTGAGGGATTGTTTTGGATTTTGACATCGGTATTTGTTAGCAGCCAGCATTTATTAAGTATCTACTGTGTGCCAAGCCTTGTGCTAAGTGCTGGAGACAAAAAGAAAAGCCAAAAAACCAAATAGTCTTTGCCCTCACAAAGCTCCCAGTCTAATGAAGAAGGCAGCTTGCTAGCAAGGTATTAAAAGACTGGTAAGGTAGGAAGAGATCAGGTGATAAAGGGCTTTGAAAACCACTTTGATGATTCTCTCTTTGATCCAGGCTGGACTTGGGCCTGGCTCTGCCACTTACTGTGTGATGCTGAGTAGTCTCTCTGAGCCTAACTCTGTCCTACTTTAAAACTAGGAGGATAGCAAGTGATTCTTCTCATGGGCTTAGTAAGCACTTTCTGAACTCTAAGACATGATAGAACTCTTAGATCATGCTCTTTTGGACACTGGGATGCAGGTGTAGGATCTGAAGGGAACGTTACCAGAAACTGGAAGGGTCAGCTTCAATGACCAGGGATACGCTTTGATCACTAGGGGGCCCCAGTTGCACATGTGATGCTAAGGAGCAGAGCCCATCTGGGATGAAGTTCACTGTCCTACATGGCCTTCGGCCTGCCCCACATTCAGTTCTGGTACCCAGTCTGGCTTCAGCACGGCGGTTATTGCAGTGTCCAGGGGTACAGCTGTGGAAAGAGAAGGGGAAGTGAGAGGAAGGCATTTGGCATCCTCAGAAAACCAACTCCCAAGCAGTTACACTGACCAGGGGGGCAGAACAGGCCAGGGGGATCAGAAACTCCCCAGAAGTGCTGGGCCAAGGTGACGGGTCAAAGCAACAGCAAGGAAAATGCCCTCTTTTGGTCTTCAGGGTTTAGAGGCAGGAACTGATGTGTGAGTGGGGGGACAGGGACAAGAAAAATTAACTGAGACCCAAGCAATAGGTCACCAGTCCTTTGAGAGCAAGTGCAAGGCACTTTTTCTGTAATAGGAGAAAGGTCTCTCATTTGGTACAGTCACATAAGCTAGTTTACAAAAGAGAAGGTTGTTTAAGATGGAGAATGGAGCAGGGGGCCGCATTTAGATGAAGCCTCTCTCAGCCTCATTGGCCTCCTCTCCAAACTTGATGGCTTCCTAAGGCCCCTTTCACCTCCACAGGTGTACTCTCTGACCCATCAGCCCTTCAGGTTAGGCAGAGATGACTTTATCCCATCACTCTCTGTCATAGCCTCATAAGACTGCCACCTGGGCATTTGTGGTAGGTCATGGGGAAAGGGTTGGATTTTGAGAGAGGTCACCATGAAAACTTCCTCCAACACTTGCTGGTTTTGTGACCATAGACTTAACCCTTCTAGGTCATACCCTTCGTGCATGAAATGAAGAGACATCAATCCACAAGCATGATTACGTGCCTGCTCCATGCTGGGGTGGGTGTGGATACAAATATGGAGCTTCTATTCTAAGAAGAGACAAGCCAAGTCATTTATGAAGCATTTATGAAACATTTACTGTGTGCCCAGCACTGTGCTCTGCACTGAGGATACAAAGAATAAAATCAAGTTAGTTAATGTGGGAGGGTACTAGCCATTGGGGTGATCAGAAAAGAGTTCAAGTACAAAGATTAAAGGAAGCAGACTTCTGTGAGGTCAAGGTATGGAGGGAGTATATTTCAGGCTTAGAAATGGGAAGGGTGGGAGTAAAGAGGGAAGGAAGAAAAGGAAGGGAGGGAAGAAAAGAAAAAGGAAAGGAAGGAAGGAAAGAAGCATTTAGTAAGGATTTACTCTGTGCCAGGCACTGTGCTAACTGCTAGGGATACAAATATAAGTAAAAAAAAACAGTTTACACCTAAGTGAGAACTCCAAAAGCTGGGGTAATGAAGGTGCTCCAAGGAAATCCAGAGGAAGTCAGGAACAGAACCAGAAGAGGAATGAAGGTAGGCCAGGTTTCCATTGCCACAGAGGGATGATGAGGTCCTAGCCACTTGATCATTAAACAGAGTTATTTCTGTGGTTGAGTCCATCATGGAATCTTGGATAATCTTGTATGAACATATACCTAGGTAAAAAAAATTGCGTAGAGTCCCCAAAGATGGAATTCCTTTCTTTTTTTGTCATTAAAAATACTATTTGTTATATGGGATGGCTCTCTGGGAGGGGGAGAGATACTGAGGAAAACTATGATGTAAAAAACAGAATACATCAATAAAAATTGTTTTTAAAAAAAGAAACTTAACACAGCAGGGTCCAGTGGTCTATACTACTTCAACTGTGTGACTGAAGATATAATGTATTGCTAAAAGTTATTTGTGAAAATCTGCCTTATTCCTTCTCATGTTTTTATCAAGGATACCTTCATGACTTGCGTAAATCTTTCTCACAAAGATTTTCAAGAAATGACAATAGGAGCAAAGTTGATGTCTTCTGAGTTGCTTTTTAGTAGGTAATAATGTTATATGTTCTTCCCTGTTCTAATGGAAACTACTCTTTGAGATAATATCAAAATAAGTCCGAGAACCTTGAAAGTTTTATCACTACTATCACAGGTTTCTTCTGTATATGTGTGCTTGGTCAGGTCCAGCCAATTTTGTCAACCTTTTAAAAAAGTCATTATTGATGCCTTTTGGTTTTTGCATGCCACAAAGTATACCTATCTTTTACCATCCCCTCAAACACTGACTGTTCCTACCTTTTATCCTCTTTGATAAGTTGCTTTGATTTTTACTTCTCTTATTAATGACTTGGAGCAATGTTTCACATTTAATGAACACAGCTAGTAAGTATCTGAGGAATAATTGGAACTCAGGTCTTCCTGACTCCAGCTCCAGTGCTGTATTTACTAGGTCACAGATTAATAGAACAAGAAATAGAGAATTTAAATAATCCAATCTTGGGGAAAAAATTGAATGAGCCAAATATGAATATCATAGAGGGAAAAAAAACAGGTCCGGATGGATTTACAAGCAAATTTTAGCAAACTTTTAAGGAATAATTAATTCTAGCATTAATTAAAATATTTGAAAAGCTGGGAGTGAAAGCCAAATTCCTTCTAGGATACAAAAATGGTCTTGATACCTATACCAGGTAAAGACAAAAGAAAAAAAGAAAAGTATGGACCAATATCTCTAATGAATATTGATGTAAAAATTTTAAATAAAATATTAGCAAGGGGACTAAAGCAACAAATTATAAAGGTTACATTCTCTGACTAGACTGGATTTATACCAGGAATGCAGGGCTGATTCATTATTAGGAAAACTACAAAAATAAGTGACTGTATTAATAATAATTACAATAAAAATCATATGGTTATATCAATAGATGCAGAAAAACTTTTAACAAGATGCAATACCCATTTCAGTTAAAAAAAAAACAACATAAAACTTAGGAATAAACAGTTCCTTAATATGCTAAGTAGTATCTATCTTAAACCAAAAGCCAGCATTTTCTGTAATAGGGATAAACTAGAGTCCTTTCCAATAACATAGGAGTAAAGAATGGCTATTCCATCTTCACTACTTCTCAAATATAGTCCCAGACTTGCTGCCTATATCAGCAAGACAAGAAAAATTAAAGGAATAAGCACAGGCAAAGAGGAAACAAAATCATTCCTATTTGGAGCTACGATGGTTTACTTAGAGAACCCTAGAGAATCAACTGAAAAACCAATCAACACAATGAACAACTTCAGCAAAGTTGTAAGACATGAAATAAGCTGACATAAATCATAAGGATTTATGCACATTACCAACAAAATCTAGCAAGAACAGAACAAGAAATTCTATTTAAAGTAACAGTTGACAGGATAAAATACTTGGGAATTTACCAACTAAGACACACACAGGAACTATATGCACACAGCCTCAAAACACTTTCTACATAAAGACATCTAAATAATTGGAAAAATATTAATTCCTTATGGGTGGGCCAAGCCAATATAAAAAAATGACAATGCTGTTTAAATTCACTTACTTATTCAGTACCACACTATTCAAACTATCAAAGGATCACTTCATAGAAGTAGAAAAAAATAACAACAAAATTAACCCCAAAAAATGAAAGGTCAAGAATCTCAAGGGAATTAATGCAAAAAATGGGAAGAGGTTAAGAGGAATTAGCAGTGCCATATTTCAAGTTATAGTAGAAAGCAGTAATTATCAAAAAACACTTTGGTATTGGGTAGGAAATAGAGAATTTGATCGGTGGAATAGTTTTGTTGTTGTTCAGTCATGTTTGACTCTTCATGACCTTATTTGGGGTTTTCTTAGCAAAGAAACTGGAATATTTTGCTATTTTCTTCTCCAGATCATTTTACAGATGAGGAAACTGAGGCAAACAGGGTGAAGTGACTTTCCCAGGATCATACCTGGGAATTGGCCCACCCATAAGGAATTAATATTTTTCCAATTATTTAGATGTCTTTATTTAAAGTGTTTTGAGGCTGTGTGCATATAGTTCCTGCATGTGTCTTAGCTGTTAAATTCCCAGGTATTTTATACTGTCAACTATTACTTTAAATAGAATTTCTCATTCTACAAGTACTACAAGTTTGAGGCTGGATTTGAATTTGGGTCTTACTTACTCCAGGATAGAGCTCTATGTAATGTGCCACCTAGCTGCTCATGAATTAGATTAAGCATACAATATACAAAAGCAAACGAGCACAGTGGCCTACTGTTTTATAAACCCAAAGATCCTGGCTCTTGGGACAGGGACTCACCATTCAACAAATCCTTTTAGGAAAACTGGAAAGCAAAGACTCGGTATAGATAGACCAGCATTCACACCAAACACCAAGACAAGCTCCAAATGGGTTTGCCACTTAGACATAAAGGGTGACATCATAAACAGATTAAAGGAGCAAAGAAATTATCTGTAAGATATATGAATAGACAAGAGTTTGTGAATGGAGAAGAAATAGAGATCACAGAAGGTAAGATGAACAATTTTGATTACAAACCAAAGTTTTTACACAAACAAAACCAATGCAACTAAAATTAGAAGAGAAACAAGTAAATGTGGAGAAAAAAATCTTTGTACTGAGTGTCTCTGATAAAGATTTCATTTCTAAGATACATAAAAAACTGATTTCAATATATAAGAATGAACTATCTCCCAACTGGGGATAGATAGAGTGCTGAATCTGGAGTCAGGAAGACCAGAGTTCTAGTCTGACCTCAGCCACTTACTAGATGTATGACCCGAGCAAGTTACTTAACTTCCTTATTTGCAAAATGGAGATGATAACAACACCTATTTCCCAGGGTTGTCATGAAGGTCAAATGAGATAATAATTATGAAGCACTTAGCACAGTGCCTGGCACATAGGAGGGGCTGTAAAATGTTAGTTATTAGTATTATTATTATTATTCGTGGTCAAAGATATGAACAGGCAGTTTTCAGAGAAATATATCAAAGCTATCAGTAACCATATGAAAAAATATTTTAGATCACTAATAATTACAGAAGTATAAATTAAAACAAGTCTAAGGTTCCCCCTCACATCCATCAGATTGGCAAAGTTAACCAAATAATGACAAATAATGGAGGGGCTGTGGGAAAACAGGTGCATTAATGCACTGTTGTTGGAGCTGTGAGCAGGACCAGATATTCTAGAAAGCAATTCGGAACTATTCCCCCAAAGATAGTAAACTATGGAGACCCTTTGACCCAGCAATACCACTACAAAGTCTATCCAATAAAGATCAAAGAGAGAGGAAAAAGACTAGTATATACAAACATTACTCTTTTTGTGGTGGCAAAGAATTGGAAACTGAGAGGGTGAGTTACACATACACACACACACACATACACACAACACACAGATGCATAAGTTATGTTATATGAATGTGATGAATATTAGTGTGCTTTAAGATAAGACAGTGATGTTTTTAGCCCAAATAGAAACAGATCCCGAAAGGTAGCAGATTGACTTAGAAAAGCACAAATTAACATTATCGATGTTCTGTTATATTTTTGTTTTTCAAACATTTCCCAATTCCATTTTAATCTGGTTCAGCCACAGAAAGCTACAAGTCTGACACCTCCGATGAAGGGGATAATTTCAGAGAAACCTGGGAAGACTTGTATGAACTGATTCAGAGGGAAGTGAATAGAACCAGGAAACCTATTTATATAATAACAAAACTATTGTAAAGACAAACAATTTTGCAAGACTTGGGAACTCATGAATCTAATAGAGAGATAAGGGACTCAGCCAAGACCTTTTTTTTTGGACGTGGCCAATATGGGCATTTGTTTTACTTGACTATACATGTTTGTGACAGGGTTTTTGTTTGTTTGTTTGTTTGTTTGTTTGTTTCCTGCTTTCTTAGTGGAGAGGGGAAGATGGAGAGAAGAGAAAGCAGATCTTTGAAAATAAAATAAAATTTAATTTAAAGAAAATACAAAACAACAAAAAAAAAGTGTCAGAAAAACTGGGTTCTAAACCAGGCTCTGACCCTCATTTTCCACATTTGTAAGGTATGGCTCCATCTGACGCCCCTCCACTTTGCATGTACTGCTCTGCCTGGTCTCACCTCCAAGGAATAAGCTGCCCCTCCCAGGTCACTCATCACTTCTAAACTCACCACCTTGCAGCTAATGCAGACCTTGAATGACACCACCTCCCTGGGCCTCCTCTCCCCTCGGATTCAAGTTCCCGGGGGGAGGAGTACCAAGCTCCTCCAGTCCCCCCCTCCCCCCACTACACTCTGTATCAGCTGCCCTACTTGGTTTTAGCTCCAGAGAACAAAATGCCCTTGAGGCAGGAAGGAATCCCATTTCCCCCCACCCCACCCCCTTTCCTGCCTCCTTTTGTGTTTTTTCTGCTCCTTTAGATTGTAAACTACTTGAGGCCAGGAACTATCTTTTTCTTAATTATATAACCAGCATTTGGCATGATGACTGGCACATAGTAAGTGTTTAGGAGGTGGGCAGAGTGTTTTATCATGAGTTCTCCAGAACTGTGGCTGGTCATTGTGTTTGTCAGAATTCCCAAGTCTTGCAAAATTGTTTGTCTTTACAATAGTTTTGTTATTATATAAATAGGTTTCCTAGTTTAATTAATTTTAATTTAATTTAATTTTAAATTTAATTTAATCCGTTATTCACCCTAATCAGACTATGGCTACTTGAATTCTTTCTTTCTGACTGATTGCAGTATTTTTTCTTCTACTTCAAAACTCTGGATTTTGATGGGTTTGCCACTTAGACATAAAGGGTGACATCATAAACAGATTAAAGGAGCAAAGAAATTATCTGTAAGATATATGAATAGACAAGAGTTTGTGAATGGAGAAGAAATAGAGATCACAGAAGGTAAGATGAACAATTTTGATTACAAACCAAAGTTTTTACACAAACAAAACCAATGCAACTAAAATTAGAAGAGTGTTTTCATGATTTTTTGAAATATGATGTCTAGGTTCTTTTATGATTAGTGTGAATAACGGATTCTCAGAAGTGGTTACATGTATTTGAATTTGTGCTATTTAAAGTTATAATTGTGTAAAATATAGAAACTGGTTCCAGACCAATGGGACAATGAAGTTTGCAGTGGGAATTTTAATGTGACTACTTCAGGGTATTAATTATTTGTACTAATCAGGAGCTAGCTTTAATCCAATAATTCTTGAATTATCTCTCCTGAATCTGTTTTCTAATATTAGTTGTTTTTTCTATAAGATACCTTACATTTTCTTCTGAGGTTTTTTTTTTCAGTCTTTTGACTTTTTTGTAATATTTTTTGTTATCTCATGGAGTCATTAGCTTGTATATTATCAATTCTGATTTTCATGGAGTTCTTTTTTTCCTTCAGGTAAGGTTTTATAACTCTTGTTTCAAGCTGATAATTCTCTTTTCAAATCTTTCTTCCATAGCTTTCATTTCTTTTCCTATATTTACTCTGGTGTTATCATTTGCTTTTTTAATATCACTTTTAGCTATTTAAAAAAAAACTTTTGCTTCATCTTTTCCTGGAATTCTGGTTGTACTTATGCTCAAGTTGTGTTTTTGTTTGAGGCTTTGCTTGTAGATATTTAGAAGTCATTCTCTTCTGCAGGGTTTGTGTCTTGAGTGCTCCTGTCACAATAGCTTTTTATGGTGGGATTCTTTTTTTATTTGCTCATTGTTATAGTCTATTTCCTGACTTCATACTTTACATTAGAGCTAGAATGTACACTTCTGAGGGAAATGTCTCAGGTGAGCTTGTCTTCTTGGGTCATTCTGTTGTTTTCTTGGGGGTATTGGGTGTTGTGTTATTCTAGGATCTCAAGGATTGGTCAGGCTGGGAACATGAAGTGGTCTAAACCAGAACAAAATCTGATCACTGCCCTTCTGAGCTGATCTCTACAAGTTCCCAATTTGGTTTTGGGTTTATATAACACTCCTGTTATTTTGCCTCTTTGGGCTGGGGTTCCTGCAGGCTTAGACCCCTCTCTTCTCCTGGGATCTGAGCCAAAGAGCTGCGTATTTCTAGTTTGGTGCACAGCCCAGGGCCCACAGCCACTCCTCATCCTGGAATAGCAAGCCTCCTGAAGAGCGGGGCCCCTCCTCAGTCCACCCTGGATCTGTGACCCAGCTGGCTGATGACAGTAGAGTTGCCAGTTGGCACGTGGCCATGCTCTCTGCTGGATCTTGGACCTCAACTTGCCCTCTCCCTAGTGTTCACAAACCTCGCGGTCTTGGGACTTCTTGGACTGCTCAGTTGGAACTCAGAGCCATTTTCTAGATCTTTGTCATCTCCTCTGGTTCTTTCTACTAGACCAGACTTCCCTGGGGGACAGCAGTCTCAACAGTGGCTCTGTGTGGAACATCATCCCATCCCCTACCTTTCTTTACTAGGCAGCTCCTGTCAGCTGCACTGGGGACTTTTTTTCTGAACATTCCTTGGATCTCAGTACCACCCTCAGGGAGGTCATCTGTTATCCCTACTCTTGAGACACATCTAGTCCATGTGCTTCTCTGAGAGAACGTCTTTCATCTTCTCTGACACTGGCCCTCCACTAGGACAGGTCCCCATCCCCTCACCCCTGGACTATTCCAATAGTCTGATCGTGGGTCTGCCAGCCTTAACTCTCTCCCCACTCCACTCCATCTTCCATCTTCCATTCAGTCACCACAGTGATTTTCTTCCTTACTCACTAAACTCTGGTGGCTCTTTATCACCTCCAGGATCAGAAACAAAATGCTTGGTTTGGCATTCAAAGCCCTTCATAACCTACCCCCCCCTTTACTTTCTCTCAGCACTGGGCCTTTCCCTGGCTCTCCCCAATACCTCACTATCTGCCCTCTGCTTCCTTGGCTTCCTGCAAGTCACAACTCAAATCCCCCCTTCTACAACATTAATTCTAATACTTTTCCTCTATCCATTTGTTACTATTTCTCCTGTCTATGGAATTTTTGTACATATCTGCCGGCTTGTTGTCTCCCCTGATAGATAGCAAGGGCATGGACTGTCTTTACCAGCACTCATTCCTGACATAGAGTATGCACATAAAAGATTAATAGATGCTCATTGACTAACTGACTGACTGACTTATTGTTTTGAATAAGAGGGCAGCCTGGCATAGTGGATTGAGGGCTGGCCTTGAAGTTAGGAATGCCAGACTGCAGACAACTAGCTGGTGGTGTAGTTAAAAGCAAGCTGAACTTGGAGTCAACACCTGAGTTGAAATCCAACCTCAGACACTTAGCAGCTATGTGGCCCGGGGAAAGTCACTTATCCCTGTTTACCTCAGTTCTTCAATCTGTAAAAAGACCTAGAGAGGGAAATGGCAAACTGCTCCAGTATGTCTGCCAAGAAAACCCCAAATAAGGCCACAAAGAGTCAGAACATGACTGAAACAACTGAACCACGAGTCACTTCCATTGATCAGCCCCTTTCTTCATTACCCAATATACCTTGAGATCCGGTCAGGCTAGCTCCGCCTACCCCTTCCCACTTTTTCCATGAGTTCCTTTGAGATTCTGGACATTTGTTCTTCTGGGTTAATTGTGCTCTCATTTTCTCTAGCTCTATGAAGTAATCCTTTGGTAGTTCGAATAACAAAGGGAACTTAAGCACTATTGTCAGGTTAATTCCCAAGTACTTTATACTGTTGATTGTTACTTTAAATACAATTTCTCTTTCTCTTCTTGCTAGATTTTGTTGGCAATGTACAGACATGCTTATGATTTATGTCATCTTATTTCAGAACTAGAGGCAGAGTGGAGAGAGCACTGGTCCTAGAATCAGAAAGACCTGAGTTCAAATCTGGCCTCAGACACTTCCTAGCTAGGTGACCCTGGCCAAGTCACTTCACCCTGTTTACCTCAGTTTCCCACCTGTAAAATGAGCTGGAGAAGGAAATGGCAAACCAGTACGTCTGCCAAGAAAACTCCATGGACAGTATTGGCATGCTGTGGTCTGTGGGGTCGTGAAGAGTCGGATGGAACTGAATTGACTAACAATTTTGAGGGGCGGCTAAATGATTCAGTGGATAGAGTTCCAGGCCTGGAGTCAGGAAGAACTGAGTTCAAATCCAGCCTCAGATACTTCCTAGCTGTGTGACTCTGGGCAAGTCACTTAACCTCTGTTCACTTTAATCCACTGGAAAAGGAAATGGCCAACTACTTGACTGTCTTAGCCAAGAAAACTGTGGACAGTAGGACCCACTAAGAGTCGGATACAACTGAACAACAAAGGTTCAAGTCCCATTTCTGTCACAGACTGCCTCTATGACCATAGGCAAGTCAATGATCCTCACAGTGTCCCCCAGACAATATTCTAATACTCTTAAGTTAAAGGCAGGTCTCTTTTCTGCACAGGTGGAGGGCATTTCCATACTAGGAAGTTCCTCACATTAAGTGAATTGCAAACTTGATTCATAACCACTCAAAAAAGTTTAACATAACAATTCCCACTGGAAAATCATTTTTTAAAGTATAACCTATTGTCCAGAGTAGAGTATGTAACATGTAGCTGGATGGGTTGTGTGTTCTGTACATAGTACATATACCTTGGCCACACACTGTAGATGGATGGTGAGTTCAGTCTGGAGCTGAGCAAGAGAAAAGCAAACTGTATTGCTTTAGAGAAACTGTAGCTACTCTCTGATATAAAACTTGCCTTGGTAGGTTTAAAACTATCATTCTCCCACTAATATGGGGTAGCTTTCCATCACAAAACACCACCCTCTCTGGAAAATCAAAGCAAAGTATCAAACTATTGATGAAACATTTGACAAACCTGGGAAAGAAAACGAAGGTTTCCAGACCATCAGTGTGTGGCACAGGCCATCCCCCATCCTCATCATTAGAGAAGAGTAGTGAGGCCCTAAATAGAAGTTGTATTTAAACTTCCTAGAGCATTAGGTTGGTTTTGTTAACCTTAATTAGCATTTATTCATAACTTAGAAAATCACCATGATTAAAAAATCCTAATACACAATGATCACCAAGGCCCATGATAAACTTTTGGAAAGACACTGTAAATTCCATTCCCAGCTTTTACAAGTAATCTGATTCTACAGTTGCAGCATTTCAGACTCTCCCTCCCTCTACCTCCATCCCTTTCATCCGGACTATTTCCCCAGTAGTTATTTATAGCCCTGGAGTCTAAGAGCAGAACCAGAAATGGCTTTGACCCTTTCAAGGGGGGATGGGGGAAGGGGGAATGATCTCTGATATTCAAGACTTCATATGGAAGAAGCTTTCTCCACAGTGTGCTGTTGTCCCTCACCAGTCATTACTGTTGCCATCAGCACTGTCTAGAAGGTGAGCCATAACCATAGCCATAACTAGAAAACCCTTTTTGCTGGCCTGGGGGGTGTGAGGGATCACAGTCTCTGGCCAGATGTCTGACCACGAGTAGAGCCTGGCCTGTTAGACTTGTTTTTTGTCCTTCGCTTTCGAAAGTGATGTCTTGACTCTGGAGTGAATTGAATTGAAGTGAGGCACAGCTGCATGAAGTCTTCAACCCCACTCTCTCTTTCAGAGTCATCAGTGTTCAGCGGCAAGACCAAAGTCAGGACAGCTGGTGATGGCCTGGGATGCAGTGGATGAGCTTGGCATCATCAAGGTCTGACCAAGCTCTAACTGCTCCATGGCGCCTGCCTACTTCATCAGCCTTCATGGCTATTGGAACAAATATGTTCTTCTTTAACTCACTGATGAATTTGAGGCCTATTGGTAACCTTCCACCTGGTTTAGCTCTTCTGCCCAGACGGTTTTACTGGGGCATGGCCACTGTCCATGCTACAGCTTCTTTGGGTGAGAGTTGGGTGACGCAAGCATCCCTACCACCAGAGGAGCTCATCCTCCTTGAGTACCTCGTGCACCCCATTAGAGTACGGGGAGCTCAAATTCAATTCATTCTCATTCAGGTGCCTCTTGCTTGTTTCCTCCATTAGATTGTGAGTTCCTTGAGGCCAGGAACCTTGTCTTTCTGTTTATATTCTCAGTGCTCACTACAACGCTGGGCACACTTTTGGTGCTTAATAAATGCTTACTCTTTCTCTTTGAAATCACATGTGAATCTATGCCCATTTACTTGAGTTCATTCATTATCTGGACCCTGGGTTTAAGTCACTTTGCATCAGTGCTCTTTTCAGCTCTCTAAGATGTTAAGTTGCAGAGAAAGGCCCAAGGTGTAGGGGTGAAGGGAGTTTCTTCCCCCATATCTAGTCCCTAGCCTGAGCCATCTTATCTTAATGCCAGAAAAGCATTTCTATGGTATGGCTCTTCACAGGATACCATTTAGCCCTCAAGTGGGCATAGGATACCAAAGTCTGGCATTTGAGTTAGTGTAGGGGTCTGCTGACCTTCTCAGCCACCATCACATAGAGAAGAAACATGACTCTAGCCATCCTTGCTCTCCTCAGTAGGTCCAAGGCCGTGTCATTTATTGGGGCCCCTGCTCCTCCTGGGGATGGTCTTGGCAGGCCAGTTGAATGTCCTGTCATCAGTGATCCTGCTGTGGGTAGGCCTTTGAATGGAGGTCCTCATCCAGGTCCCTGGGCCAACACTTTCAAAGCTCTTCTCTCTTAGTCTGAGCTCTCTTTGCCCATAAAGTGGGCACTACCATATAGGTCCTGCTCATTGGTTAGATAATGGAGAGTGGTGAAAACAGATTTAAAAACCATCAGCTTGATATGAAACTAGCTCAGAACCCGGCCCAAATGTCAGCCAAAATATTTACAGAGAGCCATTAGATAAACTGAATGAAACAGTGTGGCCTTTGTATGTGGGAACAGGCCTGCTGAGCTCCTGACCATTTGTCACCACCTCCATAGACAACCCAAGGCTGCTGCCTCCCTGTCCACTTTTTCTTCCTATTCTAATGTAGTGGGAGCTAGCAAGGAGGCTGTCTAGCAGCTCTGGAACTGAGCAGTTTCTTGAATCAGAATGTGTGCCCAGAGCTACTTTCCCATTGCTGAAGTCCAGGGTACTTGCCCTTCCCAGGTAACCATTGATGCACATCTGAAAAGTTTTGGGGAACTAAAGTCTACTTGTCACCTTTAGACTTGGGGAAGAGTGTGGCGGGAGAGGGGGCATTTGTGTGTTGGTCTTCTGGATGGTTGTCTTCCTGGTGGAGAGTCAGTCTCTGATTGAATCAGCTTTTATTGATTGAGCAGACACTGGGAATAGCCTGCCTTCTGTGACCCAGTCTAGTGGTCCCCTTTCTGGTGAAGAGGGTCACAGTAGAGACATCACTGGGTTCCAATGCTGCCTCTGACAGGAAGTGACCATGAGAAGTCATTGGATCATAGAATATCAGAGAGAGCTGGAAGGGACCTCCAACATGGGCTAGTCCAACCCTCTCCCCCTCCCCAATTTGACAGAGAAGACAAGAGACTTCAAGGGATTTACCCAAGGTCACACTGCTAGTCAGAGGCAGGTTTCCAACCCAAGTGTCCAGACTCCAAAGCCAACACTCTCTCTCTCTCTCTCTCTCTCTCTCTCTGTCTCTCTCTGTCTCTCTCTGTCTCTCTCTGTCTCTCTCTCTGTCTCTCTCTCTGTCTCTCTCTCTGTCTCTCTGTCTCGCTGTCTCCCATCACCTGAACTCCTCTCCCAGCTTGCCTCTCTTTGTCCATTAAATGAGTCTAAGCATCCTGTGCCCCCTGACTTCCTCCTAGGATTTCCATGAGGGCAGCTACCTGGGATTTGCTTTGTGAAATGTCTCTGTAAATTGTAAAGGTTTTTAAATAATGAAGGTATGAACCCAGGAGGTTTGATTTCATCTCTGATTTCTTTCATCTCTTCTTTAGGCATCCCCTTCCCCCCCAAAGACCCAAAAGTAGTTTGTGGTCCTAGTGAATTCAGTTCTACCTTTGGTGTTTAGGGAGCTCCTGGGCATGGTGGGGAAGAAAACTTCCAAGACCAAAGGCTCTGTCACAGGCTACAGGGAAATTGGCAGATATGGTTTTAACTCCCTCAAATCATAGGAACCGTTGTTGGATCAAATCCAGTTGAACTTGAAGGATAATTCCTGGGCAGAAATAGGGCAAGGCATCTCTGCATCCCAGGCCAGGTTTCAAAGATACTAGGTCTCTCCACAAGTCATATTACAGGTTTCCTGAGTCTTCAAGCTTTCACTATAGTACCCAGAATGGAGAGAACCCTAGATCAGAAAACAGAAAAGTCCTGGCTTTGAGTCTTGGCTTTGCTGTTTTCAAGCTAGAGGACATTGATGGAGCAAATCCCTTAACCTCTACATCAGGCAAGGATGAAGGGAAGAGAAGGCCTGCCTGTTGGCCCGTCCCTCAGGGCTCCTGGTAGGCTAAACTGGGATACTGTCTGGAAGGCACTTAATGACCTGTCAATCCACCACCAATGGCAGCTGTCAGGATTAACGACTAACACATAGAGGCCACAGAAAATTCATTTTTCTGGCATGAAAATTTGTGCATTTTCTAAGCGTTACATTAATAAATCTGTCATGCTGAGCATCCTCTGTGCCTGGCACACCTTGTCTCACCCTAGTGCTAGTGCTCTCTTCCTGAGAGTAAAGTTGATAAATGGATTAGCTGCTGAGGCAAGAGAAGGGGGCAGGGCCATTCTGGGGCACATTGTTTCCATGCAATTCACCCGACATGGATCGGACATAACCTACGTGCTGAGTACTGTGTGTGCCAAGTGTCATGGGGGATCAGAGCCACATAAGGCAGCGGTCCCTGGCCTGGAGGGGCTTATCATCTAATAAGGGAGAAGACATGCCCACAAACACCTGCTCCTCTCTCACCACAGCCCCCGCCCTTGGGCACCCTTTGCCCACACGCCACCTTCTGACTGGTTATGACTCTCAGCTTCCACTACCCCACCCAGACCCCTGAACTTTTCTGGAAATAGCCTGTGCTCTAAAATTACTTTTCTTTCCTCTCTCCTCTTCTTCCATCCCCCTCCCCACCTCCTGCTCTCTCCCAGTCATACTCCTATTCCTGGCCCCCACTTAAGTCCCAAAGAAGGGTTAGGAGACAGGAAAGCTGAATCAAGGCGATCTGGGTTGGGGCTAGCTGTCCACTGTGCTGCTTGTCCCTGACTCAGCAGTACACTTGCTTCTTACTTAGTGGGGTGCATTGTTTCAGGACGTTGGAATGCCTTCCCAGTGAAGTGTTTCCCAGATAGGCCACTACCAGTGAGTGCTGAAGGACAGCATGCCGGACAGCAAGAGGCTCTATGGGACGGGAGCCTGAAAGGAGCCTCCCAGCTTTACTTCTGCAGTATGACCTTTCAGGCAGGCAGGCAACATGTGAGATCTTTCCTTGGAGTCCCCACAGGCAGGGCTGGCAGAGATTAAAGAGATACTTCTCTGTACATCGTTCGAGGATTCTAAATGAATTAAATGATAAAGAGATGATGCTGAATTAGTAAGGCCAAAGGGACTGTCAGACATGGGCCACAACATGGCAGAGGTAGGAAGGCCTTCCGAACATAAACTGTCCTGTCCGACAAGATGGAATGTCAGAGCTGGGAGGGCCCCATTAGCACAGAGAACTGTCAGAGGTTAGAACACAGCCCAGAATGGTGGAGCAGGAAGAAGCCACAGGACAGAAGGTCAGAAATCCAGAATGTGAGAGCAGGAAGGGAGCATCCAGCCGAGAAGACCAAAGCTACTGGGGGCCTTCTAACAGAAAAGCCTGAAGAGAATAGAATGGAAAAGGTCCTTGGACATCCTCTAATCCCACTTTCTCATCTGGAGCCCAGGGATGGGAAGGGAGTTGCCCAAGGGCATGCAGCAAAGCAATGATAAGAGTTCATATTGAAGAGTTCCCTGGGCATAAATGTGTCAAGGGACTGGCTCTGACTTTTCTACCATTATTGACCATTGTTTATGGTCTTGGATTTTTAGTAAAGCTGCCTACAGAAAGACATGATCCTGTCATCCTCTACAAGTTTCTTGAAGAGATCTCATCAGTTTCTTGAAGAACCAATGAAAATCAAGCCTTATCATATCCTGGGATTCCCTGTCAGTTTCCCAAAATACCATCCCTTCGTGGAGGAATCCAAAGAGCAATTCCAAGGTGGTGAGAAGATGGACAGAGATCCCTGGGCCCTGAGCCTGGATGAGCTGCATTACAGCCTATGAAAGAACTGGAGCCCATCCCCAGAGCAGCTGCTGACAGCATGGGAGAACTGGAGAGATATTGGCAGGACTAGAAAGCCTAATTTTCCCAAAAGGGAAAAAGGTGGGATCTGTAAACTATAGACTAGTGAGTCCTTAAGACAAAACGCAGTGAATCCCCAAGCCATAGCAGGGGCTCATATAGAGATCATTTCTGACCGCCTTTAGATGAACTTTAGATAGACTGTGGCTCAACTCAATTTCTCTGCTAGTCTCTCATACTGTTCTTGTAGGAGATATGGAAGGTTTGGAGGTAGACAGTGTGCTTGCTAGGTAGGCTCCAGTCTGGCTGCATTTCCCTCCTGAAGGTAGTCACTAAGTCTTGGAGATTTGGCCTCTTAAATGTCTCCTGTATCCATTACATCCATCTCTCTCCTGGCCATTCTTATAACTTAAATGGACACTCTTCGAGGGCAGGGACTGTTTGAGTGTCTGGTACACAGCAGATATTTATTGCACTTTTGGTGTTCAGTTGTTTTAGTCGGGTCTGACTCTTTGTGGCCCCATTTGGGGTTTTCTTGGCAAAGATACTGGAGGGCTTTGCCATTTCCTTCTCTAGCTCATTTTACAGATGAGGAAACTGAGGCAAACAAGGTGAAGTGACTTGCCCAGGGTCACACAGCTAGGAAGTATCTGAGGTTGGATTTGAACTCAGGTTCTCCTGACTGCAGGGCTGGCCCTCTATCCACTGTGGTGCCACCTAACTGCCTGATTGTACTCTCCTTCAACTGAATAAAGTTCGAGTTTCTTAGTCTGGCATTGGGCTTTCATCTCCTGATTTTTTACTCCAGCACAGGAGCCAAACATCACTTTCCCACACACACTGTACCCTTCCCCAACCACCCAGTCTCCAAATCAAGTCTCTGGCCCACTTTCTTGCTGAAGCCTTCCTTCAACTCCTTGGGATTTTATTAACTCTTTTGGCATTTAAATCATTCTACCCTGTCTAAAGGTCATCTTATAGACTACAGGACCTTAGAGGTCATCCAGACCAACCCCTTCAATTTACAGATGAGGAAACAGAAACCCAGAGAGGTCAGATGACTTGCCCCAGGTCACACAGCCCAGGGTCTGAGGTAAGATTTGAACCCAGGTCTTCCTCACTCCCGTTCCCATGCTATAGCTGTCATACTATGCTTTGCTGCCTCCAAGAGTTTTTAACTGCCTCTACTAAGCCATAAGCTCCATGAGACAAGGAAGGGGTCAAAGTTAATTCATCTCTGTGTCATCCCTCACACCCTAACAGACTGCCTTGCACATAGTAGGAGTTCAGACAAGCAAGCAGACCTTCTGATCAGGACACTAGGCACCAGAGGACTTAAAAGCCCTTACATTATTTCCAGCCAAATCCCTGATTGTGAAGTGGAGGGGGCTGGGCCTGAACTGGGTCCAGATTTCTAGTCATCCCAGAATTTCCAAACTAGAAGAAACCTCTGGCTGATTAAGACCCTTTTCCTTTTGACACCCTTCTCCCCAGCCCACTTGTCCTGGCCCATCCAGAGCAGCCCATCTAAATTAAGACACTCCACCATTAAAAAGCCAGACACTCCAAGGGAGGGAGTCAGATGATTTCTGCTTCCTATCTCTCCTTGGGGCCAGAGATTTCGATGGGATTTGGAAGTTTTTCCATTTTGAGATTAAGTAGGAGCCAAGTGGAAAGGACCAGACTAAAGTCAGAAAACCTGGATGCTTATCTTTTCAAGCTGGTCCTTCAGTCTCTCTGAGTAGCAGTTTCTTCATCTGTATAATGGGAATGTAATCTGGCCATTTCCGACACAGGCAGGGCTGTTGAAAGAAGGAAGGAGCTTGGGAAACACTAACATGGCCTAAGGCACTAGTGAAATCGGAGATGCTCATGCCTGGGAACATTCCCCCCCCCAACCCCCCAGCTCCTCCTGAGCCTTCTCCTTTCGCCCCTGAAGCTGGCTGGCGCAAGAGTTATTTTCAGGGCCCCCCAAATCCCTTTCCTCCTCTAGCTCCTAGGCGACAATTGCCAAGTGGCCTCAGAGCAGATCCTATTTCCTTTCAGAGCAGCCAGATGAGGGACAGGTGGCAGAAAACAATGACAGCAACCAGTGTGGTCAGAGCCCAGGCCAAGAGGATGACACTGGCAGCCACCAGAGTGAGCTACCTGGGCCTTCCTCACTGCAAAGCTATCTCCCAGGCTGTGAGCAAGCACTACCCTGGCCTGCCCCATTCCCAAGGGGCTTGAGGCCTCTGGAGGCCCAGGGTGTCTGCTGCCCACTGCAGCCCCTGTATTCCTGGAAAGATGTTCTGGCTTTCAAGCTGGAGCAGATTAAGAACAGGTGGGGGTCTGGGCCAACACAGGCCCAAGAGGCCCCTGTAAATTAATACTTACTTTGCAATTTGTAATGCAAAATGGAGCTTTGGGGCCCTGGGGCAGCTGCCCCTTTTGCTGTTATTCAAGTCATTCCAACTCAACAAACATTAATGAAGAGCCAGTCTCCCGCATGCTGGGCCCTGGGGGTACAAAGTCCCAGCTCTTAAGGAATTTGGATTCGGGGAGGGGGGGGGCAAGTAACATGTGCACAGATCAAGAAATCCAACATCATCAGAGGCTGGAGCCTTGAACAAAGAGAACAATCCAAGATCAATAAGGCTCATAGGCCCAAATTCTCAAAGGGAAGCCAGTCCAAGCGTCATGGGAAAACTCAGCAATGAAACTGGAAAACGGAAGAATGGCTTTATTTTCCATCCTTTCTTTCTGTTTACTGTTTTCTTGAGCATCACTACCACATCCCAGTGACTTGTCCCCTCCCCTGTTCTGTAATTATAGAAGTGCCCCTACGCAGAACAAATCATCACATTTGCCATCTATGAAAATGTATACCTCAAGAATTAAATTCTGAAGCCAGAAAAGGAAACTTCAGATCAGGAAAAATGGGTGTGGATGCATAGGGAACTCCCCAGCTAACTTCGATTCAATAAAGAAAGTAGAGAAGTAACATAGGATGAATATAGAACCATGGCACATTTCTGTCAAAATGGTTTGGGGAGCATTAAAGCTCATATGGTATATAAAACCTGTATCAAATTACTTACTGTCTTGGGGAGGGGGAGAGGAGGGCGGGAGAAAATTTGGATCTAAACATTTTTTTTAAATTCATGTTCAAAATTGTCTTTACATGTAATTTTGGAAAACTTATATACTATTAAAAAAGATCAGATGGTACTGAGATTGACAAAGAAAGCTAAGGACAAAAGGGCTGGTTTTTTCAGGGGTTGTGGCACAGCAATCTATCTGTGGGAAAATAGAGGACCAGATATGGAATAGATCCACTCTGGGGAGGAGGCAACTGAGAAAGATTGTTGCCAACGTGTGGATTGTAAAGGAAAGAACAAATATAGTTGATTAAAGAGTTGCTACCCAAGATAAGTAAAAGAACATTTGGTTGTCCTTGATGAGCTCAGCTTTCCTGTATCCTCAGACACTAGAGGAGCTGGCCAGTGTGATTGCTAAGCAAGCTATCGTCAGGGATCTTTGGAAGGCTAGAAAGGGAGAGGTACCACAGGCCCAGGAAGACAAAGAATGTTTCCATTTTCGCAAAAGAAGAAGCCTGTGACCTTGACTTGAATTCCAGTCATTTTAAAATTTTAAAATTTTCATTAAAATTCTTTTTCAGTTCACAAAAGTCTATTTTCTTTCATTTCTCCTTTTCTCATCCCCCCCAAAATTCTTAAGTCTTTTAAAGTTGTTTGTCTTCGTCCCTTCATATCAGTTCTTAAAGGTTTTCTAAACCCATTCCTTTTGTCATTTCTTGCAGCACATTCATGTACAGAACTTGTCCAGTCATTCCTTAAGGCAGGGGTGGGGAACTTTCAACCTCAAGGCCACAGGTGGCCCTCTAGGTCCTCAAGTATGTCCCTTTGACTGAATCCAAACTTCACAGAACAAATCCCCCTAAGAAAAGGATTTGTTCTGTAAAACTTGGACTCAGTCAAAAGGACCTCAAGGATCACATGTGGCCTCAAGGCCCCAGGTTTCCCATCCCTCCCTTAATCTCCAGTCTGGGGTCACCTCAAGAAATAGCTGCTGTAAATATCGTTGTACACATGGCTCCTTTTCATCTCTCTGAGGTTACCCCTAGTAAGCCTAGTAATCAGCCTAGTAATGGTGTCACTGGGTCAAAGGGTCTAGGATGTGTCATTAAAAAGATGGTGAACTTTTCGAAATGACAGAAGTTCATTAGTAACTACTAATTAGTGATTAGGGCTAAACTATCTCCTTTACTTCTAGCTCTATGACAGGGAAGTACTGACCACTGATAAAACTACATCGTGTTATTCTTATATAAAAGATGGATGTGTGCAAGCCAGACAGTGAGATGCATTCGGAACTTTTCCAACAGCTGGACTCCAAGAGTAGTGAGTGGTAGGAAGTCATCTTGAAGAAGTTGCCCCAGAGATCTGTGCTTAGATGGGAGGGTCAGGTAACAGACTGGATAAGCAGTTCAGGAACCTCACAGATTCTGACAGGCTAGAACATTGGACTCAATCAAATGAGATTAAATGGAATAGGACTAAGTGAGAAGCAGCATGGGATAGTAGGTAGAATCTTGGACTTAAGAGTCAGGATGAGCTAGGTCCAAATCCTGCCTCAGACATTTACTGGCTCTGCGCCACCTGGCAAACCCTTAACTTCTCTGTGCTTCAGTTTCCTCATCTGTGGAATGAAAGGAGTGGTTTCAGGGGCCTCTGAAGTCCCTTCTGGCGCTAACTTGATGATTGGAAAAATTTAGGCATGAGTTTTTAAAAATCAGCTTGAGGTCTGGCTGGGCAGTAGTTGTTTTGAAAAGAATCTGGAGGTCTTAGTGGACTTCAAGCTCAATATGAGTGCCCAGTGTGGGATGTAGTATCCCCCAAAAAGCATGACCACAAACTGCATGAAATGTGTCAGAGCTTCCAGGACTAAGGAGAGCCCCATGCCTTGCCCGGATCAGAGCACTTCTGGATTATTGTACTCAGACCGAGGCATTGCGTTTTAGGATGGACATCAGTAGCCTGGAGGGTAACTGAAATAGTGAAAGGCCTAAAGTTCCTGCCATCTGAGGGTCACTTGAAAGGCCCTGAGGATATTTAGCCTGGAGAAGAGAAGGCTGGGGGGAGAGGAGGTCAAAACATGATGGTTGTGTTCAAACATTCAAAAGGCTGTTGTAGAGAATGGGGAAAATTCTTACTGTTTCATCTGAGAACTAGGAGCACTGGGGGAGGGGAGAGGGAGCTGCAGAAAGGCAGATTTAGGCCTGATGTTGGAAAATCTTCCTAGCAACAAGAGCCATCCCAAAGTAGATGTGGTAAGTCCCCCGACTTTGTAAGCTGGATGGCCACTGGTCACCAATGGATTTGAGTTGGCCTTGGTGGCCTCTGTGATTACTTCCAACTCTGGAATTCTTCAGTTCATCAAGGTGAAGATGAGGAAGGAGCATATTACAGGAATGGGGAAAGGCAGAGCACTGAGAAACAGAAGGCTCCTTATTCTTATCAGATCAAGTTCAGGGACTGAAGCTTAACATCCAAAAACCAAAGATCTAGGCAAACAGAAGGAGGAGAAATAAACACAGTGTCAGATTCTTGGGCTCAAAGATCTCGGCAGACCATGACGGCAGCCATGAAATTCAAAGACACTTGCACCATGGAAGGAAAGCTCTGGCAGCAGACTGAAAGGCAGAGACCTTACCTTGCCCACAAGGTTCCATACAATCAAAGCTATGGCTTTCCCAGTAGAAACGTAGACTGTGAGAGCTGGACTACACTGAGCCATGGAATTGATGCTTTTGAACTGTTGCACTGGAGAAGACTCTGGAGAGTCCCTTGGGTGGCAAGGAGATCGAGTCATTCAGTACTTAAAGAAATCAATTCAAGCTATTCGGTGGAAGGTCAAATACTGAAACTGATGCTTAAAGCCTTTGGCTATATAATGAGAAGACAGGGACTCATTGGGAAAGACCCTGATGTTGGGTAAGATTGAAGGCAAAAGGAGAAGGGGACAGCAGAGAATGGGATAGATAGAGAGTGTCATGGAAGCAATGAGCGTGAGCACGGACAGGATTTGAGAGAGAAGATAGAAGGGCCTGGTGTGCTGTGGTCTGTGGGGTCACCAAGAGCTGGCCATGACCAGACAACAGCAGCAGTAGCAGCAGCAGCAGCAGCAGCCCAGTTGGCTTGGAAAGCAGAATGTGCAAAGGGGAATAATGAAACAAGTCTGGGAAGGCAGGCTGGAGCCAGAGCTATGCCCCAGACTAGCCACTCCTTGCAAGAAATGACTGGTTCTTTTTTTGTCTTTGGTACTCAGTGCCTAGTGCAGGACCATTCACCACAATGCTTCTTGTCCGAGTGAGTGTGGATGCCCCGAAATGTGAGACTGAATGGGGTCATTAAGGAGCCCCCAAGGTTGGCAAAGGACGCAGATGAATTAGAAGATGCATTGGGAAACAGGAAGACCAGTTAGGAGACTGTTCCTTTGAGTTGAGAGTAGAGTAATGAGAACAACCTCCATTTCAGTCCTACTTTTGGCATAGTGGAGGCCGAAAGATCCGAATTCAAATCAAATTATATGACTCTGAGGAAGTTCACCTTGCTGAACCTATTTTCTAACCTGTAAAATGAAGGTGTTATACTCAGTTGATCTTTAAGGTTGCTTCCAGCTCTAAGTCTGTGACCCAACAATCCATGAAAGAGGCATGGTACAGGGTGAGCCACCTCAGTTTGACCACTGATTGAACACAGGGGCTGAGCTTCACTGGTATTTTCAACCTGGCTGGCCAAGAACCAGGATCAGCAGGATTGATGAGGAATTGTGTTTGGTGTGTTTTGAGTTTGAGGTGCCAGTGGCTTATCCAGGTGGTTGGGTATGGGACCAGAACTCGGGAGAGAGGTGAGGACTGAATCTGGAGATGGGAATAGAAGGGAGCTCCTAATGGAGAGCCTGGCATCCTTAGAAAGTGCTGAATGAAACACCAGCGACAATGGTTACTGTTCACTTTGGAGGGAAGTTTAGCTTCTAAAAGAAAAGCCAAGTGAGGGTGACTTTTCTCTGTGAGTTCCTTTCATCCCTGGGCTCCCTCTCATTTGCTGTGATATTAGATGCATTTAGGGAGCAGAAATTGATTTTAGAAAACCCAGACAGTCTTCTCTATGATCATTTCAGGGTAATTCTTTTCCATGGCTTTGCCTGCATATTTTTTTCTTCTCTTTTAGGGGAGCAGTTGACAAACTGAGGCTACCATGTGGTAGTTGGAACATCCCTAGTCTAGGTTGACATTGGCATTATTGGGAGGGTTGGATAAATGATTTAATTGTTGCAAATATTTCATTAATACTTTTTGTTTTTATACTACAGTCCCAGAGCTGCCCTTAGAGCCAAAGAACTGTGGCCCACCATTGCCACCTTTTAGCCCTCATCCCCTCCAACCAAGTTTGCTGCAATATCATCTCCACTGTTCTCCCTGCATTGAGCTCTTCCTATCTCCAAGCCCTTCTCCAAATGGTTGCAGCTGCTCTACTGATATTCCTAAAAGGCAGTCCTGACCAGGTCATTCCTTTCTTTAAGAAGCCTCTGTGACTCCCTACTGCCTTTAGGAACAAGTATGAAGTCCTCTGTTTGGCATTCAAAGTTCTTCCCATTGGGGTCCCAGCTTCCTTTCCAGAGTGATTATGTGACTGTTCCTCAGGCCCACTTGCTGGTCCCCTCCATGACCATGACTGGTGGGTTACTCTTCAAGTCTCATCTCCTTGAAAAGGCCTTTACTGATTCCCTCAATTGTTAATCCCACTCCAAATTGCTGTGCATTTACTCATCTGTGAACGGGTCACCTGTCCCTAGTAAGACGTGGGCCCCTTGAGGACAAGAGCTATCTCCCATTCCTGGCCCAGTACCTACTGACACAGCAGGCTCTGAATAGCTACTGAAGGGTGAGGCCTTGCCTTCCTGGATGGTATAAGTCATGACCTCCACTGTGATACAGGGTACAGGAGGTGAGAGAGAATCATAGAAGAAGCACTAAGCTAAAGCTGGAGAGAAAAGAAGGCAAAGGTGTTCCAGGCTGAGGGACAGACTGCACAAACACACAAAAACACACAGCCAGAGATGGCCGAGAGTTTGGAGAAGAGCATCTAGGTCTGGCTGGATACAGTATGATTGTAGAAAGCTGGCTAGGCCAGCAAAATGCCAGGGCAGCAATGGCCCGGTTTCAAAGAAAGTATGGAATGAAGTAAGTTCACCAAGTTCTGGTGAAGAGGTTGGTATGACCTTGGAGCTGGGAAGAGCTGGGAGGTCAGGCTGGCCTCTGACCCATACGGGCCATGGGACCCTGAAGAAGTCCAAAGCTCTCAGTGTCAGTGTGGAGATGGTCAGTGGAACTCTCTCCCTCATCTTTACCAATGAACTAAAAAGTTCAACCTTCAGCCGCCATCTTCAAAGGGACTGATTGTTCTGATTAACATAAAAATGTTCACTTCTTTGCAACCTGTTTTTGCTTGCTGCTTCCTGTATCTTTCAGTAATATAACTTGAAAAATCCCTGTGCTTGGTTAACTACTTAAATCAAATTGAAACCAATGGCTATTTATGTCTGCCCTATGTTGCTGCAACATACACAAGGCCTTTTCTCACTGAGAAAATTCATATTTTAGTAAGAGCAAAAAGGGTTTTGTGCTATTAAGAAATAAAATAAAAATGTTTAATTATTTTACCTTTAACTCCTTTTTGTGTATGTTTCATAATGTAGCATATTTATAGTTGCACATGTATGTAGTTTATAAATAAACACAATTATTTTTTACTGATGGTGTTGGTCTGCCAAAGAGAACCAATGACATCAGGAGGGTGACTTGAAAGTGAATTGGATCTAAGTGAGGCAGAACTGTGCAGTCATCAGCCTCACTCTCTCCTCCAGAGTCAATGGAGTCCAGTACAACATAGGTAAAGATGATGGGGGATGGCCCCTGATGCCATGGGAAACCTTGGCCTTTTTAAGTAAAGGTCTTTCTCAGATCTCAGTTTGTCTGAGCCAATGGCCTTCAGTAATTAAAGGCTAGGTAAGAATTGAGGCAAAACCTAATTTGCCTTCATGAAACAATCATTCTAGGAGGGGAAGACCCTCAGAGTTTCCTCCTCAGAACTGAAATAATTGCTCTTTATGTTCACTGGGAGGCAGGGGTGGGGTGGTCATCAGAACCCAAACACTGAACAAGTGAGGCTTGGGCTGGGGTCTGTTATTGACCGACCAGTGAGAGCGCAAGTGATTCCGGTTTAAAGGCTTAGTCAAGGAGCTTCATTTGAATCCCAATGGGCTTTATCAAAACCTGGTTTTTTGAGCTCTAGTTTATCAAGAAATGATAAATGGGGGCAGCTAGGTGATGCAGTGAAAAGAGCACAAGCCCTGGAGTCAGGAGGACCTGAGTTCAAATTCCACCTCAGACACTTGGCACATTTACTAGCCATGTGACTTTGGGCAAGTCACTTAACCTCAATTGCCCTCCAAAAATGAAAAAAAAAATTATAAATGAAAACTACAGGAGACAAAAGAACTGATTTGTCCCAGTCGTTCTGGAAAGAAAAAAACAATGATATAATAAATAAATGGGGCTGGGGGGTGGGGTGGGGGGGCGTAGAATAGAGTTACAACACTGCCTTAGAGCTTGGAGCATGGAAGTGCCTTGCCTATAGTCACACTGCCATTGGAAGTAGATTATATCCTTCCCTAGAAACAAAGTGCCAAAAATGCCTTTCCAAATCCCAGTTTGCTATCTCTGAGGTTGCAAAGATTGTAAGATGTGGTGCAGTTAAGAAAGAAAACCTGAATTCAAATCCAGCCTCAGACACTAGCTGTGTGACCCTGGACAAGTCTCTTAATCCTGTTTACCTCGATTTCTTCATCTGTAAGATGAGCTGGAGAAGGATGGCAAATCACTCCAATATCTTTGCCAAGAAATAGGATCATGAAGGGTCAGATGCAAGTGGAAACCAACCGAACAACCCCAAATCTGTCCCAGCACTGATCAGCACCAAAGTATTCTGATAATCGCTGCTCTAGTACAGTTTGGGAGCTGGCTGTGCCGGCTCCCTCCACTCCTACTTCTCACTTTTCTTCATTAATTCCCTTGAGATTTTGAACCTTTTGTTCTTGCAGATTAATTGTGTTATTTTTTCTAGCTCTATGAAGTGATCCTTTGGTAGTTTTGATGGGGTGCTTGAGTGCTTGTGCTTAGATCCCAGTTTTTAAAAAATCACATTTTTCTCTGGCCTCAAAACGCTATCCCTGAGTTTTCTCCCCAGCCCAAGTTTGCTAGGCCTAGCAATAACTCATGAGTGGGCCCCAGTAAAACAAACTCTCTTTCCCCATCACAAGAACAAGCTGACCTCTGAAGAAATTCTCTTGTAAAAACAGGACTATCTTGTAACCACAGAATTATCCTGTATTGATTCCCAAAGTTATCATATTCAATCCAGAGGTCAAGCTACAGACATCCACTCTCGAAGCTATCTCACTACAGATGTAACAGACCAAAAATACACCTCTGAGAAACCTCTTCCCCTGGTTTCCAGTAGTGAATGACACCTACGACTAAGGTTGTAAAATTAAATTATCACCTAATTAGCAAATCTGCCAGATAATCTACTACTTTTCCTATACAGGTTTTAGCATCATTCTTGCTAAATTGAAAGTTCCTTAAGGTATGCAAGTTCCCTAAGGAGTTCTACAGGCAATATTGGAGTGGTACGATAAACCTTTGCTACCTTGACTTGAGGAATGCTTGAGTTCATGAATTCATTGCAGATGACCGTCTCCTGTACTCTGGTCCTTGGGGGAGGTCCCTGAATCCTCTCCACAAACCTCATCAGTTTGAATTGAAGCACTATTGTCGTTTTTGTCATATTGTAATGGCCCAGCCATAAGGAATTAATATTTCTCCAATTATTTAGGTGTCTTTTGAGGCTGTGTTCATACAGTTCCTGTGTGTCTTAGCAGGTAAATTCCCAAGTATTTTATACTGTCAATTCCTAATTTAAATGAATTTCTTTCTCTTCATGCTAGCTTTGTTGGTAGTGTATAGACATGCTTATGATTTATGTCATCTTATTTCAGAACTAGAGGCACAGTGGAGAAATCACTGGTCCTAGAATCAGAAAGACCTCCTGACTTCAAGCCTGGCCTCAGACAGTTTCTTGCTGCGTGACCCTAGGCAAGTCACTTAACAACAACAAACAGGTCATTGGCACCTACTCACCTGCCTCATCCTGCCCTTGAAGAGAAGGACTTAGCCAGAGTGAATCACTGC
This sequence comes from Pseudocheirus occidentalis, assembly GCA_028646575.1. Classification (NCBI taxonomy): domain Eukaryota; kingdom Metazoa; phylum Chordata; class Mammalia; order Diprotodontia; family Pseudocheiridae; genus Pseudocheirus; species Pseudocheirus occidentalis. Next base: position 2,538,355 of record CM053602.1, on the reverse strand, counting down.
ACACTGGACAGGAGAGCCAGAAAAACCTCCTTGGCTTAGTCCACATGACAACAATGTGGGGCATTCAGCAGGCCTAAGAGCCTCACTCCAACTGAGCCTTCCTGCCGTCTTTGGACCACATATCCAGGACAATTGACTGGCATCATTTAGGGGTATTCAGTTTTTCCTATAGGCCATATATCCCATATAATAATGTCACATTAACTTCATTTTGCAGGTCATTAATCACCTGACACTTGGTCTTGTAGTGCCTGGGACATGTTAGCCCTACATTAGGGAAGAATCCAATGAGATCTTGTGCATCTCACAGCCTTCCACCCTTAACCCTTCTTTCTTAGACCAAGTCCTTTTTGTAAAATGGAGTAAAAAAAGACAAGAAACTACCTGGCTGGCATGGAAAGCGGTTTATACCGCCAGGGCTTGTTAGGCCAGCATCAGCAGAAACCAATGAGCTGTCACCTAGAGTTGCTCTTGATTGCTTTTAGAGTTGATTAGAGGGTGATAGTAAGGAGGTCAAAGTGAGAGAGCTCCAGGCCTGCAGAGGAGCAGCACAGTTAGCTTGGTTGTTGGTCTGGGGCCCAAAGACAATTTAGAGCTCATCCACTTTGACCTCCCTTCTTCTAACAAGCCTGAGTCCAAAGTGCAAGTGTGGGTGAGTATATGGTAAGCACTCATTATGCACTGAGTGATGGATGGGTCAACACTCCTACACCCGGACAAACAATTCAAAACCGTTGCTTCAGTAGGCTCAGAGTCACTTGGCACTCCCCTGTGACAGGGCCTATCCAGCCCAAGTTGGATTTGGGGGAGTTTGGGAGGGGCAGCTCCTTGTCACCACTACTCTGGCTTTTCCAGGGGGGTTGTTTTTAGCTTTCTGCTCCAGGGTCTTACTGGACCTTTCTTCCTCAAGCTAGTAAATGACCCTTTGGGGGAAGGCCAGCAGTTTGAAGGGACCAAAGTGGGAGCTTGCACCAGGAGGGACCATCTTCAAAGGGGTGAATCCAAATCTGGGGAGATTCTTCAAGTTTAGTGTGTGAATTTGCACCGTCCCATTGGCCGGCTCTACTTACAGGATTCTTCGGCCACTCTCTGAGCTTCCTTTTTTCTTTCTTTCTCATCCTCTTTGGTGAACTAATCCAAGAAATCATTTCTGCCAGTCCGTCCATCCACCCACCACCTCCTCCCTACTTCCTCCCTCCACCCAAAAAGAAATCCATTATGGGCAAGCGACACAGTCTTGGGCATTTTTGGTTCAATTAAGCATGTGGAGCTCTTTGTCAGTGACCTGTGAAAGCCATCCTCCAGTCAGGGCCTCTACAAAGCCCCTCCATTCTTGGCCCTTGGTCTGCATCCAGCCTCTTCCTAAGAGTCTCTTAATCAGTATTGCTCGCTGCTAATGGGGCTCGCAGATTGTTTCTGAGAGCCTCTTTGAAAGGTGACAAATCTCAAAATGCTTTGTTCTCTTCCCTCCCTCCCATTTTTCCAGAATTTCGATTTCCTCAGTTTATTTCTCTCCCAACAGCATTGCTATTGAGAGCACATAATGCCCTCTCTCCAGAGAGAATGGACAAATACCATTTCTGTTCAAATGCAGCAGAGAGAGATTTGTTTTTCCCTTAGAAATGAGTTAACAAACACCAATTCTTATTCAAAGACTTCAGAGAGGCAGTGTGGCTTTGTGTGAAAAGCCTTGGACGGGGAGTCCGAAGATTAGGGTTCAAATCCCCACTCTGTTACCTATTATCTCTGGTTTCTCCTCAGGTCAGAAATGAAGGGGGATTGGACTAGGTAACTGCTAAAGTCAGTCCCTTCGTGTTCTAAATCCTGTGCTCCTTCCTTGCAGGTGAGGCTCCTGCGGTCAAGTGGACAAAACACCCAGTCTAGAGTTAGGAGTTGGGGTCTGCTCCTGGCTCTGCCACTTTCCGCACATCTCTTCCCTTTTCATTCTGGGCCCCAGTTTCTTCATCTCTAAAATAAAGGGAGTGGGCTTGATTTGGACCAAATTGAGGAAGCACACGCATTGGGCATTCTAGGAATGTTCTACAGTGGGCCCTCCCATGGAGTCTGCTGCATTAATGCCTCATCTGCTCCAGTGAAAGTCCAGGAGAGATTACAGGGAATGGAAGTGACAGGGGTACCTGATTTTCTCCAGCCACATTAAGCAGCATATGAATAGGAGTGACTGCCAGTGGGTGGTGGGAGTAATTCCAGACTGGGATTTGGCAGGGCAATATCTTCAGTAGGACAAAGGTGTGAAGAGGACAGGGTAGAGTAGGACTGGGGATGGGGACCACAGTGAGGATGAAGATCGGGGGAGAGAATGCAAGGCAAGAGGAATGATGACAGATTGGGATCAGAAAAAAACAGGGAAGTGGCGCATTTCAGGGGGGATATTGACCATCTCTGTGTGTAACTGAATGTGCAACCAATGGTTGAAATGGTAGCCAGGGAGTCTGTGTCATCAGTATGGGATCTGGCCTCAGTGAGTATAAGCAGGTGGAGGGGGTTGAGAATGGAAAAGATCGAAGGTGAAAGCAAGTTTGCTAGCTATGGAGCAGGCATTCCAGAGGGCACCAAGAAAGATCTGGCTCTAGTATTTGGCTCCAAGTCAAGAACTCCTCAGCTGCTTCTTTGAGGGCCTATTTTCCTTTGGAGTCAAGGTTGTGGTTGTCCCTGCATATTCATTTGAGGGTTTCAGTTCAATTGCAGAACTTGCTATAACTCTGTCTAGAGTGATCCTGTGGCTAATCCTGGTAAGTGATACTCCTGACCCTTCCCCATCAAACAACAGAGGACATAGCAACTCTCACCACACATACCCTAGCTCTCACACTTCACTTCTTTCTGGCTGTGGGGAAGAGCTTAACTTGAAAAGGGAGGCCACATCCACTCATTAGGGGGAAGAGGTATGTTTAAATGTTGACTGTTTGTTAACTGTGTTAACAGCTTTCTCTCCAGTAAGAGACAACACCCTTAACCAGGAATCTGCCCTATTCTTCCCACTCCTCCTTTCCCTTTCCATACAACTTCTTTGTTTCAAATATACCGAGCCAACAAGTCATTGACTCTGCAATCCAGGTTTCCTGATCTGAATTGGACTCACTCTCCCTCCTTCCTGACCCTGCAACTACCAAGCCCTAGTGTAAAGCTGTCATTTGTCAGCAATCATCTGGTCCAAGCCCCATGTGGTATAGTAAGGGAATCCTGTGCTCCCACATGGGACCTGGTCTGCACCACTCTGGAGCTTCCACCTGGAAGAGTTTGGGCCATGCCATCATCTACACCTTTCAGACTCAGCCTCAGGATGACTTTCCATTTCCTGGGGGACATGTGCTGCACCAGCATCCCCCCACCCAGTAGTCCCTCATGGAGTCCAGCAGCACAAAGAGGAAAAAAATCAGTCTTGATCATCACATCTGCATGCAAGTCCACAGACCCAGATAGAGACCTCCTAGGTGCACACCCAGGAATTCAGATATAGTCATTCCTTTTAAATGTCAAAAGCTGACTCCTTTTCAAAAATAGAAGTATCCTAACAGGAGATTAAAAAACCCCCAAGACCTCTTAGGGGAAGCTGGAAGCAGAGAGAAAAGAGAAAACTGTCTAACTCTGTGCCCTGAGCCAGAAAGCAGGCAGAAAGCAAACATCAACGGCCCTGGAGAGTCCCAGTCATTTCCAGGAGATACTGTGTAGGAAGAAGGTCAAGGATCTTACTCCTGATCTCCAGGGTCTAGATCTTGGACCACACAGACTCTGGGGAATAAACAAGGGATGTCTGAAGTACCCTCATCAGGCAGAAGGAGTGGGCTTGTTCTGGTTCCCAGACCATAGAACGGGGATTCATGAATGAGAAGAGGCTGAAAAGAAGGTTTCATTTTGATTTTAGGAAAAACTTCTTAATGATATTAGAGCAATCTAAGATAGAAATAGGCTCTTGGTGGGTTCCCTTCACTAGATTTTTTTCAAGGACAAGTTAGCTAACCCTCCGTAGGGGCAGTGGAGAGTGCATGCACTCTTGTTCAGGTACATGGTAGATTAGACCAGCACCTCTTAACCTTAGCCAAAGGGGTGGAGAGAGCCAAGTTATCTAGAAACAAATGTCTCACCATTGTGATAGATCTGGATTCGAATCCTTAGGTAACCCTGAATTGCATAAGGGCCCTCCCCCCAATAGGCATGCCATCTTTGAAGCCAGCCAGTGCTTCCCCCACCATGTTATGCATCAGGACCATGGAGAAATGTGTCCTCACTATCCCAGCATCTGCTTCTCCTTACTGGGCCTCTCATCTCAAGCTGCCTTCACCAGTTCAGAGTTTGGCTACATGATCCCCTCCAAGAGCTGGTGTGCAACAGAACCAGTGGCCACAGTCTTGCCTCTAGGACCAAGAACAAGGCTTTGCCATGCACGCCTGCCCCATGTTCTCCCCATTCCCCTGAGGGAGCAGGTGAGGGCAGCCTAGGAAATGGAGGGAGTTCACTCACCTTTCTCTTCCAGCCCACAGATCTCTGTGGCCATTACCAGCAACAGACATCATCCCCCCAGTGAGCTTCCAATGAGACTGATGTACATACAGCCAGCTTTGGGGAGCTGGGACTGAGATTCTTCCAGAGACTAGCAGTCAGTCAAGTCTGGGCATGCCCAAGGCAGATTTGTTTTTAGTCCCCAGAAGCTGTTGTAAAACCTCCAGTCTGGTGTGATTCTGTTCCCTGGAAACTCTGTTCCCTCCTTCTGTTTCTCTCCTTTCCTATTAAGCTTTCAGGACACTGTGTTGGTGCCAAGGCCAGGCTGATGGGTTGAGGCTACAGGGAGTCTCAGATGACCATGGGGCAAGAAAGCTGAGGCAATCCTGATTCTGTTTCCATGGATTCAGTAGATGGTTCCTGTTGCTTCCTCCATTGCTCTCCCACCCCCATCCTTCCTCTTTCCCTTGGCTTACTCCTCATCCATTCATACTGGCTTCAAAGCCACCTGAAAGAATTAGCCCAACTTGCCTCCCAAGCCCCTTCCTTCCTCTGATTTTGGCCAACTCCTTGGTTCCTCAAGGAGCTGCCTCGCTGATGAGACACTTCTCTCCCTCTAGCATCCTGAAAGAAAATGAAAGAACCAACAACCTGGTTTCTCTATTTGTCTTCCTTTTCTGGCATTTTCATTATAGACACTCTGTAGAATCAGGGATTTTTAGAGCTGTAAGGGACACTCAGTCCTGAAAACATGGCAGAAAACTGGAGCGTTCTCCCCAGAGATCTTGGAGCTCTGGAAGACCCATTAGCCCAGAGGGTGTGGTAGGATGTAGAGTAGTGGGTGAGACATGAGAAGATCTGAGCACTCGATTCCTAACCCAGCCACTGACTCAGTAGGTGATGACCTTGGGCAGGCTAGGGCCTGGCCTTCTCTGGGCCTCAGTTTCCTTTTCTGTCAAATAAGGGAGTTATAGTTAGATGAACTTAAGAGTTCTCATGGAAATCCAAAGGTGCCTAGACCTTTGCTAGGTGTGGTGGGAGCTACAAGAGAAGCTGAAGATCTGTCTCTGTGCCCTCTAGGAGGAGCCCAGGGGAGGACAAGACAGTCACAGATGAAATGAGTGAGCAAGCCAAGATAGAATATGGTGTGGAGATGGCATCCAGTGAAGGCAAATATCAGCTGCCGTCAGGCCTCTTCACAGAGGGCTAGAACACTGGAAAGGAGGGACACCCACTTCTCTGTCCATGTCTGTTACGCCATGGTTCCATTGCTTTGTGACTATACATTTAGGGTTCCCCAAAGCCTTTTGGGACACCCTGTTGTTTTCTACGTGGGGGGGGGCCTTCTCGTTGACCTTCTTAGAGTATATGCCCCAAAGTGGAATCTTGGGTCTTAGAAGCTGGCAACTTTCACCACTTTCTGAGTAGTTGACTAGAGTCACCAATTACACACCAAACCCTGGAACACTGGCTGTCGTCTCTTTTGTCACCTTGGCGAATTTGCTGAGTGTGAGGTCCAGGCTCCTCACTGTCCTCTGCAGCTCTCCAGCCCTGTACCCTCAAGGGGTCAATCGGCTGGGGTGGGGTGGGGGGGCGGTGGGAGTCCTTTCTCTCCTTTTCTGAGGAAAAAAATAAAAGGTGTCTTTCTAGGCATAATTCTCCCGCCCTCCTCCCCAGCTGTGATGGCCCCTGGAGGGTGAGGGTATTGTTCAGCACAGTCCAAGAACTTCTGAAGGACACTTGGAAGCCTCTTTATGCTTAATTAAGCACTGGTTCCCTGTTTACTGTAACAAGATGAAAGGAGCACACTTGGCTGAAGCTAGATTTTCTCTTCTGTCCCCTCTACACCTTAGCCTCTTTAAGTCGAAAGGAATGGGGTAGGAGTGGGGGGCAGGAATTATTTGGCCTAAACATGGCCAACCCTGCTGGGAGCAACCATAGAGGGCCATTTGTGCAGCCTGCACCCAAATAGGAATCCCTTCAACGACATTCCCAACCAGAGGGCTTGGCCTGGCCCCTGCGTTTCCCAAGGCAGCCCATGCCACTTTGGGCGGAGGAGGCTTAAAGCCAATACAAAGCTGCCTCTTTTACTGAAGGGAAAAGTGGGCATGATAATGTAGAAGGTGCACAGATGGCATCTGGACACAAGGCTCTGCCTGAGCCCCCTTGGGCACTGTTAAGACTCTGGTCACCTCTACGCCCCCTAGTCCCCTTTACACATATAAGAACTTTTATTTCAGACACTAATTGTTGAATCAAATGCAGTCTTCTGCCTACTCTGAGATCTCAGTTGTGTACAGCAGCTCAAAAAATCCCCATCTCACACATGCACACATGCTCAGACATCCATACTCACACATGCACACACACACACACTTGTTCTTGGGCACTAAATCAGTTTTTCAGCTTTTATTGATTCAGCGTCCACTGTGAGATCTACCCATTGCTAGACATTTGGAAAGCCCAGGTAGAGATTGGGATCTGTTTGAGGGGCGTTAGTGTCATGTTGAAAACCTAGAACTTGTCCAGAGGAAGACAACCAGGCTGATAAGGAGGTTCAAAATCATAAAATACATGCTGAATCAAGTAAAGGCATTTAGCTTTTCCAAAGAGAAAACTCAACAGGGTTACAATTTGCCACATACCCATTTGGACCAAAGACATAACTTTCTATTTTAGCTTCAGGAGGCAATGGAGCAATATCTGGAAACTCCAATGGGCTGGGCAGATTTTAACTTAATATAAGGAAAACTTTCCCATTGATTTCTGCTATCCTGAAATGGAGTTAAGTTCTCTGTCCCTGAAGGTTTCCTGGGATGAATATATATCCTTTAGGGGATTGAGCTAGATGTGACCTTCAAGGTCTCTGTCATTCTCAGATTCTGTGATTCCAGGAATTCTCTGCTGAGACAGCCATCAGTTGGGCCATGGTCCAAGAAGAGTGTCAAGCCCAGCCCTACCCAGGGGGCCAAGGGAAAGGTACACTCTCAGTTCATTAACATTCTTAGTACTTTCTCTGACCTGAAGGTGCTACTCTTTTGGGTTCCCCCTCAGGTCCCTGCCCTTGCTTCCAACTTGAGAAGTTCTTTTAAAGATATAAAATTGCTCAGTGAGGTCCCTATGCAGCCACATCTGTCTGCTCAGACCATTCTCATTTTCATCATCATTGGAATCATTCTTGGTTTGTTCATCAAAAACTGTGTTCTTCCTGTCCTCAAGAACTTATCCCACAAAAATCATGGTGTCTTACTCATCTCCCCTGTTAGAATGTCAGCTCTTTGAATAAATGAACAAATGAAGGATTTATGAAGTCCTTACTAAGTGCCAAGCCCTGGGCTAAGCTTGGGAATACAGATAGCAAAGTGAAATAATTCCAATAAGCTCCCTTTCTAATGGGAGAGGCAATACCTGGGGAAGGTTTCTGCTGCAAGACTGATGGAAATAAAGGTCCCATAGTCCTTGGGGGCAAGCACAGAGCAGGTGCTCAGGCCTGCTTTGATGGTATTTTCTTTCCTTATGGATGTTGAGCCATTGGACAGTGCCAAGAACCCTCATTGAGGGTAAGAAGTCTTTTTTTACTTTGTGTTGCTATCTCCAGTGCTTAGCTCGGTTTCTGCACATACTGAATATTCCCTAAATGCTTGCCAAGTGATTGCTTGCTCAACCTTTCTCAGCTCCACCTTGAATTGTTGTTGCCCTTTCATAAAGTATAAACTCCTCCATGGCCTGCTTGGTCCCTAAGGTTCCTGTCATCTCTATTCCAACAAGCAGTTTGTGTTAGTGACCAGAATTCAATTCATAAGAGAGATCCACTTGTCTCTTCCAACTGTCCAAAGTGGAGCTTTGGGAGCTTCCCTTCCAGCCCAGAGTATATTTTGTCCTCTTGTAATCCACTCTCCTAACAGTATCTCTTGCTGCTGCTGCTGCTTTTATTAAGAACTGACGGATCTCAGGTGCTAGCAAATTTTATAAAGCACTTTTCATAGGTTATATCACTTGGTTCTCCCAATACTCCTGTGTGAGATGGGTGCTAATATCATCCCCATTTTGCAGACGTAGAAACTGAGGCTTCAGAGAGAAGAACTGGTTTGCCCAGGGTCCCCCAGCTGGCAAATGTCTGTCTGCATTGGGATTCCAAGCCTAGCCAGCACTGTGCCTACTACCCCTGACAGGGAACCTCATCCAAATCCTCTGCATAAGGCTTCCCTGTCTGCTTGGAGGATTCCGACACAGTAGACAATCCCACCTCCCTGTACCTTTTGCATGAGGTTCTCATCCGAAGGACCCTTCCACTGCCACTAGTGACTCCTACGACAGAGTCCCAGCAGTCTCCTAGGGGCTTGGGCTCTTGATTAGCATAAACACGGTGAATGTTACTCTTCTGTGATCCCAAGCGCCATAATGTATGTAAAGTGCTTTGCCCACTGTAAAGCCCCATAGAAATGCCCGTGATTGTGCTTATTATGTCTTCCCACCTACTACTCTCTGTGGTGTCTGGCTTAGCAGTTGTATGTGGGCAGTTTGCTCTCCCCTCAGTGCCCCTCCTCCATTTGCCATTTAAATCCTGGCTATTGTGAGGCATGCCAGCCCTTTCACTTTCTCCTCTAGCAAGGAGACCAACCTACATTTTGTACACACGGAGTTGTTAATTAGCACTAGAAGAAGGACACACGTAGCGAGATCTCGGCAGGGCATTGGAACATTCCTCCCCCCCTTCTCCCCTCCGCCCCAGTTCCCCATACCTGAAGAAACTAAAATCCTTCGTTGTCTTTGGCTCCCCCTCCCAACTTTGCCTGCGTCTTTGGCTGTACCTATGTGCTGCAGGAGCTCTGACTCCGGGGACTTCTGAGAGGACCCCCTCCCAACCTTAAACATCGTAGTGGTACTTAGCTGAAGAGCCCCAGTTTCCAGTCACTTCTCAGATCTGCCTTTTTCTCTTACCTGCTCACACCTCTAGTGAGACCCAAGCTTCTTGGGGCTTGCCTCTTGGTTGTCCCTCCATCTCTCACTGTCTAGGATCTTACTCACGGTAGTGGCTAGGAGGGTCTCGTGCAGGGCTTTCCAGCAGAGGTGAAGATCCTTTAACATGGCCGAAATGAGTGTGAGCTATACAGCTTTGTGACCAAACCCCTGAGTAGATGGCAGCCTCCTTCTTCACTTATTGAAGATTTTCTGCCTTGAGGGCCATGTCTTGGCTGCTAGATTGAGCCTGACCCCACAGCCCTGAAGAAGGGGATTGTCCACCAAGTCCGAAGACCCCCGTACAACCCAGGACTGGGGATGAGTCATCTCATATAAGCACAGGACAGCCCACCTCCTGATCCTCAGAAAGGGATCCCTGGAGAATGGAGCCCAGGCCTCCTGCCACCCAACCTAATGAGCTCTTTCCATTTGCACCCCACTGTCCTTCTGATACTTGGACAGAAAAGTGAGGCACATCTTCAGCTCCTGAGTCTTTGCATCCCTGAGTATATTTTGGAGGGAAATTCCATAAAGATTCTTTAATTGAGTTAGAATTTCGAGGCTATTGTGCCATGCAGCTTGGCTCTGCCTGCCAATTGGCATGAGTATAGCTGAAGTGCCATAGAATGCAAACATCAGAGTGATTAAATGTGCCTGCAGAGCATAATTTAGGACCTGAATAAGAGAAAAGAAAATGAATTGATTTTCTGCAGGGCCAGAAAAACAATCATTGAGACCTAAATAATAGGCTTTGAAGCCCTCCGAAGGAGGAATGGCCAGCCCACAGTGACACCACAAGAAAGAAGGAACTAGCCTGGGAGAGGAGGCGGGAGTAGGGGGGGAAAGACTTTTGTTTCTCTTATCATTTTTACAACTTTAATATCATTATTTAATAAATGCACATCAAGTAAAAAAAAATCTATCGAGCAAAGAAGATCCCCATCCAGAGACAGGCTTCTGGCCCCCATCTCCAGAGGTTCAGGGTGGACTCTTCATCGAGTTCCTGAGGGATGGACTTGCTTCTTCCGCCTCTTCCCTTCCTGCTCCCCCCCATCAGAGCTAGGAGAAGAGTTTTAGGAGGTGAGACATTGTTGCTCTCACATCTCTGTTCAGTCTGGCATAGTCAACATTCAGGACAATGGCATGGAAGGGCTCTCCATCACTGGTAGGCTTCACTCCATCACTGGATGACAACTTGGTGAACATATTCTAGAACAGATGCCTGGATTGGACCATGGTCACTTCTGATTCTTAAGTTCTGTCATTCTAAAAGGTTCCTTTTTGTCAAATGTCTATCTATATACATGGATGCAGAGAGTAAGGCTGATTAATAAAGACGACTAGAGATCTCCAGATAGTTGTAGGACGAATAATAATAATAATAATAATAATAGCAGCTAACATTTATAGATAGCCTACTATGTGCCAGGCTCTGTACTAATTGCTTTATGTTATTACCACTCTGGGAGGTCAGTGCTATTATGACTCCCATTTTGCAGATGAAGAAAATGAAGCAGATAGATGTTCAGTCAGTGACTTGCCCAGTGTCACACACCTAGGAAGTGTCTGAGGCTGAGTTTGAACTCAGATTTTCTTGACTCTAGACCTGTGACTCTATCTACTGTGCAAACCTAGCTGCCCTAGCTCCCCATTAGAGAAAAGACAGATTAGGTTACTTCTGCTTGGTCCCAAGGAGTAATAAGCATGAGTTAGGGAGGCAGATTTCACTTCAAGGCAAAGAAAAACTTCTCAATAACCAGGGATTTCCCAAAGTATAATAGATTGCACACATGGTGATGCATAATGAGTTCCCTCCTCACTGAAGATCTCAGGCAGAAATTACATGACTACTCACCAGGGATGTTGTGAGAGGGAGGAGCTTGGACTAGAGGTATCTTTGGCATGAAATTATGTGTGGATTCCATAAAAGGTTCCTAACACATGCTGTAGTAGGACCACTGGCTATCAAGTCAGAAGCCTTAGGTTTGAGTCTCCTATGGCCATTTCTCTGGGGACAGTACAGTACTACCAAATGAGATCACTCCTGTGAAGCACTTAGCATAGCGTCTGGTGGATGGGGTATTATGAAACTCCAAGAAAAAACAAACAACTTAAAAAAAAGAATAAATCATGTTACATGAGAGGGCTTGAAATGTTGGCTGCAATTATTGGAAGATGTAAAGGATTGGCAGGATGACCTCTGAGCTCTTTCTCAAGGTTGTCAACAACAAGGAGATTGATCCAACTGGCTCCTTGTATGTAAATGCATCTGGTGACGTTGTAGAGCACTTGCTATTGGACCCATATGATCATAGCATTGATTTTGCCATGTATTAAGCTCTTAAAAACATATGATCATGTTAGACCAACTATGTGCCAAGCACTGGGGATACAGAGAAAAAATCAAAACAGTCTCTGCCCTCAAGGACCTTACAGTCTGCTGCTTTCCCTCAAAGAATCTTCTTCCCACTGACCTGAACCTGTCGTAGATGCTGGGAGGCAACTTGGGGTGGTGCATTGGCTGAGGATCCACCTTTGGAGCTAGGAAGATCTGGGTTTAGGTCCCTCCTCTGACACATCCTCTCAAAGCCCAAGTTAATGCTAAAACCAGAAGTTGCAGAAAAGGTGCCAGTCTGCATTGGTAAAGAGAGTTCGCACACCTGGGAAATCCCTAAACCAATGAAATCACAGGTACAATCCCTGTCCCTCTGAGATGTTTATGATTGTAGATGTAGAGCAAGAAGGGACCTCAGGCCCAGGAAGGGCCTTCTGACTTACCCAAAGTCACACAGAGAGTAATAGGCAGGGCCATGATTGGAACCCAGATCTTCTGACTGGAAAGGTCTAAGGGGAGAAGTCAAAAAGTTACTTAAGAGCTGGGGGATCAGGGATAGTGCAGTGGAGGAAGAAGTAGCACTTGAGTTGTGTGTTAAAAGATAAGAAATCACAAAGGGCAAGGGGGAAGAGAACATTTCAGGCATAGAGGACTGCGTGAACAAAGGTATGGAGGTGGGGAGACAGAAAATAGAGAGCATGGAGGGAAGTAATATGAGATGAGCCTGGAAGGAGGGATGAGGTGGGCAGATCATAGAAAACCTGGAATGTCAGCCAAAAGGAGCCACTAACGACTTTGCAGTGAGGAATGATACGGTCAGATTTGTACCTCCAAAGGATTATTCTTACAGTAATTTGGATAGAATGAAGGCTAGTCAGTAATAACTTGTCAAAATTTCTCTTTGAGCTCCTACTATGTGTGCAAACATGTAGGTGTTTTAAGAGGGACTGAATCCCTGCTGTCCAAGGACTGTGGTCTCCATAGGGAAACTGAGGCATGCAAATAAGGCAGGACTTGAGAACAGCATATGATCCAGGGCAAGATTAGGTGCTGTGAACTCTAAGAGACATCTGAGTTCAGAGGAGCCAAGGGATGGAAAGAAGGGGCTGGAACATTCACTTGCAGTTGAATGCATTAGCAAATTTCCATGGAATTATCCAGGACTCAGTGAACTCTAGGTACACCAGGTCCGACATACTACTGGCCTTTGGAATATTCTCAATGGACCTGGGTGGTGGCATGGACAAAAAGAGGGCAGCCTGGATTGGAGTGGGAAGTTTAGCTCTGTCACCAGCTAACTAGGCAACCTTAGGCAAGTCACTGTACCTTCTTTGGAAGTGTGCCTCTAAGGCTTTCAGACAGCTACTACCTGCTACTGCCTTCTCCTCCAGGAGAGACAGAGGAAGGGAGGGAGAGAGAGAGAGAGAGAGAGAGAGAGAGAGAGAGAGAGAGAGAGAGAGAGAGAGAGAGAGAGAGA
>CM053602.1:2499948-2524620 GCA_028646575.1 Pseudocheirus occidentalis | reverse complement strand
CTGACCAGTTTAAGGCTTAGTGCTAGGTGCTTGACTCTGGACTTGGCTAGCTGTCTTCCCCTCTGTGAGCCCCTTGGGTCACCTTTCTGGTAGAGGTGCAAGGAAAGCCAGGAAAAGAGGAGAGAGGAGGGGTTTTTTTTCTATCGTAAGGGGCGACATGAGCAGAAAACGAGGGAATTCCGAGTGACCTGAGCAACAGCCTAGGCCAACCTGTGTCCTTCACCCAGGAGGAAGCAGACTTAGGGGTTCCAGGGCTTTGGCCAAACAAGTGCTCACCTACAGCCAAAGGACTGGCCTTGCTCTGTTCGGCCTCCCTCAGAGGGCAGAACTCGGGATCCTGGGGGACTTTTCCTCAGGCTAAGGAAGAAGTTGCTAACAGTCCTAGCTGCCCACCAATAGAGACTGGACCTTCAGGTAGTGAGCTTCCCCAGCACCAGAAATGCGATTCCAGCCTTAATACTGTGCCTCCAGATTCTCAAGGCACCTTAGGTTCAACTTTGCACCTTGAGAGCCTTGGTGAGGTAAGGACCTTATAGTTATGTTTCTTATGATTTTTTGTTTAGTGGGGTGGGGCCTTGGACCATGAGCTCATCAAAGTCGGATAATTAAATAAAGAAAAGTCCTTCTGTGGCTCTGGCAGTTCCCTGGAGCATTGGGAGAGAGGGGTCTGGTCCAGGGCTATCCCCCTGTTTGTGTCACAGACTGGACTTGAGCACTGCTCTTTCTGGCTCTGAGGCTGCTTCTTTATAGAGGAGTTCTACAGGAACTGTTAGACTCCCCATTTGACTGCTGAGCAAACTGAGGATTGGGAGCCCAGTCTAACACACTTCTTCCCACCCCTTGCCGTCCTTCCTATCCATCCTGGAGGATTCAGAGAATTCCTACATAGGGCAGTTGTCCCTTCCCTCCTTAGGGAGACCACCGGCTCTGGTCTCAGCCAAAGGACCCAGAGGTAGAGGGCTGGTCTTGGAAAGAAAGTATGCCCTAAGGGACAGGTGCCTTCAGGGCTTCAGTAGCCCGAAGTCCCCCTCCTCAGGGTTCCAGAATCCTTAGGCTCTGATGACCACAATGCTGAGCATCTTACAGAGGCTTCACCCACATCTGACTGTAGCAGACAGTAGGAGATTTAGGCGCAGGTAGTTACGGTTGCTAATGAAAATACCATGGCTTTCCACAGTAGATTGTCATCGAACCTAGGGAGTTCCAAAAGCACAGGGTGAAGGGGCGGGGGAGGGGAGATGGAGGCCTGGCAGGACCTAACCAGATGTTCCCGTAATGACATGTCCATGGTTTGCTCTACCAAGGAGAACCCCAGCACCTGCAGAGGTGGTCCAGACCTCTTGGGGGCAGGAAGCTTCCCTGCCCTAATTTCTCTCCCACTTGGTCTGGGGGGCCAAGCAGAGCAAAGCTGATCTCCTTTCCATGGAACAGCCCTGCAAACACTGGATGACAGTGACCATGGGGCACCCCTCTTCCTTGACCTCTCTCCAGAATAAATTCCCCTAGTTCCCTCATGTAGCGGCTCTGTACTCAGAATCCCCTGATCCAAGTATGGCCCGAGCTATCCAGGCTAGGGTCCTGGAGACGTTCGCTTCCCATCCCACTGGGGCGCCCTTAAACCCCACCATGCCCCCATCCCAATTGCTATGAGGCCACGCCTCCCCCCTTCTCTTTGATTACCCAAATGTTTGCTTTGGGGATCTTGAGGAGAAAGTCTTAATTTTATCAGATTTGGTCCAGTGCTCTTGCCAGGCCACTTTCTTAGCTCTCCCCCAGGGCTTTTGGTCTCAGTAAAATTTCCTATAAGCAGGACCTCTAGGCCTCATTTAAGCCCGGAATAAAATGGGCCGAGCTTAGATGCCTGGGGCACTCTACTAGGGACCTACTGCCAAGGTGTTGTTAACCCCTTAATGACTATTTTTGGAGCTGGCAAGTTCTCTGAATTCGGAATCCCTGTCATCATCCTGTCCAGAAGAAGAGCATGAGCTTTTCTGCCTTAAGCTTTGCTGAAATGTGCATTTTCCTGATCTAGTTTTAGTAACCCTTGAAAAGAAAGCCAGTGAAGTTAGTCGGGAATGACTTCTTCAGAATTACAATTATTTGTTATCATTCTTTTGTACAATTGTTGTTGCTTATTACAGTAGCAGCCAAATCCAAGAAAATATGGGGGGGGGCAGGGAAGCTGATGGCTCAAGGCCTCCAGTACAAGCCTTTCTTGTTCTCATCTGAGTCTGTTGACGATTTGGAGTTTCGGAAGACAGAACGATTTTTTTTTTTTTTTAGAAAGAACCCACACATGCCGGTAGGAAGTGAAGTGTGACAAATTGATTTGCGCTGGGGGCAGGCCCTGGACCCTGTGCTCCTCAAAGCTCTAGCACACCTGGCATGGTTCTTCTCAAATGGGCCGCTATTTGGCATTCAGTCCCTCTCTCTGCCCAGCTTCCAACCCACCTCTCTACTCCTCCACTTGGTGGTGAGGGTGCCTGGACCTGCTCCCCCTGTCTCCCCTTCCTCTCCCTTCTGCTTGTTTTGGGAATGATTCGTTGACCCCTGTTTCTCTGCTGCTCCTCTCCTATCTCCTTACTTATCTAGGATGCCAACTGCCCATTAGCTCTGCCTGTTCTGTCCTTTCCAGTACAGAGATCATTCTCCTTGGTAGAGCGGGTGGCGTCATTGAGCCCAACTAGTCTGTGGTGTCAGGGCCCAGTGCCCCAGGCAGAGGGCCTCTCCCTCCTTTCATCATCCTTTTCTCCCTCTTCTAAGCTTGTCTTTCCTTGCCAGCCTCCACTGATTTGGAGCCATGGCCTGGCCTGCCTGCCATGATGCCTACAGAACCGGGCTATGGTTTTGCCTTCAAAGCTTCCCTGTTGCCTGCCCTGGCTCCCACTTTCTGTGGGTTTCTCTAAAGGCCTTTTCCTCTGCCTTGGATTTTCTTCTGCTCTGCAGAGCATCCCCCTCTTCTTGGACTGATTTTCCCTGTTGAACTGAAGGCCAGGAGATCTCACCTCTCCACCCTCAGAACTCTTTGGCATCTTGAGTGTATACAGTGGCAATCCATATACAGCTTTCTCTCCCTTCTCTAGCACAAGTTCAAAGACACAGTGGAGCCTCCCCCAAGGTTCTCCATAATTGTCACACCAGGAATCAGGTCTCCAGGGTCTAGAAGAGAATTTCCCTCCCTTGGTTTCTACACCTTTTGAAGGATTAAATTACCCTCCAGACAACTCAAAATGGTAGCTAGAGAGGAGAGAGGGAGGGAGAGAGAGACAGAGAGAGAGACAGACAGAGACAGACAGAGACAGACAGAGAGAGAAAGAGACACAAGGAGAGACAGAGACAGACACAGAGAGAGAGAGAGAGAGAGACAGACAGACAGACAGACAGACAGACAGAGAGAGGGAGGGAGGGAGACTATCAGGGTGCTTTATTGGAAGAGGCCAGTGGGTTTCAGTTGGAGTCTGAGGACCTGCTTTCCAATCTTCCCCTATCATGGGCCACCAGTATCCTTGGGCAAATTTTTCTTTCTCTGGGCCTCATGAAAATGTGGGACTTGGCTCAGATGGGCTCTGAGTGAGGATTTGTTAGCTGTTTCCTCACCAATTTCTCCCATCTGGCCTTGGGGCCTGTGTGTGTCTGCGCTGCCATTGCTTCTTATTCTAATGTGTCTTCCCTGTTGTCCCTGGCTTCCTTCCAAGTGAGAGACCCTTAAGCTTTCCTTCTCTTTCCCCTTACCATTATCTGCACTAATTCTGGAGCCATTCTCCAGTCAGCCCCAAGTCCCAGGTCCCAGTGTAACGAAGTGGGAGTGAGAGCTGCCGTCCAATTGGCCTTCATATGTGAGGATCTCCATGTCACCTGGCATTTGAGCCACACTCTGTGGATTTGTGCATAGACATCAGAGGCTCTGGGTCTCACCCCCTCTGGCTTTCTGGGTCATACTGCCGTGGTTCTTCCTACAGTATCCAGGTTGGTAGAGATACAGAAACAGTTCTCTGCTTCCTGTCCTTTTTGATTAGATTTGCAGCATTCTAGTCCTTGTCCAGCACCCACCTATGTAGCAGGCACCGCGTTAAGGCAAAAACATTGTCGTTGTCCTCTAGGACTTCACAATCTAATGGGAGAGACAACACATTTCTAACGATGACCACATGAGGGCTACACAGTGTGTACTCCATCCCTGACCAAGAGCCTAGCTAACATTAGAACACCAAATCCTATTCTTAGGCACCAGCTTCTTAGCCAGCTATTCACTTCAGGGCAGGCTTCCTGGAGGAGGTGACGTTTGAGTTGATATAGTCTTTCTGTATGGGTAGAATCCAACAGGCTGAGCCCAGGGAAGAAAGGCAGCCAAAGACAAGGCATCGATGGAAGCAAAGTCAGAGAGAGTGTCTAGAACAGAGAGAACTTGAATGAACGTAATATGAACTAAGCTGGGAAAGGTATGGTGGCTCCAGGCCGTGGCAGGGCTTTTCATGCCAAGCAGAGGAATCAGAACTGTATTCTGGAGACAGTAGGGAGCCACTAAAGATCTTGGAGCAGAGGATTGAAGACTTTCCTTTTTAAGGATCCTCTCATCCCACCTGCTTGATCCGTCTCTCTTTCCTGACTTGCCTCTGTAATCTATCCCATAGCCACAAGTAACTGTCCACTCCTCCTTGGTGTTAACAATGCCACAAGCTCCCTCAGTTTAGGACTAACCAGATCTTACAAGCATTTCTTGAGCACCCGTGCTGTGGCAGTCACAAAGAAGGGAAGGTGGAGCCTGGAGAGGAAGGAGAATGGGCAGGACCTAGATCAGACAGAATAATGGATTTTTCTAGATCCAGTTCCACATGCATGGAAGGAGGGGCAGTGGAGGAGGCAGGCACTTTGGGTTTTGGCCTTTGCATCCCTTCCCCAGTGCCAAGCACAGTGCTGTAAGAGGAACTTCACAGATATGGGTTGAATTGAACCAGAGTGGCTAGCCTACCATTGTAGATAGAGCAGCAGACCCTGAGGCAGCAAGACCTGAAACCAGATCCCAGCTCAGACACTTCCTAGTTGTGTGACCTGGTCCAAGTCAATTTATCTCTGTTTGCCTCCAATTCCTGATCTGTGAAATGGGGATGATAACAGCACCTACCTCCAGGAGTAAATAAGGTCAAGTTTAGTAAGTGCTTTGCAAAGCTTAGAGTCATCAAAACATCAGCTATTGCTCTTTTTGGTGGGTACCTCAGGAGGAGGTCATTTCTAGAGATTCTAAAACTCGGAATTCTCTTGAAGCAAAGGGTAGGTCACCTGTGCAAGTGGCATCAAGGCACAAGGGGGAACAGCCAGACATTGGTGATGGTTGAAGTTAGGAAGTGGAAGGAGAAGACTAGGCCCAGACGCTAAATGGCTTCTCCTCAGACCCCAAGCTATAGTTCCTCTGGTGTCCCACCACCTACCAATAACCACCCTGGGACCACTTTTCACAATCAGCCCCCTAATTTGGGTGGTCTCCTATGCCTGTTCTGATAGACAAGCTCCAAGCCACAGGTAAGGGAGAAGTCAAAAGATTTGATGGGAAGAGGAGAAAAAGAGGCAAGTATTTGATGCAAGGCTAGGCTGGGGGGCCCTGGAGGCCTCTTAGGTTGAAGAAGAGCCAGAGATCCAGGATGCCAGTTCCAGCTTTGTGTAACCCAGGACTAGTAACTTCCCCTCCAAGGCCTCCTTTGTAAGAAGATAAGATTGGGCCACATTGCTTCTTCTGGCTCTAGGGTTAGGATCAATCCTGTGACACACTGGGATGATGAATGTGACCTTGGAGCTCAGCCCTTTGTGAACTAGAGGCAGCAGGGGATGCTGGGCACAGAATGATGGCCCAGGAGGTCTCTGAACAGAAAGATCTTAAGTGAATCCTACCTGAGCTGAGCGACCCAGGGCAAGTCACTGAACCTCTCTGGGCTGGAGGATAGTAATGGCTACTTAGGAACAAATGAGGTCATTTGTGATTTCATTAGTGTAGGGAACTCTAGATGAGGAAGTGACTTCCCCAGATTTAGACCAGCAACTGTTCTGAATCTTCTAGAGTGCCCTGGAGGCACTGAAACAGGTAGCCATGTGTGGCAGAGCTAGGCCTTGGGCCCTGGTCTTCTTGTATCTCCTGCCTAGTTAAGGGTCTGGCACACAATAGGCACTTAATGCCCTTGGAGGACCATCATCTTCATCACCACTGGCGTCATATTTAGAAAGATCTCCCGACTCCGAATCAGTAGCTCCTCCCAGAAGTCAGATAGCACTTCAAGGTTTGCCAGACACTATGCTTTGCATGCACACATGTGTCTGTGCACTGTGTGCCTGTGTGTATGTGTTTTCACACGCAGGTGTGAGCTCCTTTGCTGGTCAGCGCCTGGAGCTGCTGGGCAGGTGCTCTCTCCTTTCCTGGCTTCCTTTGCTTTCTCTGTGCTAGGAGAGGGCTGGTGGGACCAGGTGGCCTTGAAGGTTGCCCCCTCCCCCTCCAGCCACTCAGGCCATGACATCATCTCCTTTCATTCCACCCACCACATGGCAAGGGGGTCAGGTTCCCTCATATGAGCAGCTTGGCGCTGCTGTCGGCCTATACCCCAAACAAGGCCTGGCCAAGGGAAAGGGAAAGAAGTGAGTGTCCAGACGTGGTCAACGGCTGAACCAAAACACACCCATTGACCCAAGTGGGCTGGAAGCTGGCCACAGCTGCAGCAGGACTCTGAGGGCCAGCTAGTCCAAGGAAGTCACTTGTCATCCTGTGCCTCAGTTTACTCATCAATTACATTCTGAGAGAACTAGCTTTCCCCTCATAGACTCAGAAGGGATAAAGCGTTCTGCAATGTGGCCAGTTGGTTTTTCTTATGAATTATTTCCTGAACCAAAATCCTCCCCCATGGTCTTGGCAGGGCCTGGCAATAGCCTTGTTGGTTATGTTTTATTGTGATTCTTTTCTTGATATCCCAAGTCTCAAGTCCCAGATGACAAACTGGGTCAGAGACTCCCACTGACTTCCTCATCTTCACGGGGCACATCATGGATGGTGTTCTGAAGTCTTGCCTCAGCTCTCCTGGCACTGCTCTCTTCACTCTGCCTCAGTTCATACAAGTCTTCCCAAGCTCATTTATTTTAGTACATTCTCTTGGTGTAGACACTCCCCCTTTGAAAAGTGTGCCCACATGGTTAATGGTTCTTTGTGGCACCACATGTCCCTCTCCTGCTTTTGAGCTCAGGCCCAGCAACAGTATGTAGGCCCTGGTTCTTCATCACTCTGATTGCAAGGCCTAGCTAGCTAGAAGGCATCCAGTCCACACTCAATGATGGGGTGTGTGTGTGTGGCTGCTATCCGAGGCCCAGTCAAGCCAAGGACCCACCAGGCTCCTCAGCAGGGTAGACACAGGGGGATGGAGGGTGTGGAATCTTCTAGTCAGGGGGTTATCATTTTGGAGCCAACTGGGAACAAGATGAGGGGGGGGTGCCTTTAGGAGGGGGCCTTCATTGCAAATCTAGGATCCTGCCTGGGGAAATGTTACTATAATCAGGAAGTGACTTGATTGGTGCTGGATTGGTACAGTGACTTTGGGAATGGCTGGATCAAGGGGGAAAGTGGGCAGTACATATAAGATTTCATGCTTCACAGAAACAGCTGATCCCAAATCCTAAAGCCTGGCATATAATCCCACCTCACCTTTGACTGGTGAAAGCCTTCCTTCAGGACTGCTGTCCTCTCAGGGGACACCTCCTCCCTGAAGCTTCCCCTGATCACCTCTGATCCTAACAGTGGGGCAGCCAGTAAAAGTTTTTTGAGGTTAGAATCAGGAAAATTTGTATTCGAATTCTACCAGAGACCCTTGCTGGGTGTATGACCCTTCCACCTCCATTTCCCTCTCTGTCAAGTGAGAGAAGTGGGCTGGATGACCCCAGAGGGCTTTTTTGGCTCTAGCTCTCAGATGCAGGTTTTCATCTTTACAGCTCTCCCCAGTGCCTGACCTTCCAGCTTCTCTCTGGAACAGCCATTTGATTGGCTCCATCCGTACCTCAGTTTCCTAGGCTATATAATCCATCCCCTTATGGCCAGCTTAGTGCTGAGTCTCTCTCAGCTGGTCCTCAGCTCTCAAAGTCTCTGCATTTTGGTAGGAACTGCTTGAACTTGTGATCTACTGACAGCCTTCTTGACTTCAGGTTTGTCTTCATACCAGGTTTGTTGGCTCCCCTTGGGACCTCCTGGGTAGGGGGATTGGAAAGAGAAATCGGGGGAAGATAGAAGTCCAGTGCAGGCTCCCACACCTGGGCCCTTGAGACAAAGGGCTTACCTACCTCCCTCAAGGTCCTTTGGTCTCGACAACCCATGAGCCAAGCTCTCCTCTCAAGCATATTTCAGTGATTAAGTTTGAGCAAAATGTAGAGCATGCATGTCAGCCCCTGCACTGCTTGGGGTGGGGGTACATTTCCAGAACTTTGGCATCAAAGAACAATCTTCCATGGACAATATTAGTGGAGCCTCCTAGCAT
Source organism: Pseudocheirus occidentalis (assembly GCA_028646575.1). Taxonomy (NCBI): domain Eukaryota; kingdom Metazoa; phylum Chordata; class Mammalia; order Diprotodontia; family Pseudocheiridae; genus Pseudocheirus; species Pseudocheirus occidentalis. Next base: position 2,516,125 of record CM053602.1, on the reverse strand, counting down.
TCCTAGGAGTTGTTACCTCTTTTTACAGAGGAGGAAGCTGAGGCTCAGAGGGACTGAGTGACCTATCTGAGGAAGTCTCAGAGAAAAGATTTGAATCTAGGTCTTACAAACTCCCAAGTCCAGTCCTTTATCCACTTTGCCAGGGTGGGGTAAGGGGGCCATATAGATTCTACAGCAAGTGCATGGATAAATAAATACAAGGGAACTGGAGGAAGGAGAGAATCCCCAAAACTGGTGAAATCTGGGAAGGCTTCAAGGAAGAGGGCGCACGTGGAAGAAATACAAAAACTCTCAAAGGAAAAAAGGTAGAGGTGAAGAAGGAGGGTTAGCCTGGGCACGATTCAGCTAGAAACTGTGAGGCAGAATGCATCTGGGAAGGCCAGTTGTAGTCAGACTGAGGGGCCATAAAAATCAGACAGAGAACTTGTATTACCTTACCCCATTACCTAATCCTCTGGTCTCTACTCCATCCCCCAAGTTGGGCATCAGCCCTCCAAGTACTAAATGAAGAAATATTGATGAAGAATTTACTACATGTCAGGAAGCTTGCCAAGTTGTGGGGATGGAAAGAGAAGCAAGGCAGTCCCGTATTCTGTTAGGGGGCTCAGCTGTAGGGCAGACAGAAAGGACCAGGGGCCTGGAGGGGACAGAAGCACAGACAGTAGCCATGCATATTTAGTCACTGATAAAACTGTTTCTGATGCTGAACCAAGGCCTTGGCAATGAGAACTTTTGTGTTTCATGGCTGCAGATGGGTCCAGGGGTGGGGTGGCAGGGATGGGGATGGGGCAGCTGTGGCAGCTGCAGGGGCAGTTGGCAGGTCCTGTCTCTATCAGGACTGAGGAGGGGGAGGGAAAGCTGGGTTGGGGGACTTAAGGCAGAACAGATAGTAAGCCTTTAATAAAGGCCTTTTCATTCATTTGGGTAGTGAGGAGCAAGGCTGCTGGGCCAAGAGTAGATGGGCAGAGAAAGGGAGGGACAGAATTTCAGTTGGGCCCTCACTGGGGCAAGGCAATCTCCTACCACCATCCTAACTGACTCCACAGTAGCTCTTCTAAAGGTTTTCACTCTCCGAATCTCTCACCTCTGCCCCCACCCCCTCAGCTGAGAACTTTGGCTCACATTTTACAGCTATTCATGGGGAGCTCCCTCTTCTCCCTTGTTCCTCACCTCCCGTCCCCAAACATCCCCATCTCTCCTCCCTTCAATGGCTGGCCTGCTTGAGGAAGTCGCCTCTGTTCTTCTCCTTCTAGCTTTCTCTGGTCTGACTTCATTCCAGCCAAACTTCTCTCCAAAGTTACCAATGATCTCTTAACTGCCAGATCCACTGTGCTTTCTTTCTTAGTTCTCTACAGCCACTTTGTCCTGGATACTCTCTCTAGGTTTTCACTTCCCTCCTCCCCCCGCCCCTGCCCCATCCTCTTCCTCCCTCTGGACCCTTCGCCAGGTCACTTAGCATGTGTGTTCCTCAGGACTCTCTGCTTGTCTTTCTCTATCCTACTCCTTGTGGGAATCTCCTCGGCTCCTGTGGATCAGATAGCCATTTTGGTGCTGAGGATTCTCTGTCTACTTACTTTGTCCTAGGCTCTGTGTTGAACATGGTCCAAACCCACCTCCCTCCTCCCTTCCCTATCACTGTGGAGGGCAATGCCATCCTGCCACTCTCAGGCTGACCCTGGGGCTCATCCGGGATTCCTCCCTATCCTTTATCCCCCAAATCCAATCTGTTGCCTAATTCTGTCGATATTACCTTTGTAACATTTCTCATACACTCCTTCTCTCCTCTGACCCTAGGCCCTCATCTCCTTACATCTGTCTGCCTCAGTTTCTCTCCCTCCAGCCACCAAAGCGATTTTCCTAAAGCGCAAGTCTGCTCACATCACACCACACTCCAGAAATTCTGGTGGCTCCCTATGGCCCCTCCTCCCTTTTCAGTCTTCTTACACTGGCTGCCTTGACACATCCTCTTCCTTCCAGTCATGTCCCAAGAACAAGACCCTCTGTCTTTTGCTAGCACCTTCCTCATTCTTCCTACTGTATTCTGTCTCAAGCTTGTTTGTGGTCTCCCCCATTAGACTGGGAGTTCCTTGAGGGCAGAGACTAGCTTTTTCCTTTCTTTGTAACCCCAGACTTTACCACAGTGCCTGGCACTCAGTAGGTGATTATTAAATGCTTGCTTACTTAAGCCTCCCGCCGGCCTTTTTCTCTTGGCTACACTCTCCCATTCCAGCCCAGCTGATCCCTTTGGTTCCATACCCCTCACTCTGACCCCGGATGAGACTACAGGACACTTCTCCTTACACCCCCATGTTGGGTTTCTCTTTGCAGGAGACTACCACCAAGCTGCCCCCTCTGGTAGCCCACCATATGCTGACAAAAATACAGGGCTGTGTGGCCCCAGACAAACAAGTAAGTCAATGTCTCAGTTTCCTCCCCTGTAATGGGAAGGGATGCCACTAGGTGGCGTCTTCCTCAGTTCCCCATTGGCTGAAGATCATTATATCGGAAGTCAGCAGAAGCTGATGACAATGGGGAGGGGTGTCTTCAGTGGGGGGGAGGGGCTACGTATAGGGCAAGTGAATGAGGTAGCAGTGATTGGTTGGGCCCGGCCCACTCCTGTGTAGCCAAAGTGATGGAAGGAATTTTGTCCTTGGAAAAGTTCCAACACAAGGCCTTGGTGTAGATGTAGAGCCCAGAGATTGCTACAGTTTGACCAGAGGAAGGCCAGAGTAGATGTGTTCTCAAGTTCTTTTCTTTGTCTTCTAGGGTTCTGGATACAAGAGATGAGCTCTCTGGTCTGTCCAAAGCTAGGTATAAAAAAGCGGACAGCTGGGACACTCCTTCAGTACTCTGGACAGGGCATGAATGGGCACAAAGTCCCTGAAGTACCCAGTTTGACCTTAGTGGGACTCCCAGCCTCACCTGCAGCCTCCCCTTCCTCACAGACATCCCCCTTCAGCTTGCACACACAGTCCCCCTTACTGGCCAGCATGCAACTACAGAAACTTAATAGTCAGTACCAGGAGGTGCCTGGCACTGAACCTCCAGAGGAGGATACACCCATGCCAAACTGGCCTGTGGGAGGTAGTCAGCCTGATGAGTCAGAGACTGCCTCCACTGAGGCCCCTAACTCCAACCTTATTGATTCTGACCCCATAGATGAGGAGGTGCTCATGTCCCTGGTGGTAGAGCTTGGTTTGGACCAAGCTGGTGAGCTGCCTGAGCTCTGGCTGGGCCAGGATGAGTTTGACTTCACAACAGACTTGCCCTCCAGCTGAAGCCATGTACACCCCACAGGGGGGAAAGGGGGAGCCACGCACACCCCAGGGGGTGGGAAGACAGCGGGCCCTAGTTCAGCTGCTCTCCCTTGTAAGCTTCTGTGCCCTGTGATCTCTTGTAAATACCAATAAAAAAAGTTTTGCCCCAGTGGCATGGCTTTGGGGGCAGAACTCTTGGCAGCCAATTCTCTCAGTGAATACTCACTCCCATGCCTTGGGGAGCCCTGCATTGCAGGGAGGGGGAAGGTGCAGACCACTCTTGGTCCTGAGATGTGGATGGCTAAGGGGGAGGGGGGGGCTTCCCACTGTGGGCAGCAGAAAGTACACTGGTTTGTGGCAAAGATCTGGGTTCAAATCAGGCTTAGGCCATGACTGCCTCACACACATTGCTTAACCTCCCACGGCCTCTTCTGGAATGAGGATTTGGATTGGACTTGAAGACTCAGCAAACACAGTGCGGGGAGCCAGATTTGGGAGTCACCAAGACCTGAGTGCAAATCCTGCCTCAGACACTGGTTTTGAGACTGAGCGACTAAGTTGCCTGATCTTTGTAAACCTTGGTTTCCATAGCATATCTAGATAAGTGGGGTGTACAGGAAGTTCCCCTCCAGCCAGTGGACTCCTCTGATCTCCAAGGCCCCTCTGTTGCAGCCTCAATTCCTAGAATCTCAGCCCCAAAGGCCCAAACAGATGGGCCCTGGTTCTCAGGCTAAGCTTTGAACCAAAGTCCCCATGACAGGTTCTTTCTCCCTTCTGTCTCTTCCATCTTCCACTCCTTGGCCTGTCCTGAGTTCAAATTCCTACACAGTCATAGCTACTGTAAAACCCTGGTCAGAAGAGGCCTGATTCAGGCTCCAGATTGTGCAGCCTCCTGGCCCATCCCCAGAGGGGCAGGCCAAATGCCCCGGATGAGGTGATCTCCCCGTTAGGGAAACTCGGACCCACCATTGGGCTGGGTACGGATGGTGGGCCAGCGCTGGGGCTGGGGAGCCTGGGGGGACTTGGGATGAGCCTCCCAACCCACAGGGAGGCCCAGTAGCAGAGCCCGCGGCTAGGGTCTGCCCCGGACGCACACTGCAAAGGCTACGGTTCGGCTCTGGTCTGCAAGCTGCGGACGTGGGCGCTCTCGGGAAGGACGCAGCTCTTCCCAGGCCCGTCCGGGGGTCCCGGCAAGAGGAGAGAGGGGGAGCGGGCCGGAGCCAGGCGCTCCTTCCTCCCCTGGGTGCCGGCAGACGCCCCCCCGGGTGGGGACACGGCGCCCACGCCTCCAAGCCTCCCAGAAGGCGGCCCCGCCCCACGTGCCGGCCGGACGCCGGGTGGCCTCCAGACAGCGAGGGGCAGCAGAGCAGTGCGCGCCGGAAGGGGCGGGTCTTGGCGTGCCCCAGCCCTCGCCTATTTCCTTGGCTCGCCGGAAGCCGCGGGCCCTTTGCCCTGCTCGCTGCTGCCATGGTGAGTCTTCTTCCTCCGGCTCTTGCCCAGCCCCAGTCGGCCTCCATCCTCCGGGCCGGAGACGGGCAGCGGGCCCGGAGGGGGGAGGCCGCTCGGGGTCCCTTCTGGAGACATTGGTCCGGCTCCGCACTTCCGGACGGGGCGGGGGAGCCCCCCTCTCAGCTGACCCCCTGGCGTCTCTCCGCAGGCTCGTGGACCCAAGAAACACCTGAAGCGCGTCGCCGCCCCCAAGCACTGGATGCTGGACAAGCTGACGGGCGTGTTTGTGAGTAAGCCCCGGGCCGAGGGACCTGCCCTGATCAGTCACGAGATGGCTGGGGGTGCGGGGGGGAGGCGAGGGAGGACTCTGCCCGGAGCCGTGAGCTGACAACGTTGGATGGGGGAACGGGCAGCCGTGTGACCTTGGGCAAGTCACTTAACCCGTGTTTCAAGCGGCTTGGAGCCATACAGGCAAAGCTGCAAGTAAGCAAGCTCTTCACTTTACTGAGCCAGAAACTGAGGCGCAGGCAGGGCAAGCGCTGTGTCTATGTGAGGTTGTAAAATGTGAGTAGTCTGAGGGTTAAGATCTAAGTGACCGACCAGTTCCTTGGCTAAGGCTGCCCAAAGATGCCCCCAACTTCCCTGCGGATTTTACTAGTTCGGCCTCCATCCCTCTTGCTGTCTTCCTCCTTCAGCCTTTGCTGTGGCCCCATGCCCTTGATGAAGGCCCTCTTGCTGGGGTTTGTTGATGGGCCACCTTCTCTCAGAAAAGGAAGAAGAGGAAGTCCGTGTCTTGGGTCCTCTTCAGCGAACCCCTTATTTATTTGTTAGAGATGAAAGGCTGTAGGCACGCTGAGAGCCCATGAAAGGTGTAGCTATTTAGGGGTAAACAGGGAAATTTTTCGATGTCCCTCTCCAGAGGTTCTTAGTCACAGGTTTCCTGCCTGGGCCATCACTAGTGTCTACTCAGTTCTGCTCTTTTTGCCCACGTTGCCCTGCCCAGCCCCCAGATCAGTCTGTTCCTGAATGCACTGTGATCCAGGATGGCCATTGACCCTGGGAAAGCTTGGAACACAGCTTGTTGTTCTGAATATGAAGAGAAACCAGATTCTGGACAAATGTGGGTCAGGGGGTTATTTTGCTACTTTTCTTCCTGGTTTAACTTTGCTGCTCCCAAATTCTTCACATTTGTCCTTCTGCCAGCTTTCTTTGTGATTCTCATTGGTGCCAGTTATGGGGGAATGGTATTAAAAGAGAGAAAAGCAATATTTGAATTGGGATCTACCTTCATCTCCAGTGCAGAGAACATCTCCCGGGCATATTAGCAGAGGCTGGCTTTGGCCCTGTCGATATGAGTGATCCCTTTAAGCAGCCCAGCACTTGGTGGGTGATGTAGATGGGGTATCCTACACTTAGTACAGTTTTAAGCTATTAAAGACTATTACTTCACTAAGACTTGGTGGGACATCCTTTCCTTGCTGTGGTAAGCTAAAGCGTGACTTTTACTCCCCAGGCTCCCAGACCATCCACAGGCCCCCACAAGCTGAGAGAATGCCTCCCACTCATTATCTTCCTCCGAAACCGACTCAAGTATGCCCTCACAGGGGATGAGGTCAAGAAGATCTGCATGCAGCGCTTTATTAAGATTGATGGCAAGGTCCGCACAGACACAACCTACCCTGTTGGCTTCATGGGTGAGTGATGGTAACTGGAGGTGGGAGTGCGGGCTGGGTGGTTCAGTGGCCCTTGTTCTGTCTCCCACCACTCTGTGTCTGCCTCCAACATGCTACCCTGAGTAGGCCCCATCCTTCTCCTGCTCATGGGACTTCTTGTTTCTGGGAGAGCGCTACCTTTAATTGTTACAACTAATTCAAATCAGATGTTATCAGCATTGAGAAGACTGGTGAACATTTCCGTCTGGTTTATGACACCAAAGGCCGCTTTGCTGTTCATCGAATCACAACCGAAGAGGCAAAGGTGAGTATGAGCTGCCCCAAGAGCCCCTTAGTGGGAAAGACAGACTCACTGTGTGTAATCCAGTGTGAGAGGGTGCCAAATGGGAAGGTAACAAGAGCAGATGGGAGTGCAGACATTGGGAATCAGAGCTGGAAATTACATGTGAATTGAGCACCTGTGGGCATTGAGTACAAATTTAAACCATAAGTTTGATATCTACTTGAAGGTGGCTGTGGGTTTCAAGTGGTGGTTGTGGTGGAAGGAGAATGTGGCATACTCTTATTTGGAGAAGGCATGTTTATTCCTGGCACTGTTCACCCCTCCAGGGGGTGTCCAGGAGCCCTCCCCCTCTCCCTTGCCATGTTTGGTGCCAAACTCAAGAGTGGAATGCCAAGTCTGGCATCAGCACGCAGCTGATCCTCTTCATGTTTTCACAGTATAAGCTGTGCAAAGTGAGGAAGACTTTTGTGGGCACCAAAGCCATTCCCCATCTGGTGACCCATGATGCCCGCACCATCCGCTATCCAGATCCACTCATCAAAGTGAATGATACCATTCAGATTGATCTGGAGACTGGCAAAATCACAGATTTCATCAAGTTTGATACTGGTATGTGCCCACGTATGTTGGGGTTTTATGACATTGATGGAGATTCTTGGACATGGAAGTAAATTAAGGGCAGCTAGTGGGCAGGGTTGCCAGGCAGTGGGCTGGAATGCAGATTAGGGCAGCAGCCAAGGAAACTGACTCCATAGTTCCTAAGCCTCAAGGGTAAATGGGAGATGTTGGACAGATGGGTAACTTGAAAATCCCCTCCCAACTCTAAATCTATACCTTTTCCTACCACTAAGCTTCAGGTCAGCCCTAGAAAGTTCTTTGGTGTGGAGGCTTTTGGATACCCCAGAGGTCAGAGGAGCCTTCCTCAAAGGTCTAGGTTTGACCCTTAGACTCCTAGAGATGCCGCGCCCCTCCCCAAATATCATCCTGGTTTCTGCTCATCTTCACCCATTTGGCTCTTATGATTGGCCCTTCTACCCAGGGAATCTGTGTATGGTGACTGGTGGAGCTAACTTGGGTCGAATTGGTGTGATCACCAACAGGGAGAGACACCCAGGTTCCTTCGATGTGGTCCATGTGAAGGATGCCAACGGCAACAGCTTTGCCACCAGGCTTGCCAACATATTCGTTATTGGCAAAGTAAGTCCAGGTTGTTCTTTTCCCCTCTAGCTTGGGGAGAGGAGGGCCAGGGCCCTGCACTGAAAGACTGGAGTCAGAAGGAGGATTAACCTTGAGGCTGGAATGATGCCCAAGAGGGGCCAGTCCTTCAGGAGATGTGGTTAAGGCCTTGAGTTGACCACTTGGTGGTTAGTTTGTGGCCACTGAGGTATGCCCCTTCCCTTTGATCAGACATTGGAAGGGGACTGAAGGCTGACTTGGCAGAGGTGTCGGCCGAGGTTGGGGGGGGGTTGGGGCTGCTCCATCAAGCTGCCGGCCTGCTCAGGTCTCCAGTGCATCTTGGGTATGACTTTGTGTCTTCACCAGGTCTCTTCTCCTGCGGTGCGTCTTCCAGATGCTCTCTGGGTCTGGGTTGGGCATGCATCTCCATGTTTTCTAATTCCTGCCTTTCCTAATCCAGGGTAACAAGCCTTGGATTTCTCTGCCCCGAGGCAAGGGCATCCGCCTCACCATTGCTGAAGAGAGAGACAAGAGGTTGGCAGCCAAACAGAGCAATGGGTGAATGTTGGCACATTACCATGTGTTTTCTCTGGCCAAATAAAGACCTTACAAAGTATTTCTTCTCCTTGTCTGTTTTCATTTTCACTCCCTTCAGGTTTCAGAAGGTACCAGCAGCCAGGAATGGGTGACTCCCTCTGGGTTAGGAGAGAAGACCCCCCCCCCCCCATTCACTACTGGGTGGGCATCTGCTAGTGCTACATCCAGGCATCAGGCAGTGGGACCAGATTTGGGCTGTACAAAAAAGGCTGGGATTTTCTGCTGTGGCACAGGGTCCTGGCTGGTCTCATTCCCGCTGTTCCTCTATTCCCAGCCGTTGATTTGGAATTAGAAGAAGGGTTAGAGGCCTTTGACAGGTTGGTGAGGGGGCTCTGGGAAGTCAGCCTTAGGCTAGCTGCTACAGCAAGGAAGGAAAGGAGACACCAAGGGGGCCTTGGTCTGGGCCGAAGTCCCAAAGCTGGCTAGAGTGAGGACTTACAGCCTTGGCCCCATCCTCCTGTGGTCTTAAGCCAGCCTTGCTGAGTCCAGCTCCGGTTTCCTGTTGGGTCCTCTGGTGTCAACAATACACCATGTCCCCACCTCTGCAATATCTTTGCCTTCCTCATCTGGGCCTTTCCTAGAGTCTGCCACTGCCCTCCTACAGAAGGGAAGCTTTTCCTTGGTACCAGCTAGCTTTCTAAAAAGGAAATAGGAACAAGCATTTTAAGTACTGGACCTACTATGTGCCAAGTACTTTATTAAGTGCTATTTACAAATAGGACCTTCCCAGCAGTCAGTTCTTGTCCACATTCTGCACCTGAGGCAGACTGATGGGAAATGACCCAGATCCGAGACTTAGCTGCTGTGGCATGGAAGTCAAAGCACCTCTGTGTGCTCATGTTCCCCAGAGAAGATACAGATGTCCTGGGGGCTGATGGAAATGAGGTGCTACTCCCATAAAGGGCTTTATGGGAACAACTGTCTTGATCAGGAGTCCAGCTGGGGACTGGCTGCTTTTGGAGCTTTTGTTCTGGTGAGAGCTAGTCCCTCAACTGTCAGAGGCGACCCAAGCAGGTATGGTGTGGTTGGGGGGTGGGGAGGGGACACTTGGGGTTCAGTCGACTCTTGTCAAAGGCCTGCCTGCTCTTCTAAGAGCCTTGACAGGGCCTAAACAGGTGAGTAAGGTGTAGACAGGGGCTGCAGAGAGGAATGCAGGAAAAGGATTATCACTGGCAGAGGCTTGTCCAGAGTTGGTTTTCAAAGGGAACATCAGGTTGGAATTCGGTGTCATACTGTTTTTAGTGTGACAGCAGGAAAAGTACAAGCGTTGGAGCTGGGTTCTAGTCTGGTCAGACCACTTCTTAGCTGTGGAACCTTGAGTGAATTGCTTACCTCTCTGGTCCGCAAACAGCTTAGACCAGAGTCCCCAGATGCCAGGCAACCAAAGACTGGAGGTGGCTCTCCCTAGCCTTTCTTTATACTCTGTCAAGTCATGGTCGTTATAATATTGGCAGGGAAAGGAAAGCAAACATGGGCAGTGGGAAGCGACAAAGCCAAGGAAATACTTCCGCAGCTGGGTGCATTACAGGCACCCAAACTGGCCCATCTTAGGGATGTGGGGAGCTGGCAATGTTGGCAGGGAGAATATCTGCCCCCAGGAACTGGTTCTTGTAGCGACCTCAGCCAGGTGGCACTGTCCTCTGAGTGAAAGCCAGCAAAAACTTCCTTGGGCCTATTCAGAGTCAGGAGAGAGGGAAGGAAGGGAGGGAGGGTGGGTGGTGAGAAGTCAATCAGTCCCAGTAGCCATGCCAGCTCTGCCCTATGTGTCCCTTCCTCCTTGGCATGTGTGTGGGGGGGTGTGTGTGTCAGATTCCAGGCAGGGGCCTGCCAGTCTTTGAACACTTCTAGCTCTCTCGCCTCCCTCACTGTGACCTTGCCCAGGTGGGCATTGCCCTCACCTCCCACAGCTTTCCCACACCTCCCTGCGCGCTACCCAGGCACCATCCCCCACCTCCTTCCCATTCCCTGGGACCTTGGAGTCAGACCTGACAATACAGCTTTCTGCCAAAGCAGCTTTTACCAGGAATAGGCCTTGAGGCACTTACAGGCAACACCAGCTACCTTTTCCAGGTTGTTTTCTGTCTAACTGGGAGCTCCCTGAGGGCTTCCTTATATCTGTACCCCAACCTTTAGAACAGCAGCCCACTCATAAGGGCTCAGTTGACGATCTGTCCTCCATATCCTAGTGAACAAGTCTAAGCTGGCAAGGCTGGGGAGCCCCACAGTTGATTTTTGACATGGTGAGTTAAAATGCCTGTGAGACATCCAGTGTGAGATCATTCCTCTGTGGCTGTGGATGAGACCTGGTGGCAGTCAGAGAGGGACATGGGAGATGATGTCACCAAGGCTGACCCAGGACAGGCCCTTTGGAGATTCAAAAATTGTATTGCACTATCATTTTCCCCATCACTTCATTTGCCAATAGATCTGGCCCCAACCAGAGAAGCAGCCCTCAGAACTGAGAACAAAGGATTTCTAGCATTAATTAAAATGGTTTCAGGTCCAAAGGATTGGCTAGGAGAGAGCCCACAACAAGCCAAGCCTTGACATCAAGCACAGGACTTCCTGGAGGGTGGGTGGTGGGGGCCTTGGTCAGCCAGTGTCTGCTCAAGACAGGATGGGGACAACTGGGCTTCTGCTAGACCCTATGCTGGGTTAAGCTAATGGCTCCAAGGGACAAAGGTGCAGAACAGACGAGTTTTCTGACATTTTCTTTATTATTAAACAGAATGACATGAACATTTCAACGGGCAAGGGAGAGAACTGTATATGGACCTGGGAATTTATGTTTTGAACATGTAGATTTAAGCTGAAGGCTAACACCATCCAGCTGACCTGTGTTTCTTGACCTCCCTTGCTAAAAACTTAACACTGCAGCCTGACTCTTAGGAGATCTGCCTTTGCCAAGACACAAGTGCTGACTACTCCTCTGACCCCACATGGACCAAGAGGGAGTCTGGGCCTCCAGAAGCCTGGATCCGGCCCCTTCTATCTCTAGAATTCTTCCCATGGCTGACTTCCATTAGATGTTCTCTTGTTGTCCCACCAACATCTCAAACCCCATTGACACTGTGGTACCCCCCCTCCCTCCCAAAAGAAACCAACCCTAGGCCAAATCCGAGCTACTTGAAGTTTCTGACCTGCCCCCACCTTTCCTATTCCAGTTATGAGACTTGAAAGCCTGCGTCCAAAGCTTAACTGCAATGCTTACAATCTGTGACATTGGGCAAGTCGTGTGGCTTCCCCTGGACCAGTGTCTTCATCTGCACAAAGGATGGCCTCTTCTAGTTCAACTTAAGTCATTTAGATCACTTAGAACATTTCAAAGGAAACAGAATAGGAATGGGCAGAAGTCTGGAAGGAGGGGATAGCTGTACAGCAAAGGAGTGTGTGTGTGTGCACGTGTGTGTGCGTGTGCGAGAAGGGAATTGCTTAGAGAACTCCCTGTCAGGAAATGCCCTTTGGAACAGAAGTCTGGAGCCTTGAAGGCCGCTTAAGGTGGTTTACATCTATCATCTCTTTTGTCTTACAAAAACTGGGGTAGAAGAAATCATTAGCCCCATTTTACAAATGAGGGAACTTGGAGATGAAATTACTTGTCCAGGTGACAGTCAGTGAAGCAGCAGTTAGGAGATTTGAACCCAGCTGTCTCCTGCGATTTCTTCCTGACAAGTGGGGATGGGAAGCACCCAGCAGAGCAGCTGGAGGTCACTGTGCTAATGGACTGCAGTGATGAGGCCTCTCAATAAAACTTAGCCACAGCCAGGAGACAACCCACCCATGTGCTTAGCTCCAACGTGGTAGGGTGGGGAATGGGAGTGAGGGAGGAAGAAGGGAGACAACAAGAACCTGGAAAGACTCCATGGGAGGGCCCGCCTTGGGAAAAGAGGGCCCTGGAGTCCAGGGCCTGGCATTCAGGTGGTGCTCCTAGTGTTTGCTGTGGATGGATCCTGGGCTGCACCTGTCAGTCAAAGAGCCAAGGGATGAAGGTGGCTGGAGTGAGTGAGCACATGAAGCCCCCAGCCAGCCTCCTTCCCTGCCCCCAGCTACGAACCTTGAAGGCCGTGGAGTTCCCCACTGAGGCACTGCATGGCAGCTGGAATAAAAGGGCATCTGTTAGGCCCAGGACAGCAGACACCTGTTGGCCCCCACCATGTATCTAGCCAGCTCATCCCTAGCCAGGATCAATGCCAATGCCCTCAGCCCCCACTTCCTCTCTCCTGGTACTCATGAGGCTACAGAATCCTGGGAAGAACTGGGGGAGATGAAGGAGCATCAGGCCTGCCTCTCTCTGCCTAACTTCTCACCCCTCCTCACCATGCATGAGCCAAGGGGTGTCCCTCCCCCCCTTTCCCACTCCATGACACTGGCCTCCTGCCAGGGACAAGTGGGCCACCCTGCCCGCCTGCCCTGTCCTCCGTACCCAGTTGGCTTTTGAGGTCCTCCACTTGCTTCTGCAGCACAAGGCACTGTCCCAACAGATACCACAGGAAAGAGGTTCATATATTTTGGCTGTCCCCTAACCCGAAGCAACCACCCTCCCTACCCGGGAGAAGAAGGATCCTGCTTGTCTCCCTTGGGAAAAGGGGGACAGAGGAGCCAGGGCCCATGCCCATTCAGTTTGCTCTCACACTGGGCTCCTTCCAGTCCCCTACATTCCTGGGTCTGAGGTTCATCTCTTTCCCAAGGCTGCCAGGAGAAATCTGGGTCTACAGAGGGACCCACGGCTAGCAGGCCAGACTTCCCTTACCTGGGGGCACGTCTGCCCTGGAGGAGCCTGGAGTTTTCCGTCCTGCTTGGGGGGCTGCTCCTCTGCAACAAAAGGGACAAAACCAGGTGGCTGGGATCTTGTTGGGCAAGATAGGGCTGGTACATCAGTGCTGCCCCCCGCTGGCCCTCAGGGCTCAGGCACTGAGTATGTGCCCCAAGCTGCTGAGGGGACCCCTGGCTTTTAATAGAGCTGTACTTGGAGCCCCTATGAGGACTGGGGCTCTCCACACTCAGCAGGCAGCTTTGCAATTTGGTCCCCAGCTTGCTTGGTCCATAGCCCTAGTTACTCAAGCAAACTCAGATGGTATGGTGAATACTGGGAGAGAGACTGGAACCTGGGGAGATACTGTGTGCCCCAGCTTTCCCTTTCCAACTGTCTTTTCCCAAACTGCCAAGCTCAGAGAACTCACGTGTCCTGGATGGGGCCCTGGACCGGGTGCTCTGGGTAGGAGGCACGGGCTTCAAGATTCGAGGTGGCTGGAGGTCCCTGGACTTAGGGTCCCGAGCACTGGGGCCTCTCTGATGTAAGGAGGATCGAGGTGGCACTGATTTGCTGCGGAGGAGCTGAAGTACACATGTGTACACACACACACACACACACACACACAGACACATCAGTGCTACTGTTTAAATCAATTTTGCTTAGTTGGCTTGTTGGCCGTTGACAGTGGAAGGGCAGATGGCAGTGAGGACCCAGCCCCTTACCCACTACTCTTGCCTCAGTCACCTGCTGTACCCCTAACCCAGGAGGGAGAACTGAGCCAGGCAGGACATGGAGGATCTGATGTCCTTACAGGGAAGGCAAACGCCAGGGCCTGATGCACTGGAGCAGGGTTGAGCCCAAAGGCCCAGGCCTTCCCCATGAACTTGTAGTGACTGGCTCAGGGAAGAGAACAAGCATAGCTAGAATGCCAGGCACTGGGCATAGTGCATGGGCACCTCTCAGTGGCCAGCCTCCCTTCCTTCTTCAACTTCTACCTTGTCGGTCAATCAGCTGATAAGCAGTTACCTTCCCCCTCAAGGACACAAGGGCCAGAAACAGGAGAGGGCAGCTACTCACTTCAGATACCTTGGTTGCTGAGGGCGAGTTATTCCCTGCTTTGGTGGGTAGTTCTGCTTCCTTCATCCTGCCCGCCTCACTGCTCCTGCCTTTCTGCTGCCTAGCTCCTGGAGGTGCCAAGGGTGCCCTTCTGGACTTGAGCAGGACAGGCAAGCCAGAGGTTTTGAAGGGAAGAGAGGACCATCTTTTCTGCCCAAGCAAAGGAGGGGCCTGATGCCCCCTCCTGGAAACAGCTAAAGAGGCCCCACCCAGGGATGGTTTCTCCTGGCCCACCTTCCCCAAAGGGTCACTTTTTGGAGTGGCTTTGGGTGGGCTGCCTGTGGCTGCTGGAGGCCTCTGGGGGTGACAGGCACTGGGCTGCTCTGCCCCGGCCACACTGGGTGCTTCCTGAGCTGGGGGGCTCTGGCAGATGGAGAAAACAGACTTGCCTTTGAGTGGCATCAGCCCTTCTGAAGCTTTTTGTGGGGTGGAGGTCATAAAGGCACCCTCGCTAAATAAGAAAGTCTTACTGACAGGCGTGTTAGAGCGGTCCTGCTCTTCGAGCCAGGCCCCTTCCCCGTTGGTCTGGTCATCTGGAGCCTGACTGCACTGCAGTTGGGCCGCCAGAGCCAGGGGAGTGCCTGAGCTAAGCACACAGGTCTTATTGACCTCCGTGCTGGGCTGGGGGGCCAAGGAGCTGGAAACACCAGCTTGCCCAGCATCAGGAGCCAGGCTACACAGCTCCATGGTCACGTTAAGCTGCCATCTGCCCGGATTGGCTGGGCTGGCAGCCTTGTCCAAAGCTGGCAGCCCTTTGAGTCCCAGAAGGCTCTGGTCACTGGCGGTGGCCAGGGAAGGCTCCTGCTTCGGGTCTCGGGCAGGGGGCGGGAGCGGGCCATCACTGGGCTGCACCTGGACCTGGCCATTGCCTGGTAGGTCCAGAAAAGAAGGCGAGAAAGTCAGGTCGGGAGGGGGCAGCTCGGCCTCGATGGTGGATACATCTGCTTGCCCTTGACCTCTCAGCTGCTCTGCAATGACCTTTGCCTCTTCTGCAAAGCTAGCTCTGAAGCCCAGGGAGCTGTCGGGAGATTGCTGAAAGGGGAGAGAACACAATCACATAGACTACTTTAAGTGCTGGGGGACCGAGTGCCCCCCTCCCTTCTCCGGGAGCACCAGGGCCCTCCCCGCCCGCGGAGTCGGGATCGGAGACATGATGGCACAGCACTGCTCCCCCCACCCCCGCCCCGTAACTGCTCTCAGGACCCAGCGGCCACAGGAGGCCTGGGAGCGAAGGCAGAGCCCGAGAGGGGGAGGGGCGGGGCTGGGGGAGGGGACTCCCAGCCTCTGGGAGGAAAGGATCCTCCCCAGCATTTGAACCCAGGGCCCAGGCGCCAGAGCAGGCTGGGGCAGGGCGGGGCTGTTATCGGCTCCTCCTCCACACCCGTCGGGGGCTCCGGGAAAGAGGTTACCATGGCAACTGGCCAGTCTCTCTCCCGGTGCGGAAAGCTGAAGGGCCGGCTCGCAGGCGGGAGCGCCTCGGCTGCAGGAATCGTCCCAGCAGCCTCGCTTTCAAAACCGGTGCGGTGCCCTGATAGGGCTTCCCTGCCAGCCAACCAGCGCCCTCCCGCCTAGGCCCGCCCCTCGGGGCCTCGGCCAATCCGGAGAGCGCAGCGAAGCGACGCAGCTGCGGCCAATAGAGGCGTCTCAGTCGCTGCTGCCGCGGCACGAGGCGACCTGGGGCCAGAACCGCGTCCGGTCAGCGTCGAGGGGCGTGGCCTGTGTGGGCGGAGGGGCCTGCTGGCCGGCTTCCAGTGGGAGGCCGAGCGAAGGCCCGCCCCCTCCTGCTTTCGGGGGTAGGGTTAGGGGCGCAGGGGCCGGTTGGGGGGCATCGAGAGAGCGATAGAGACGGAGACCTGGCGGGTGGGGGGCGGGC
>CM053602.1:2468075-2499448 GCA_028646575.1 Pseudocheirus occidentalis | reverse complement strand
AAATTCTGAGGTGGGAGAGGACTAGAATGAGAGGAGACAGGGAGAGACAAAATGGGGCTAATTATCCCATATAGAAGAGGCAAGGGATAACTGTTACAACTTTACTCTCATTTACTCTCATTGAATCTGGCTTGGGGAAGGAATGACATAAACTCTAAACTGGGTATCATGCCACACAGGAGAGTGGGGGGTATAGGGACAAGAGGCGGGATGAAAGAGGGGAGAGCAGGAGCTGGGAGAGGGTAAAGGGACAGGGACAGGGTAGAGAGTGGAACAAGGAAGGGTGGGATAGGAAGGAGGGACATATTATCAGACTGTTACAATATGTCCACTGTGAAGATGTCCTGTGTAATTACACATGCACAGCCTGTATTGAATTGCTTGTCCTTCCAGTGGGGGTGGGTGACAGGGGAAGAACCGAGAGAATCTATAATCTAAAGCTGTGCAATATATGCAACTGGGAATTAAGATGTGCAGGGGCTGGGGTAGGGAGACCCTCCCTGCCCTACCAGAAAGTTAGAGAGCAGATCGGGTGAGGGGCTTTACAGTGGGATCGCTGTTTGGGGGTTGGGGTAGGGGAAAGACGGGGAGAAAATTTGTAACTCAAAAATCTCACGGAAATGAATGATGTAAACAAGAAAACAAATAAAAAATTCATATTAAAAAAAGAAAATAAAGGACAAACAACAACAAAGATTAATGCTTTTTTTAACAAACAGACCAATCATTATCCCAAGACAAAAAATAAATTCCCCCCCCAAAAGAAAGATAAACAGAAGGGAAAATATGTAATTAAACAAACTGCTGGAGAAAATGGAGGCTGAAGATTTATGATTTCTCGTAAATGGGACTAGAATATATGAAAGAATATATGGGGGGCAGCTAGGTGGTGGATAGAGTACCAGCCCTGGAGGCAGGAGGACCTGAATTCAAATCCGACCTCAGACACTTACTAGCTGTGGGACCCTGGGTAAGCCAATTGACTCCAAAAATAAAAAGTAAAAAAAAAAAAGAATATAGGGGTGGCTAGGTGGCACAGTGAATAGAGCACTGGCCCTGGAATCAGGAGGACCTGAGTTCAAATCTGGCCTCAGACACTTAATACTTACTAGCTGTGTGATCTTGGGCAAGTCACTTAACCCCAATTGCCCTGCAAAAAAAAACCAACACACAAAAAAGGAATATATGTATTTCACTCTAAAAGACTCATGATGGAAAATGCTATCCACATCCAGAAAAAGAACATCAGAATCTAAAGGCAAATGGAAGAATATTATTTACTCTCTTTTTGTTTTGTTTCTTCTTTCTCATGTTTCCTTCCATTGGTTCTAATTATTCTTTACAATAAAACTAATATGAAAACATGTTTAATATGAATGTATATGTAGAGCCTATATCAGATTGCACACTGTCTTGGGGAGGGGCAAGGAAAGGGAGGGGGAGAAAATTTTAAACTCAAAATCTTATGGAAGTGACTATTGAAAATGAAAAAATAATTTAAAATTATTTAACAGCAGAATTTTTAAAAGAATATATGTATTTCTCAGCATGAAGTGGAACTTTTAGAAATAGTGAGCACATTCTTTAAAGATCATACCATTAAAAAAAATAGTAATCAGTTCAGGGAACACAAAGAAAAGACACAGATCCAAATGGAAATTTAACAATGAAATGCTAAATAATGGGTGGGTCAAGAAACAAATCACAGTAACAATAATCATGTGGAAAAAATGCAAATGATCAAACAACACGCTAACGTTTCTGGGATGCAGCTGAAGTAGTGCTGGGGGGAGAGGAATGACATCCTTAAGGTAGACACTAACAAAATGGACAAAGAAAAGATGAATGAACTGAATATACATTTTTAAAATTTTTAAAGTGAACAAATAAACCTAAAATAAGTACAAAGAAGTGATATTTAAAATGAGAAGAAAAACAGATAAACTGGAAATTTTAGAAAATGAAAATGGAAGACAAAACTAAAAGCTGATTTTTAGGAAGGAGAGATAAAATTGAAAAACTTTTAACTTTAAACAAAGTTTTAAAACTTTGGTCAACTCAATCAAAAAGAAGAGGGGAGAAAATCAAACTGGCAAAAGAGTAAATGGACAAAGTGAGATCACAACAAAACCAGAAGAAATAAGAATGATCAGAATCTGCCATGTGCAGTTATATACAATGATATAGGGAAATACTTTAGTGTGTTGAAAGGAAACAGTATCAACTCCCCCCTCCCCCAAAGAGCAAAGTATATCCAAAAGAAGAGGCGAACTGACAGTGTGAACCACTGCAGATGAGTCAAGAAAGATGGAGACTGAGAAAGGTCACTGGGTTTGGCAACTAAGAGCCTACTGGGGACTTTGAAAAGTTTCAGTTGAGTAAAGAATCAAGGATAATAAGAAAGCTAAGAACCAACATTGAGAGTTCAGGCAAACTGATACCCCCCCCAGGTGTCCACGTTTCCTACACAACGACTATTATAGGCCTAGAACTGTACCTATCAGTTATTTACATAGATCTGAAATGACTGGGTCATCAGTGCTTCCTCAATACTAATCTTGCTCCTGAGAATCAGCAGAGGACCTAGGGTGAACACTCTCCAGGGACCATCTGCTCTTGCCTGGCCCTAGAAGCCCAAATATTCAACACACCCAGATGCCTTCCTCTCAGGTCAATACAAACATGGGAGCTGGTCCCCCTTATGTTCATAGCCTAGAACACATACGATGAGGAATCCATGTTCAATCCTTTTCCCTTCCTCTCCTCCTCTATTCCCCTTCCTCCCCTCCCCCTTCCTCTCCTCCTCTATTCCCCTTCCTCCCCTCTCCCTTCCTCTCCTCCTCTATTCCCCTTCCTCCCCTCTCCCTTCCTCTCCTCCTCTATTCCCCTTCCTCCCCTCTCCCTTCCTCTCCTCCTCTATTCCCCTTCCTCCCCTCTCCCTTCCTCTCCTCCTCTATTCCCCTTCCTCCCCTCTCCCCCACTTCTTCCCCTCCCATTCTCCTCTCCCATTCTATTTTCATCAATCAGTAACCAGGCCAGCATTTGTCAGTCCCTGACACATATGGGTTCTTAATAAAGGCTTGTTGGTTGATTCATCGATGCCTTGGTGACTTTTGTCACCAGCACACCCAGAATTGACTTCATGCTTTCAGTCCAACTCAAACCACCATGAATAGTATCGAGCTGAGGAATGTACAGATATTCTTTAAATAGCCTTAAGGGCTGCCTGTTGGTTTGAGGTACCTTTTGCACACAGCTGTCTAGACATCCCTGTGGAAATCACCATCCAAAGCCTTTGGGGGCCTTTGGCCTGTTTTCATGGAGGATACCTTCGATTCCCATGGAAAGGCCAGGTAAGAAAGTAGGCGTATGCGTCTGTGCGTGACCAAATCAGAAAGGCTTAGGTGCAAATCTGGTCTCCAATATTTACTATCTGGGTGACCTGGGGCCTAACTTTCTAACTGTCAAATGAGGAGGTTGGCCTGGGTGGCCTCCAATGTCTCTTCTATCTCCAGGGCCCTGATCCTGTAGCTTCTTGGGCACCTTATTTGAGTAAAAACATTGTTCCCAATCTTTTCCATTCTGTTATACTCTTCCTCACATTGAGACACACTAAGGGAGCTCCAAATTCCCTTCCAACCCTGACATTCTATGATTTTAAGGAGAGTGATTACATGGGAACCTGATCCTTTTAAAAAGTGGGTAAAAGTTTTAAAATGGAGAAGAGATGTTTATCCCAAGAATGATTTTGGAAGCCAACTTGGTTGTGCCAAATGAATCTTCTCTCCTTCCCACTTCATGTACATACCAAAGGCGGCTTCCTCTGAAGCTGTGCTCAGCATCTGGGGACCTCCCAGGATCCTGGGAAATACAATCTCCCTCAGCAAAGCTGGCTGTTTGCACGGCTGCTAAACCCCAGTAGGCACTGAGGGATGAGATCAGGGAAGCCATGAAGCAAGTTCACCAACTTGGGGCAGCACCCACTTTTTTTCTTGCTTTTAGTCAGCAATGCAGCCCAGGACTAGCTTTCCCTGAGAAAGGAAGCTGGTAGAGGAGCACATCCTGCCGAAGAAAGGCCAGAGACCAGGTTCTAGGCCAGGATCTGCCACTCATCTGCTGTGAGACCCTGGGAAGGGGCCTTAGTTTCCTCCTCAGTAAAATGAGGACATGGATCAGATGACCTTGAAAGCCCTTTTCAAGTACTGACATTCAATGAGTCCATGCTCAAATGTCCTTGCCAGCTCAGACATTCTCTATTCTAAGCCCCCTTGCAGCAGTTCATATGTTACTTATTTTCCTGACATTTTAATCCTTGGCAAGATGTCAAAGGCCACTGTTGGGCTGAGAACTTCAGGCCAGGGAGGTTGAAAGGTCACAAGTGGCAGCAGCTCATTTGGGACCTGAGAGCCTGCTCTCCTCTATGGAGTGTTTTCTCCTTCTCAAAGTCTGGGGCAGGGCAGGGTGGGGCATTGCTGTTTCATGGCTGTGATCAGAACCATAGAACTGGGGTGCAGGACTGGGTGGAAGCCTGTGTCACCCATTCAAGGAGCTACCTGGGACTAGGCACTTGCTTGGTTCCTAAATCTGGCTCCCATAAGACACATCTCAAGGTAATCTGATTTACCTCAGCACAGAAGCAAGCACCAACCATCCTATATTGCAGATGGAGACAATGAGGCCCAGAGAGAAGGGAAATACTACCCAAGCTGAGATTCTGGCCTCCTGGTGGCCCCCTACTGTTGTCATGGACTAAACCTCCAGATTAGACACATGGAGACGCTTATTCAGTAGGAACAATGAAAGTCATTTCCTTTCAAGAAACTGGACTTGTGTGCTCCCATGGAGGGAGGAGGCAACGGGGTCAGGGAGCAGAAATCAGCAGGACCAAAGGAAGTCACTGCCCAGTGGAGGGATGGGGTGGGATCAGCTGACACCCTTCTGAGTAGCTCTGGAATCCATCCCACTAGGGCAAGGTCAAGTTCCATCAAGCTCTTTCCACCCCACCCCCCCCCATCTTAAATTCATGTTTGCTTCAGGGAAAGAGAAAGCCTCATGTCCACTATCCTCCCCAAATCTTCTAAGCTACTGCCAATGAGCAGCACAGTGGGGAGGGGTAGCCAGGAGCTGACAGAGCCCCATGTATAGCCTCACATCTGCTCAGCCTGGGCTGTCTGAGCCTCCCTCCACTGTCCCCGGCCCGGCCCCCTTTTATCTCCAGGATTATTCTAAAGGGACTTTTCAGCTCTAGGACCGGCAAGTATGCTCTGGGCCTCAGTTTCTTCACTTCATAGCATGAGGGTAGTTGTTCTTGATAATTTCCTTCCAGAACACACACAATCTTTGGCTCTACAACCAAGACAGTAAATAAATCAGATACCACTCACTCTTTCTTATTTGTCATAAAGAAGGGGAGTGCCGGCCAGAAAACCACCAAAAGGGGAGAACTGGTTCTAGGCTTTCCTCCCTATCTGAGCAGCTAAGGGTCAGAAACCTAGTGAGCAAATAAACTGCAAGGGATAGGAGCCAAAAGGCAACAGGGGAGTCCCCAAAGGGGCAGGAATTCGGCCATTCTTCACATCTGTGCTTAAAATGATTCCTTTTCCATTCCCCTGGTATTTGCCAGCAAGGAATAATATGCCAAAGCAAAGAGAAACCTAATCTGCCTGATTGAGAAACATTTTTGTTGCATATGGGGTGTTATATTTCCTCAATGCCCAAAGGCTTAAAGCTAGAAGGAACCTTAGAGGCACTCATGAGTATTGGCTGTCAAGGAATCAAGAAAGGACATGATCCTCACCCAATCAAAGGGCCTGAATCGTCATCCACATGGTGCCTCTTCTCCCTACTTTCTTTCTCTTTCTTGGTGCCTCATCAGCTCCCATGAGTCTGATATCCAACCCCAGTCTCTCCCCTGAGTTTCAATAGCACAGACTTGACTGTCTTCTGGACATCTAGAACCAGATGTAGCAGAGGCCTTCAAAACCAAGTTGGCCTCAATTTCCAAGACTTCTTTATTACTGTCAAGAGTCACCCAGGCTCGTCCCCTTTGCCTCACTCTCCCTTACTCCAAATGTGTAAGCAGTTCTGAAATCCTACTGTGTCTACCTCCACAACTCACACAGCCACCATCAAAATCCAAGCCATCTGCCACTTTTTTGTCTCCTGCCCTGCCAGGCCTTTGGGCCCACTGTCCCCTGACCAGCCATCCTATCTGACTGAGACAATGAGGGAAAGAGGAAGACATCCATGAAGTGCTATGAGAGAAGCCAGGCCATTCGTGGGCAGTCCTGAGACCACCTTGCTACAAAGCTCTGAAAAAGAACCAGGAAGAAGTGGGGGAGAACTGCCAGGGCAGAGGGAGATGGCAGCAGTTCCTGTCCAACGAGATGGTGGCCTTTTCCAGGAGGAGCCAAGCCATGGGATCCCGGGGATCCCTCTGGAAGCTCCTATAGGCCAATGGAGAAAGCACTTGCTGAAAGGTCAGAGGACCTAGGTGCAAACCTTGCCTTGGATTTTCCGTAGCTGTTCAATTGTAAGCAGGTCACTTAACATCCCTAGAGAGGCATCAATGTCCTAGGCTGCAAAATGAGGGGTCTGGAGGTCCCTGAAGTCCCTCCCAGTTCTGGATCTAAGGTTTCATGTGAACAAGGAGCTATAAAGGCAAGAATAACAGCTGGAATCACTCTAGCTCTCATTAGGGGCTTCTCACAGTCCTGGGAGGGGAGATAACAAAGTAGGAACAATTTCCCCCATTTTACTGAAGGGGAAACTGAGGCTCCAAGAAGTGACTTGGCCCAAATGACAGAGTCCAAGTGGCAGAGTTGAGATGAGAAGCCCAGCACTGTGAATGCCTATAGCCCTTCCATAGCACTGTGGACAGACTGGGAGGACAGATTCCCAGCCAAGTCCTCTTGGAACTTTGGGCTCCACATCCAACATTACTCCCACTACACCATGTGGCCTCCCAGTCCTGGCAGGTTAAGACACTGACAGTGAGCTGCAAGAGCCAGGAAAGGGCCACCGCTGACACCACTGCCACCACCAAAAACAGTAAGTGCTGACACTTCTATGGCATTTAAGGTCTGCAAAGGCTTGAACATACACTGGCTCATTTGATGCCCACATCAATCCTGGGAAAGAGGTGTCATTATTAAACCCAGCTATAATAGAAATGTCAGCTCTTACTGTTTAGTGGTGCTGGTGGCTGTGGCCTTGGGCAGCTCTGGGCCTTGCTCTTTGGGCTCATGGTCTGTGTCCTGACATGCCAGGATAGCATCTCCTGTGTGCCTCATTCCACCAGTGCATTGGAGCCCTTTGTGGGCCTCAGTTTCCTTATCTGGAAAAGGCAATAATACTTAAGCACCTCATAGGGTTGTTGTGAGGCTCAAATAAGATGATATGTATAAAGCATTTGTGGGGGTGGTACACAAGCATTTATATGGTACCTATTATCTGCTAGACGCTGGGTCATCATCAGATCCTTACAGCAACTCTGTGATGATACTATTATTCCCATCTTACAAATGAGGACACTGAGGCAGAGGAGAAGTGACTTGTCCATAGTCACACAGCTAATTATTCTCTGAGGTCAGATTTGAACTCAGGTCTTCCTGACTCCAGGACTGGGGCTCTGTGCATTGTGGTGCCCCCTAGCTGGCCTAAGATGGCTCTAAGCAAAGCTAAACATCCCAACCCAAAGCACAAGAGGTAGAGTCAGGCACAAACACAAAGCCTCAGTTCAGGAAATAAGGCTGAAGAAATAAGTAAACAGAAGATATCAACTACTAAACAGAATTCTAATAAAGCCAGAGGAACAGACATTCAAAGGAAGACATGGATTTTCTTCAAAGGCTACATGAATACCTAGAAGAAATAAAGCAAGAGATTAAAAAAAAGAAAGAAAATCTCTGAAGGAAGGAAGTAAAAGGAAAAGAAATAGCTTAGAATAGAGAACAGTGAACCTACCTACGTAATGGACTCTCTGAAAATTAGAATAAACCAAAGAGAAACTAATGATTCCGTGAGACAACAAGAAATATTAGAACAAAGTTAAAAGATTGAAAAATTGTAGGGGGCAGCTAGGTGGCACAGTGAATAGAGCACCAGCTTTGGAGTCAGGAAGACCTGAGCTCAAATCTGGCCTCTGACACTTTACACTTACTAACCATGTAACCTTGGGCAAGTCACTTAACCCCAATTGCCCTTTCCTAAAAGCAAAAACAAAAGCAAAAACAAAACTGAAAAATGGGGAAAATGTAAGGTATCTGAAATAAAAAAAACTACCCAGAAAAACAAGTCAAGGAGATGTCACTTAAGAACCATCAGACTCCCTACAAATCATGATTTTTAAAAAAGGAGAACAAACATAGGTCTATTAGAACCAGAAGGCAAAGCAAAAATAAAAAAGAATCAATTGATCACTTAAAAGAAATCCTAAAAGGAAAAGCCCTAAGAGTCTCATAGCCCAAACCCAGAGTTTCCAGGTCAAAGAACAAATATGACAAGTATCCAGAAAGAATGAGTACAAGAAGCAAAGAACCAGTCATGATCACAGAAGAGATCTTGGAATACGATATTCCAAAAGGCAAAGGACATAATTTAGCCTGCAAAGTTGAGTATAATCTTATTGGGGAAGGTGGTGGGGGGGAAGTGCAGGGAATGGACCTTTAACAAAAAAAAAGAACTTCCAGCCATTCCTGATGAAAAGATCAAAGCTGCTAAGAAACGTTTAAATATATACGCAAGATTCAAGAGAACTGATCCAACCATTTTGGAGAGTAATCTGGAATTATTCCCAAAGAGTTATTAAACTGCCTATATATCCTTTGACCCAGTGATACCACTACTAGGTCTATTTCCAAAGATGATTAGGGGGAAATGCAAAGAACCTATGTGGTCTAAAATATTTATAGCAGTTCTGTTCGTGGTGGCAAAGAACTGGCCATTTCAGGGATTCCCATGAATTGGGAATGGTTGTACAAGCTGTGCTATACAATAGTGATGGATCACTATTTTGCTATAAGAAATAATCAGTTTGGTTGCAGGAGTCTGGAAGCAGCAGTCTCACGTATAACTTACAACATTTGAAGGCTGACCAGCAACCTCGATATCCCCCACAATGGTATCTATTGTTAAATATCAGCTGATTTAGAATCTCCTAAAGGAAGAACAGGTTCCCAAAACAAGATCATTGTTGTTGGGGTTGGTGCAGTTGGCGTGGCGTGTGCCATCAGTGTCTTAACAAAGGATTGGGCTGATGAACTTGCCTTCTTTGATGTAATAGAAGACAAACTAAAGGGAGAGATGATGGATCTCCAATATGGAGGCCCTTACCTCAAAACACCAAAGATTGTTTCTGACAAACACTATAATGTAACTACAAACTCAAAGCTGGTCATTGTTATGGCTGGGGCATGTCAACAGGAGGGAAAAAGTCATCTTCATTTGGTCTAGCATAATGTGAATATCTTTAAATTCACCATTCCCAATATTGTTAAATACAGCCCTAATTGCATGCTGCTTATTGTTTCCAATCCAGTGGATATTTTGACATATGTGGCCTGGAAGCTGAGACTTTCCTAAAAACCATGTTATTGGAAGTGGTTGCAATCTGGATTCTGCCCATTTCCGTGACCTAATGGGGAAGAGATTTGGCGTCCATTCTTCAAGCTGTCATGGATGGGTCCTTGTTATTGGAAGTGGTTGCAATCTGGATTCTGCCCATTTCCGTGACCTAATGGGGAAGAGATTTGGCGTCCATTCTTCAAGCTGTCATGGATGGGTCCTTGAGGAACATGGAGACTCCAGTTCCACCTGTGTGGAATGGTGTGAATCTTGCCAGTGTGTCTCTGAAGAATCTTTCTCCTGCTTTAGGAACTGATGCTGATTCAGAGAATTGGAAAGATGTTCATAAATAGGTGGCTGAAAGTGCTTCTGACCAAGCTGAAGGGCTACACATCATGGGCCACAGACTTGTCTGTGGCAGATATGGTGGAAAGCATTTTGAAGAAGCTTGAGAGAGTGCATCCAATTTCCACCATGATTAAGGGCCTATATGGCATTAATGAGGATGGCTTCCTTCGTGTCCCATGTATCTTGGGGCACAATGGCATTTCAGATGTGGTGAAGGTAAACCTAAATCCAGAGGAGGAGAGCTATTTAAAGAAGAGTGCAGATACTCTTTGGAGAATCCAGAAGGAGCTGCAATTTTAAAACCTTTTAATGTGCTGCCATCAAACAAATTCTCTGATCCTGAAAGGGGGTGGAGGGGTGAAAAGAAAAAAAAGAACTTAAAAGAACTAGAAACTAAGAAGGTGTCCATCCAAGGGAGAATGATGAAAGGGGTGAACTCTTAAGAATCCTGGTGAACATGAACTTATATAAAAAGAAGTGAAAGGGCAGTCAGTGACCAATCATTCATTAGGCATGTACCAGACACTATGAAATACAAAGAAAGACAAAAGCCAGCCCCTGTTCTCATGGGGCTCACCAGGATAAAAAGGAGGGAGTCAGCAGAGGGAAGGCATTAAGATTTAGGAAGGGGGGAGGGGAAACTTCTTGTAAGAGATGGGGCTTTAGCTGGGCCTTGAAGGAAGCCAGTGAGAGAGATGGGACGGGAGGATGCCTAGCCCAGCCAGAGAAAATGCCTGGAATCAGGAGATGTCTAATGGGAGAAAGAGCAAGGACTTCAGTGTCACTGGAATCACGTCTGAGAAGACTGGAAAGGTTGGGGAGAGGCACAGGTTACAAAGGGCCAAATGGGGTTTTGTATTTGACCCTAGAAGTGATAAAGAGTCATTGGAGTTTATTGAATAGAGAGGTGGGTAATACACAGAATCTGAAAATCAGTTTCATAACCAAGGGAAGGATGGAGCAGAACCAGGAGAATAATTTAGACAGTCAGTGACAACAACAGTGCAAAGAAAACCAGCTTTGAAAGAATTAAGAACTCAGATCAAAGCAATGACCGACCCAGTCTCCGGAGGCCCTGCCATGAAGCATGGTGTCCACCCACTAACAGAAAGGCTCAAGTCACGGGGATGGGCTCAAGGTGCAGAAGGAGATGCAGGCTTTGGGCCATGGTCACTCTGTGATGTGGTTTGCTTGATTACACTAACTCGTCCTATCACATGTGGGTCCCAGTGACTGTCTAATCGTTCTAAGGCTGACCCATATATTGCATGGATCTGATCTCCCCCGACTTGTCCCTAAGAAAGACTGAAAGGTCCACCTCTGCCAGGACACTTAACAGGAAGGAGGAGGGCAGATTCCGAGACTCAACAATCTCCAAGAGGGGTGACAGGCCAGAATGGAAACTCCCTACTACGAAGACAATGTCCTCACTTCCAGGCCACGAGAAGGGCCCGGGTAATAAGAGCTTGGCTTGCTCCTTGTCATTCCATACACAGTCCTCCATTTGCATTCTACTTTGTGGAAAGGCTCACACTTGGAGGAAATGTTCATGCTTATTAAGTTCAGAGTTCAAAGTTTAAAGTTTGACAAAACAATTCTAACCTGAAAACAAAGGTTAATAAGAAGGATGGGGGGGTTGTTTATCTGGGAAGATCAGGGAAGGCTTCCAGGGGAGGCAGCCACTAAGCTGGGTCTTCCAAGAAGGAGATGAACAGGCTAGGGGAATAAACAGGGAGTCCAGTCTGGCTTCCAAGGCCGAAGGAGGGAGGGAAAGGGAAGGGAGGAGTCCCCAAGGTGGCTGGTGTTGGCCACGAGACTCGGGGTCAAACTCTGCCTTTGTCCCTTCTTACTTCTACAACCTTGGAGAAGTGATTTCCACCCCTTCTGGTCTGTGACTCGACATTGCTTCTACACATGGTGGCTGAGAAGAATCCCTGTTCTTGAAACTGGGGAAAAATATCTCCATGTATCTTTTCCTGCTTTGGCTCCCTTCTTTCCCAACAGCATTTGACCTGTGAAGGCTCTGAAAGGGGAAGATTAGCAGTGGAACCCACTGTTACCCCCACTACAATTTCCTCCTTCCTGTGTCCCCCTGTCTCCTTCCCTAAAGCCTAAAAGTTGGCAGCAGTGTTCTACCCACTCAGTCAGACAGGAAGCACATAAAGCTTGGGATGGAATGTGTACTTGATAAAGGCCTGTAATATTGGACTGGGGCACCCTGGCTTCCTAGGCCCTGATTCCAGCTAGACAAAGAGACGAAAGATAGAGGGATTGGGCAGGAGTGTCTGGTACTCTCAGGCATCTGCACCTAACTGCACTCCCAGAAGCCACTGGGAGAAGGCCAAACACCAGATAATCCAAATTCACCATCGTTCCCCTGCTCCCCTTTCCCCGCCCCCAGCTCTAAACCCTGAGCAGCCCAAAGCAGAGAGAAGCCAGACCCTGGAGAGCCCTTAACCTATCCTGCAGACTAACAGAGCAGTCTTGGGGAGAAGCCTGAGCCTCCAGGGGTGCCCTCCCCACCCCACCCCGCCCCTCAGGGTGTGTGGCTTGGGGGAAATGAGTTGCAGATGGGCCTGAGCACTCAGTTTAAGAGAGATCCTTTCCTTCCCACCCACAGAGCTCTCTGCCTCCTGCCTTTAGAGGGGCTGAGGCAGCATGGGGGAGGGGGCTTAGGGGCCAAGACTTCCTCTGAGCGAGCTCAGCCCTTGGCCAGACAGCTGAAATCTAAATTCAGGGTCCTGGGCAGTCACCGACACAGTTCTAGAAAAGTCTGATTTAGGGACCAATTTCCTCCAGCCCTGAAGCTGCTGCCTAATTAATATACATAAATCACAGGTCTGACCGAGTCACTTCTTTGCTCAAGATCATTTAGTGGGTTCCTATGGTCTCCAGAAGGGGCAGCTGGGTGGCACAAGGGATAGAGAGCTGGGCCTAGAGTCAGGAAGACCAGAGCTTCAGACACTGCCTACCTGGGTGACCTTGGGCAAGACATTTCACCCTGCTGGCCTCAGTTTGCTCATCTGCCAAATGAGCACAGTACTCCAGTCTCTTTGCCAAGAAAACCCCAAATGGGGTCATGGAGAGTTGGGCACAACTCCTCCATCTGGCCCTTCTCCACCTAGCTCCTACCTTCCCTTTCCAGAGCGATCACGATTACCAATACTCTGCTTTGTGCCCAATCCCTTTCCTGAGCCCACCCACAGCTAGTTTCAGTTCCTCCCCTCAGCTCCTGGAATTCACTTTGTCCATATCTACTCGTTAGCCTGTGTGTTGGGTATCCTCCTGGTAGAAAGCCCTTGAGGGCTGCTTCATTTCTGTGTTCGAATCCTCATAAGCTGGTCAGGTTTCCTGGGGCTTCCAAGAGTCTGATCCCCTGCCGAGACTCGAGACAAGATAAGGGAAGGGGGTGCTAAGTGGCCCCTAGCTCCAGGCTGGCCAAATGGTGGCCCAAAGCAAGTCTGGGAACCTGCCTCTGACAGCTGCTGTGTGGCCAGCCATCTTCCTTCTCAACACCTCAGTCTCTTATCTGTAAAACAGAAGTAATAATCATGGTACCCGCAGTCCTGACTCCCAGGGTTACTGTTAGGCCCTAAATGGGCTCGTGTATGCCAAAGGCTCAGCAAACTGTACTGAAATGGCAGCTATTGTGGCCCAGAGGGC
The DNA here is from genome assembly GCA_028646575.1 of Pseudocheirus occidentalis. Classification (NCBI taxonomy): domain Eukaryota; kingdom Metazoa; phylum Chordata; class Mammalia; order Diprotodontia; family Pseudocheiridae; genus Pseudocheirus; species Pseudocheirus occidentalis. Next base: position 2,485,873 of record CM053602.1, on the reverse strand, counting down.
AGGGAAAGGGAAGAAAATGAGTGAGCTCCTGAGGGTCCCCTGACTTGCAGCTTTCCAACACAATGCAGCCCAGAAGCCTAAGAAGACTCCTAGGATCAACTGGACAGTCCCTGCTCTGCCATGGTTGCCAGCGGCCCAGTACCCGGGGCCTGGCTTTTCTGTTCTCCCTTTGGAGATATTTACACTGTAAACTTCAGTGGAGAGAAGTCAGAGAGGAGCTGGGGGAGGAGGGATCGAGGAGAATGTGGCTCTTTGCCAAGAAACCTTCAGCAGGAACTCCCTCAGAGTCCCTTCCCAGTTAGAGACACTGCTCCAGAATTTGTGGTTTCGGGCCTGGCCCAATGACTCACCAAGTGAGTGGGAGAAGAGAAAGCAGGGCCCCAGCGTCAAGCAAACAAGGTGACTGACTCCAGTTCGGGCCACCAAGTCGCCAGCCCTCCAACCTGGACCCAGACCTTGGTGGTAGGGCTAGAAGAAGCAAAGCCTTTGGCAAAGTCCAAACCTTTGGCCTTTCTTTGCTTCCATTTTACCCGTTTCCATAAATGCCTGTGTCTCCCCCATCTACGCTCTCCTCCCCGTTCTTGCTGCCACCAAGCCCCCAACAACGGATGTTTCTATTTTCCCTCTCACTTGTGCCCAATCAGTCCCTCACACGACAGCTAGCAGAATCCACAGCCATTTCCCTGCTCAAAACTCTTCAATGGCTCCCTATTGCCCACCAACGAGAAATTCTGCTCCTTTGTCTGGCATTCAAGGCTCTCCAGAATCTGGTGGCACTGTCCCTTTTCTTCCTTATCTCTGTACAAGCTACACTCCAGCCAAGGGGGACAAAGAAATCTCTGTGCCATGAATATGTCATGTGTCTCACTGCCTCCATCTTTCATAGAACTCATTCACTGGACAAGCATTTACTAAACACCTACTATGTGTATTGTTTAGTAAACACCTACTATGTGTAAAGCACAAAGACAAAGACAAAACCATTCCTTTCTTCCAAAAACTCCTATTGCACTGGAAGAATGCCAGGCACTCGAGGGGAAGTAAATACAGAAAGCAGATCCGAAGTACTGACCTCTGGAAAGGTGGCGATTGAGCTGGGCCACAATGAAATCAAGAGGCTTCAAGAGGCAAAGCTTTCCAATGAGATAATATTTGTGGAGCTCAAGTTCCAAGTCTCTCCTTACTGGTAGAGATTAATCTTACATTTATACATTGATAATATCTCAAGTGAGATATTATCCTATATCTATATAGCTGGTGGCACAGGCGTTAGAATACTGGGCCTGTGTTCAAATCTGGATTCAGGCACTCACTGATCTTGGACAAGTCACTTAACCTCTCTTTGCCTTAGTTTTCCTCAGTGGTAAAACGGGGAATAATATTATAGCACCTACAGTTGTGAGGATCAAGTGAGATACTATTTGAAAAAGCACTTAGCACATAGTAGGCGAATTACTGTCAGTAGTAATCGTATTATATATTTGTAAAGCACTTAGCCTCGCCCTTTCCCTACCAAGCATCAGTGACAGATTGAGCAAAAGCGTGGAAGCAGGAAATGATTATCGCCACCAGGGAACAGAGAGTAGAACAGTTGGACTGGAAGGTTGAATGCATGTGCAATCAGTCTGGAAAGGTGGGTCGGAGGCCATATGACTGTGAAGGGCTTTTCAAGCCCCAAAGAGGAGTGTGAATTCAATTCTGTGGTCAATGGGGGACCAATGAGTCTTCTAGAACAGAAGAGTGACTTGGGCAGATCTATGTGGAGAAGGGTGAGACTAGAGGCTGGGAGGCAGAGCCCTGGGGGTAAGAGCAGTTTAAAGGGAGTCCTTGGGCTGCTCTCCCCTCCCGCCTCCTACCCCTAGGAGCCCCTGGAACAAAGACCTTCTACTTCCCTCTGCCATTCCCCCAAAACCAGCCCAACTGAGGTTGCTTCCCATTCTGCGCCTGAGAGTCAAGGGAAAAGCCACATCCCTCCTCCAGGAGGGCCTGGGCGGCAGCTTTCCCATCCCAGTTAAAGCCCCAGCAGCGGCTTATCTGGTAATGCTGTGGATTAGCACTATCTGTAGTGCTGTAGCCTAGCAAGTGGAGGGTACTTAATAATTGTTTATTGACTCTGTCAATAATTGACTATTGACTCCGTCCTATCCCTCTAATTGACTATAATCCCCTAGAGGGCAGATAGTATCTTACCCGAACTTTCTTTCTTCACCAGGAGAACACTTCAATCCACTTTAGATAGGGTTTAGAGAGTAGTTTGTCCAAAAAAAGATCTGGCAGACTGAGTGACCTGCAAGTGTGGCCCCGTGACACAACCACCCCCAAAGCAAACACTATCTTGGCTGCATTATGAGAGCCCAGGAGCAAGAAAGAGCCTAGCATCCTCTGAGTTGCTCAGACCACTCAGGACTGGGCAGCACAAGTTAGGAAGGGCATCAAACAGTTGGCAAGGGAGCTGGGCTGGGGAATGGCCTTCAGTTGGTGCCACTTGGGGATCAGTTGAAGGAACTGGGAACATTTGGCCTGGGGAGAGGAAATGAGCTGCCACACTGCACCTACGTGGGCAGGATCAGGAGCAGCCACGGGGGTCACAGAAGAAGGCTCATTGGCAAGAGAAGGAGACATCCTACACCTGAGAGCTGCCCCAGAAGGGAGCGGGCTCCCCTCCTTGGAGGTCTTCAATGGGAATTCCTTTCAGGTATATGGGGGGCAGTGCTAGGGGATGGTGATGTCCCTTCCAACACTCACATCTATCCTCACGTGCCTCACAAAGTATGAACTCCCTGCTTTGCTTACTGTCCCCATCACTGGCTGACTTGAGTGGCCCCTGGCCAGCCAAGTGGGAGCCTCAAGACTGTCTGGCCTCAGAGCAAGCAACAGGCTTAGCAGAGACTATGTCAGGGAGCAGCAGTCTGGGCTTGGAGTCAAAGGATCTGAGTGTAAATTCCAGCTCTGCCAGTTACAAGTGGTATGACAAATGGCTTCCTTTCTATGGGTCTCATTTTACTTGTCCATCTGTAGCAGGAGTTGTAAAATGGCCCTATCCCTGGGCATCTAGCAATGTACAATCTCTCAGGAAGGTGCCCCAGATGGCCTGGCTTCTCCTACAAGTTCATGGATCCAGGAATGCGAAAAGCTTGAGGGAAATGAGAGCCCAAGTTCTCTGGGAGGGTGATCCTGACCCAGCCTACGAAGCTCTGGGCAATGGTATTTTAGGGACATTCTTTGACTGGGTGAGGCGTACATACAGAGATGGCCACAAGACTGTGCTTCCATGAAAAGAACGAGGGCCCCAATGACACTGGGATGGACAGCAGCCAAGGCCAGTTCTCCCACTAGGCAGTAGATGGGAAGAGATCTCTCCTCAAGCATCAGCAGAGTGGAAGCTCCCTGAGGCCAGGGACTAGGCTTCATTTTCCTCTTTTATTCCAAGTACCTAGCTCTGTGCCTTACCTATAGCAAATGCTTAATAAATAATTGCTGGCTTCAATTTGGAGTCAGATAACCTAGGGTCAAGGGTCAAGCTCACCACTTGCTTTTGAGTGTGACCTGGGGCTAATGTCTGGACTTCTGGGATTGAGATTCTCCTGCGGTCAAATGAGGGGTCTGGACTAGGTCATCCCATTCGATCATTCAATGACCTAAGGGTGGACCGGGGGACTCCAAAGAAGAGCCCAGAAAGGCAGCTGCTAGGGTTCTCTGTGTGAGGAGATGAGGGGCCTGGAGAGGGTGAGGACAGAGGAAGGAGAGAAAACCCCTGGAAGTGAAAGAGGCTGGGAAGGAAGCCTCGGGGCCTTCACAGGACCTGCTGGGATACAATGGAAGGAGGGGACAAGAGGAAGAATGACTCAGGTTTCCAACTGAGAAGCAACTACACCACAGAGGTGACAGGGACAAGGAAGCCCACTGGAGGCAGGTGACATGTCCCTGGGGCAAACAGATTCCCAAAAGGATAGTGCCACGGGGAAGGCACCTTTGGTCTCCCAAGGAGACCTGCATTGGCAAGGAGGCAAGTTTCACCTGGGGAAGCTTCCCAAGTCTGCAGTGTTCAGAAGCTGGCCCAGGAAGAAACTCTTGAGCCATCCCAACACTTCTTTCTCACTGGGAGCAGACGATAAATAACTCCCATCTCTCGTGGTTGGCCATTTCCAAAACCTTTCCTCACAGTGCCCTTATGGGAAGGTAATTATCCTTTATCCCTATTTGAGAGGGGAGGGAACTGAGGCTGAGAGAGAGGTACTAGGTGGAAGAACCAGACCCTGGACTCCTGGCTCCTTCCTCTTACCACTATCCCACAAGACAGAAGTAGCAAGGAAGCATTCCTCGGGCACCGGAAGCGAGAGCCCCATTGAAGGCTTCTAAGAGCCGTGATTAGAAGCCCCTTCCTGCAGCTTGAAGGGGCTGCTGGGATGCCCATCAGCATGAATGCTGAAATTGTTTTGTACATGTAATTGGAAACATTTAAGTAAAAAGAAAAGAAGCCTTTAAACATTTCCTATCCCTCTCCTTTACAGAGGTGGAGGAGGGAGTTTCCACCTGTGTGGAAATTGCACATATATTTGACATTTTCTATGTATTAATCATTTTTTTCTCATTTTTTTCTGTTTTCTTCTCTTTAAAAAATTCTTTGTTAAATGAGATGGCTCTCTGGGATGGGACAGGAGGAAGCAAATTTAAGTGTTAAAAAAAGATTTAAAAATTTATTTTCAAAAGAGAAAGTAAGCTACATGAGGGCATGAGGGCCCTTATAGCCCTGGTGCCTAGCACAGAACCTTATAAACAGTATATACTTAATAAATGCTTGTTGAGTGATTGGATAGAGCTGGTTCAGTGAATAGGTGTGTATCCATCTCCTTTGAGGGCCCAGCCAGCTGAGCAGCCCAGCAGCCTCTTCTACTTCCACTCTGGAGAGCCCCAGGAATTTCCAAAGGTCAAAGGAAAGGAATGCTGAGAATAACTCTGTAGGAAAGGCATCAGACACCTTTGAGTTCACCCCCATCATGCTACAGATGAGACAACTGAGACCCAAAGAGGGGAAGGGATTAGGACCCTAAATCAAGAGCTGGAAACTGATCTGGTCCAATTCTCCCATTTTATAGATGATAAGCTGAGACCCAGAGAGGATTTGCCCAAGGTCACACAAGAATTAAATAGAGGAGTCAAGATTTGAACCCAGGTCCTCTGGGCTCAGAACCAGGACTCTTCTCACTGAAGCACTGGTCCCTCCGGTATGCCTGGCTTTACAGCGAGGTCACACCACTCTCCATTAATCGAGGCAATTTCCAAGGCTGCCTGCTCGTCTACCCAGAAGAGACAGCATGGGCCCTTTCTGGTTCAGATATGGCATGGAGAGGCATCATCCCAGCTCAGCAACCTTCTCCTCCTGGCCCTCTCCATTGCTCAGATCGTCCCCTCCTCCCTCAGGTGCCTTTGTTCTCCCACCCTTAATCCCAGCCTCCGGTAAAATGGCAGCTTCTTGCAGACAGCTCCTCGTTTGAGGCAGGGTTTGGTTTGTGTCTCTGGATGCACCAGGTTGTAAATGCTTGTTGGGTTGTGCTGGGCCACACTAAAGGCTTTTCACCTCTGTGCCTAAGGGACACCTGAACCCTGGCTGGCCTCTGCTTAGCAGCAAGGCTAGAAGACGTTCCCATTCATGGATTATTTGCAGGACAGGGCCCAAGGCACTCAGATTTAGAGTGGTAAGGGACCTGAAAGCTGGCAATCAAGGCCTAGGTCCTCACTTACAGAGGAGCAAACTGAATCCCAGAGAGGCTCAGCAACTTGAGCAAGATCACGCAGGCCTGAAGTCACAAAATTCGAACTCAGGTCATTCAGCCCTCCTCTCCTGCACCACACCGCCTCTCACTGGCTTTTGGAGAAAACCAATTTGGCCTCATCTGGAATGGAGAGGATCTAAGCTGCCAATTCCTTCTTCGAATCCCCGAGCTGAAGCCATTCCGACATGGCCTCCCTAATCAAAGGTGCTAATGAAGACTATCCAGGGCCCATGTGGGTGCCACCCGCCCTCTTCTTGCTAAGCCTTCTCACAAGGCAGTAGAGACCATCCTCCCTGTAGGTGCCCAGCACAGTGCACTACCCTGGGCACACTGAGGGAGGGACACCCCAGGCAAGACCCCTTGCGTCTTCCATTGGCTGCCTTTCTGCCTGGCTGCTGACCATGGTGCTGCTCAGAGCACTGACTGCAGCATCAAGCCCCTCACTCTTTAATCTCCTTAACAAGCTTAGGCATGCCCAGGCTCTCCTTCAGTCTCATTCAGACTGGCTTGTCTGCTTCCTTCCCATTCTGGGGTTCCCTTCTAGCCTCTTGCTCTTCCAAATGCTCCCTTGCCCAAGTTTGCCCAAGATGGACAAGATGGGGGAGAGAGAGAGAGCACAGGACATGTAAGTGGAGCTATGCCTCAGAGGATGATAATACCAACTGACTATGAGGTCAGCCAGAAAGTCTTCAAAGTGCTTTATAAACACTATCTCATCCATGCCTCCCAGAAGCCTGGGAGATACCATTATTCTCCCCATTTCAGAGAGAAGAAAACTGAGGCTCCGAAAAGAAGCAGAGAGAGAATTTGAACCTGGTGCTTCCCGACTCTCCACTATCCCATGTCGCTTCTATGATAATCACGGCACCTTAGAGCTGGCAGGGACCTTTGAGGTCCATCTAGTCCGACTGTTTCAGAGAGAAGAAAATGGAGGCAGTAAGGGACAGAAGAGCTGGGTGGCTCTGAGCCCCAGATGCCCGACTGCACCCATTTCTGAGATGCCAGGTCAAAGTGAGGCAGAGTGCAGTCTGTGTGAGGGCTCATTCCAAACCAAACTCTTGATCTCATTAGGACCAGGGGTTTATTTCAAGAACTACCAACTCTCCATGCTTCTCCCCCAATGAATAAATGGTCAAAGGATATGAACAGTTTCCAGAAGATGAAATTAAAGCTATCTATAAGCATGTGAAAAAATGCTCCAAATCACTATTGATTAGAGAAATGCAAATGAACACAGCTCTGAGGTGCGACCTCACACCTAGCAAAAATGACAAATACTAGACGGGATACAGGAGAACAGCTCCATTGTTGGTGGAGTTGTGAATTGGTCCCACCAGTCTGGAGAACAATTTGGAACTAGGTCCAAAGGGCTAGAAATTGACCCAGCAATACTACTATTAGGTCTGTATCCCAAAGAGAGCAATGAAAATGGAAAAGGCACTCCTTTATAAAATATACACCCACATAGCAGGTTTTTGTGTTTACAAAAAGTTGGACATTGAGGGAAGTAGAATTTTCTTATTTTCTTTTTCTTGCTTTTTTGATGCTAATATGGAAATATGTTTGGCATGATTTCATGTGTGTAATTGATATCATGCTGCTTGCCTTCTCAATGGGTAGGGGGGACTGGAGGGAGGGAGAGAATTTAGAGCTAAAAATTTAAAAAAAAAGAACCTCAAAAATGAATAATATAGGGGCGGGTGGGTGGCACAGTGAGTAGAGCACCGGTCCTGGAGTCAGGAGGACCTGAGTTCAAATCCGGCCTCAGACACTTCACACTTACTATGTGACCTTGGGCAAGTCACTTAACCCCAATGGCCCTCCAAAAAGCAAAAAGAAAGAAAGAATAAATTTTTAAAAATAGCTTTCTTTTAAAAAATTGTATCCAAGCTTTCACTGGGGTGTAAGTTCCTTTCACCAATGGAGTTCACAGACCCACCAGACCTTCAGAGGGGATTTCATGAACTGCTGTGACCCCAAGGCTGCCAACTCGCTGGTGATGAACTTCTCACTTCAGACCTGGGTTGGAGTCTCAGCTGAGCCTCTTCCAAGCTATGTATCCTTGGGCAGCTGGCTCCACTAACATTGAGCTTCGCTTTCTCTGTAAAAATAGGGATAGGGTTGTTGTGAGGAAATAGTTGTGTCAGCTGAGAATTGATCTGGTTGGGTTCCATTAATTCTTTCTTACAACAAACATTTCTCAAACACCAACTTGTTTGAGACAAGACACAAGACACAAGAACCAAAGAGAGACCCAAAACAAAACCTGTTTCTGAGCTCAGAGTTGGGGAGCAGCAAGGCCACTGACACCTTGCTTGTGGGAATAGATCCCAAGGAAATAATTCAAAAGGGAAAACCATAATAACCTGTACAAAGATTTTCATAGCAGCACTTTTTTCTTTTTTTAATTTATTTTTAGTTTTCAACATTCATTTCCACAAGATTTTGAGTTACAAATTTTTCTCCCCGTCTCTCCCCTACCCTCCACCCCAAAATAGCAAGCCCACTGAATCCCCCTTCCCCCAATCTGTTCTCTAGCAGCACTTTCTAATAGGGGAAAACTGGAATCAATCCACAGTAGGAGATGGGACCCTAGAAAAAAGGGTCCATGCCTACAGAAACACACATGTTGACGAAGATAGAAGTGATAAGTCTGCCTAAAAACTGTATTTTGTACAGGTTCACAGACTGTCTCAGTTGGAAGGGGCCTCCACAGTGTCTAGTACAAATTACATACAATTAAGGATCCCCTCTACAGCATTCCCCAATAAGTGACTGGCAAGCCAGAGATATAAGGAACATGTTTAATGCCTGGACATGGCACCCTTGAAGGAGGAAATGTACTCTAGCATACCAGGAAGAGGAAGGCCATCCTGGGATATACTGCTGCTACCAGCAGGGCCAAAGTCGGGCAGGAGAGGAAGTAAGGTCTGGGGCAAGCCTTCTAAATTCCCTGCATTGGGATAAATCCCCCATGCCCCCAGCCTAGTTATACCTTTGCATCTAGCCTTCAAGTGAAGACCTCCAGTGACAGGGAGCTCATTCCCTGCCAATGCCACCTACTCTGCTTTCTCAAGGGCCTGTGCTCAGTCCGGAGAATAAAAAGATATACAAGACCTTGCTATTCCCAGCTGGTGCTTATTGTTCTTCATTGTTCAATTCTATACAATTTTCAAATCTGGCCCTTAAACCCTATCAGCTTTTGCCTCATGGATGTGAGGAATGCTGAAAAGAGATTCACACAACTGACTCACCACTGAATTTGTGGAATGTTTGACCTGAAATAGGGCTTTGAGACAGGAAACAAAGGGTGGGGATAAGCAGCCCTTCTTCAGATGAAAAAGTACAGACAGCAGCATCCCCCAAGGGATTAGTGCTTGGGCTGCTTTTACTGAAAATTCAATTTAATTCAACAAACTTTGCTTTTTTTATAATTCAATTTTGTTCTAGTTTAGCTTTTAATTCTTTTCCTCCCACCCACCGAGAAGACAAGAAAAACAACCCATTACAACCACGCATCAGCAAGCAAAACAATTTCCCCCGCTAGCCACATCCAATATCCATATATCTATATTTCCATCACTCTATATGCTGCAATCTGTCAATCACCTCTCTGTCCCTCTCCGTCTGGAGGCCTCTGAAATTGGGCCTGGTCATTGCATTGATCAGTTTCCAAGTCGTTCAAAGTTGTTTGTCTTTACAATATTATTGTTATTAGATAACTTGCTCTCCTGGTTCTGCTCACTTCACTCTGCCTCAGTCTATGCATATTTTATTATCATCATAAAAGTTTAAAATTTTAGCTTTTAATTACAATGAACTTTTGATTTTGTCCCAGTGAAGGAGAAGTATCGGCAAAAATCAGAAACAAAACCAAAACCGAACCCCCATGGATGCTGGTCCACAGTCTCTCTTCTTTTTGGAAGAGACAGCGATGGAGGGCCTGAGCCAGGTTTCTCTGAAACCATCTCCTTTGTCATTTCTTCCAGAACGATGGTATTCCATCACATTCACTGACCATTCCCCAACTGATAGACATCCCCTCAGTTGACTAACTTTTCTTAAGAATGTGAAATGTGAAGAGTCCTGGGATAGATGCTAAGTTCAGATGAGAAAGGACCCCTGCCCTTTGGAGGCTTCAGCCTAGTGAGAGGAGATTCTACATAAACAGAGAAGTAGAACAGACACATGATGGAGAGTAATGTGCAAGTGAGGCCTGGCAGTGAAGATCAGACAAGAGTAGGCACAGAGGAAATCTGGAGGGTAGATCAGCAAAAGGGAGAAAGGAGGTGAGAAGAGCCGGCAGGAGGCGATAATTCATGTGGGTAGAAAAAGAAAATGAGGGGTAGATGGGAGAGAGGCTGTAGAGACAGAATCAAGAGAATGCAGTAATAAGCTGGGTGTGAGAGGTGAGGGAGAAGGCCCTGGGCAACTTACCACCATGGCTATGAACATGGGAGATCAAGTGAGTTGTGGTACCACAGACACAACACATGGGGAAGTCAGAGAAGCAGGTTCAGGATGGAAGACTAACTCCATTTTGGATATGTAGAGTTTGCGACTCAACATATCCTGTGAAAAATCCATGTAGAGGCCTTCTACATCATGAGACCTTAGATCTAGAACTAGAGAAAACCTCAGAGACCTTCTGGGGCCCAGAGAAGGGGAAGTGACTTGCTCATGGCTGGTTGTTGATCTGGAGCTCAGAGAAGAAAGCAGGCCAAGAGCTAGAGATCTGGAAGGTGTCTTCACCAAGGGGGTGGCTGGAGGCACAAGAGTGATTGAGAGTGACAAGAAATTTGCCAGTAAAGGGAAGGAGAGAAATTAACTAGGCAAGTAGAAGGGTCTATGGAAGGCTTCTTTAGGATTGGAGAAATTAAAGTATGCTGATACAGAAGTATAAATCATAGTAAAATATCTAAAAATAAAAGAATACAAAACACTGGCATCTAGCTACTGGCAGGCCAAACCAACAGGACATTTTTTTTTCAACAGGAATATTTTTAACAAGTTGTGAGGAGGCAAAAGTAACAGATGAGTTTCAATACAGCATAAGGTAATATAGTTCAAGGAAAACAAACTATACGTCTAAAATGATGGGATCTGTTCTCTGTTGTGACCTAAGTAAGTGACCTAAGAGTCATTGAAGTGTTATCAGAAGACATGAACCCAATATGCTTTTGTGTCCTGAGAGATCGCCCCAATGCTACTATTTTAAATCAGCCTATGAAGAAGAAAATGGCTACACAGGGACCTCTTGAATGAGCTGGTCTATAAGAGATGGACAAAGTACATCCCTAAGGCCAAAGTGCAGGTTTGACCATGTCACCCCCCTTCTGGATAAACTCCAGTGACTCTCTATTACCTGCAGGATCAAACATAAAGTCAAAACGGATCTATTTGGCGACGAAAGCCCTTTACAAACTGGCCGCTTCTTGTCTTTCAAGTCCTCTCCACACATTCTATGGCCCCTTCACTGTTTCCTGTACATACACAACTCAAAGCCTTTTCACTGACTGTGCCCCATGCCTGGAATTCTGCCTTCTGGATTTCACACTTAGCTCAAGTCCTACCTTCTACAAGAGACCTTTGCCAATCCACTCAGATATTATTTTCCATTTATGCCATGTGGATCTTGTATCCCCCATTAGAATGGAAAATCATCAAGGGCAGAGACAGTGCTTGTGCCTTTCTGTGGATCCCCAGTGCCTGGCACCTTGGAAATGCTTAAGAAATCAATACTTTCTGACTAGCTGACCGAATGAATAAATGAGTGTGAGCCCCACTGGCCACAATGTCTTCCTTTCCCAGTGAGGCCCAGGTAGGGGGAAGAGGAAGAAGTGTCCTATCCTGGCCGACAACCTCCACCCTATGTCCTCCTCCCTAAGCCCACTACTGCCCCACCAGCAACAAGCTTGTGATTCCCACATACACAATTTAGAATACGAAGCTGGTACATAAAGCAAAGAAGAGACAACGTGATTGGCCAGCCAGCTAGACAGACATTACAGCCACACTGGCCACACCAAATCCATCACTTGGTGATTCTCTTCTTTCGGCAGGTCAAAACCAACTCATGGATTCGCTGACTTGGTCCTGATCTGGACACAGCCTGCAGTGACTCTTCCCAGGTCTGAGGGCAGCAGCACAGAATGCTGATACCCCAACAGCGATGGGACAGGAAGCCAAGCAACCCCAACACCCTGATGTTGGGAGGGCTTTGGCTATTCACACATCTGAAGAGGAGGGAGATCAGGTTTCTGGTTTCCCAGACTTTCCAGCAGACATTTGGGGACCCAAATTTCCAGGGAAGCTGTTTTCAACACATTGAAACTCACCATGGAGATGATCAGACAGTAAATGGTTTTTTAAAAAAAGTTCTGGGTCCTTTTCCCCACTCCAGCAGCTCAATGACGCTGAGGAAAAGCCAAAATCCAGCACTGGCGTCTCCTAGACCCACAAAGCCTCTTCTTTTTCCCCAGGCTCACTGGAGAAGGCCAAGAGTCCTCCTCCCTTCCTCCCCCAGGAAGGATTCTCCAGCTTCACTGGGTCAGGTTCAGATCCTGGCAAGCTGCAACCAATGGAAGCACATGGACCCATGGCAGGCTGCCCACCACCCGTTCTATGATTGAAACATAAATAAACCAGCTGTCCTTCCTGGTTTGAAGCCAGAGGTGCCACAAAGCCAGAAAAAGAGAGAAAGCAATAGAGACTGAAAACAAGGAGAGGGTTTTTCCAGGCAGCCCTCACTGTCTGCACCCTCCTTCCCTACTCAGCAAAGTCATGGTGTTAGGGCACCTTGCTCCTTCCCATTTTATTCTACAAAACAAGTCATCTATCCAGTGACCTCCTTGCTGGCTCTCAGACATTGAGTTCAAAGAGCTCGGACTCTCGTGTTTTACAGAAGATGAAACTGAGGCCCACCCAGAGGCCTGTGTTTGGAGTCAGGACCCTGAATCTCAGAGTTTGAAGGGCCCTCATACCCAGACACCCTGAAGATCTTTAAAGAGGTGGAACCCTCCCTACTAGGGAACTCACTCTACTGTCACTAGACACTGTGCTCAGCACTGGGAACTCCAAGGGAGAGTTGACAAGGACCTTCCTCTTACCATCCACTTTGTATACGTCTATACAGGAAGTCCCAAAAGTCTTACGTCTTAGGACAGCGGGGTCTTCTCCATGGTGAGTTTCTATACAGGAAGTCCCAAGTCTTAGGTCTTAGGACAGTGGGGTTCCCCAAAAAATCGGTGTCCTTCCTTCAGAACTGCCTTGTGTTGAACTCCTTTGGATTTATTTACTTGTTCCTGTATGGATCTGCTGTCTCACCAGTTAGAAGGGAAGCACACTGTGGGTAGGGATGGTTTCATTCTCTGTCCCTGGTACCCAACATAGTGCCTGATATACAAGAGGCATTAAATGAATGCTTGTTGATTGATTTAGCCTCACTCTAAGTTCAAGAGTCCTTCAACTGGGCAAGTCACATCTCCAAAGCAGGGGACCCTGAATGTGAAAAGTCACACAACAAGCACAAGCGCAAAAATGGGATGTGGCCGAGATCGGGCTGGGAGAGACTTTATAACCAAAGGATAGCAGAGATCCTAAAAGAGAAAAGATGCCATTTGAGCTACAAAGAAAATCAGTGAAGATCCAAATAGCTGAGAAAGAGCACGTTGAGAGAGTATGTCTGCATGAGATAGTACTGATCAGAGTCTCTTGTCCAAAATACACAAGGGAATGACCCAAATAGAAGTCCTGTCCACACTTTCATGAAACTGAGGAAACAACACCGACACTCCATATCTGTGAATACAAAATATATGCCAGGAGAAAATACAGTAAATGGGGGAGGCCTTGGAGCAGCTGGGGAGGATCAGGGTGGGCTTCCTGGAGGAGGGGGCACTTGAACTGAGCTTTGAAGAAAGGTAAGGATGCTAAGAGGCTGAGATGATGAGAGAGCTCTCCAGCCATGGGGCACAGCCCATGCAAAGGCAAAGGAGTGGGAGATGGAGTGTTGTATACAAGGAACCGCAAATGGGTGGATATGGCTGGAATATAGAGTATGTAAAAGAGGATTAAGGTGTAATACCCCTGGCAAGGAAGGCTCTGTGATATCACTAGGCATATACCACAAAGATGCCCCAAACGGAAAGGACTTGGATTTTCTTTTTCTTATTGATTTATTTACTTTTAGTTTACAAGATTCAGTTCCACAATCCCTTGAGTTTCACATTTTCTCCCCTCCCTTCCCCCCCCCTTGGCAGCATGCCATCAAGAACAGGATCTGCAAATACTTTCACACTGGACATTAGTCTGGTTGTATAGAAGGGTTGTAACCAATAGAGTGAATGATGGGAAAGAGGAAACAAAACCAAACATGGAAAAGAACAATAGTGTGTAGTTTGCTACAGTCTCCATTTAAACCCTGTTCTTTCTAGATCTTTCTCTGAATATAGAGATCTCCTTCCATCCTAAGAAGGGACTTGGATTTTAAGACATGTACATCAATACTTTTTTGTTACTGCAAACAAGGAGAAACAAAATGAATACCTATCAATTGTGGGCTGGCTGAACAAATTCTGGTAGATGAATTAAACAGAACATTATCGTGTTGTAAGACACAGCAACTATGAAAACTTCAGAGAAACTTGGGAAGGGTTGTATGAACCGATGCAGAGTGAAGTGAACAGAACCAGGAGGACAATTTCCATGCAGCCACAATGAAAGGAAAACAACCGTAAGAAATCTCAAAGCTCGGATCAACATAGAGACCAATGAGGACTCCAGAAGATTGATGAAGAAGCAAAGCAACAAAATGGACGGGACATGCAGAGAAAGACACCACATTCTCAAGAGTGTGGTCAATGTGTTGATTTGTTTGTCTTGATTCTACTTCTTTCTGAAGGGTCCATAAGAAGAAGGTAGTAGGAAGTGATAGAGGAAGGGAAAAGGAAGGGAAAGGGAAGGGAAAGGGAGGGAAAGTTTGTAAGGGAAATGGGAGGGAAAAGAAAGAGAAAGTGAGAGAAAAAGGAAAGGAAAGTTTGTAAGGGGATGGAAGGACATCAATAAAACTTAGAAAGACACGGAAGAAAATCCAAAGATGTCAGAACGGACCCCAAATAGGGCATTTTTGTTGCTTCCTTGGTAAATTTAACACACAATAAAAAAATCTATAGATAATAAATTCATCAGTTTCATATACAATTTTCTTTTCTTTGTATACTGGAATGTTTGTATTTATTGATGACTGTTAAGTCTATAAGAAAATGAAATTTTAAAAAAGTTAAGCTGGAACTAAAATGGGAAAGCCTTTATATGGCAAATAAAGGAGTTTGTAATTTATTCTGGAGGCAAGGGGGAGCCACTGGAGTTTCAAGAGCAGGGGAGTATCATGGTCAGACCTGGTTTTAGGAAGATCACTGTGTGAAGAATGGACTGGAGATATTGGAGGGAGGAAAACCCAATTAGGTGACTACTGGAATAAACTAGAAGAAATGCAATGAAAGCCTAAACCATAGTGGTGGTCATGTGAATGGACAGATGGGGTAGAAGGCAAGATATTGTGGTCATAGAATCTGTAAGATCTGGCAACTGAAGGTATATGAGGAGTGCAGGAGAGTGAGGAATTGAGGATATAAACACAGGTGACTTTCTGGTGCCTTTGACAGAGTACAGAATTGGAGAAAAAGATCATGAGTTCTGTTTTGGAGACATCAATGCCTTACAGAAAATGGGAACTGTCCAACAGTGATGTGGGACAGAGAGCAGGGCTGGAGCCATCCATCTGGGAGGCAGGAACCCTAGGGGCCAATGAGATCACAATGCAAAGGTATAGTAATGTTGAAAAAGAGAGGAGAAGGCCTTAGGTGACAGTCAGAGGAGCAGGGAACATGGGTGGTGAGCTAGAGACCAAGGAGCAGTCGGATGGGAAGGAGATGAGGGAAAGGATTGGCATGGAAACGCAGGCAGTGAGCAGCCAGCAACAGGAAGTATCACAGCTACAGGAAGACCAAGAGGTCCTTGGTGAGCTGCAGTTGAATGAGGAGGCCAAGAGCCAGACTCCCAGGGACTGAGTGAGGGAGAGGAGAGGAAAGGAAGCAGAGGGAACTAGCAAATATGGACAGCTTTTTCAAGGTCAAGAGGGGAACCTCAGCTTCTTCCTTGACCTAGATGACCTTTCAGAGGATCCCTTCTCTCTTCAAAGGTCTCTGGTCCTTTGATGCTAGAAAAGGAATTCATGACACCAAGTCTCAGTTCCTGCAGAGCTCCACAGGAGTGGCCTTCCACATAAACCTGAAAATGTCACTAGTTTTAAAGATGGCCCCTTCATCTCCCCAAGAATCCAAAAGTCTCACCTCCAAAATTCTTCCTCTCAAAAAGTTTTATTGCAAAGAGCCAGAGAGGCAGCATGGAACCGTGGGGAGAGTTGGTCTCCAAACCAGGACGCCTGGGTTCCAATCCACCCTCAAACTGGCTGTCTGAGCCTGAGTGCATCACTGAACCTCTCTGGTGCCCTAAGTGGCCCTTTAAGACCAGCAAGGACTGAGAAAAGGAAGATGGGCATTGGGAGCCAGTCTTCTCATTTGAGAGTCCCCTGCATCCAGGAGACCAGAGAACCAGTTCTAATCCCTCCAATGCCAGAGACCTGCCCTTCTCCCTGGGCAAGTTGGGAGGTTGCTGGGGTAGGAGAGGACTAAAATCCACAGGTGAAATGCTATGAAAAGGTACACTTCCTGTTGGAAAACCTTCCTTATCCCCAAAGTAGTCATGAAAAGCAAAGCTTCCCTCCTTGGCCCAGCCTCATCTCAGTTTGCTGAGCTCATGGGGTGAATGTTCAAGGGGTGAAAGAATGTTCATGGGGTGAATGCTCTGAGAGATCACTGCCAAATTTCTCTGAACCCAGCCCTGTCAGACTTGCCCCAACGCCCAAGCAGAATTACTGAGGTCCCTGCAGGACACCCCCCCCCCAGGTCCAAGGCCAAGAATAATGAGGGCCAAGGGCCAACCCACAGCAGTATGCTAGGAGCTAGCAAGTCATCTCAGCCCGAGGCTGGGAAGTGCCTTTGGCCACCTCTCTCCTGCTCACCACCCCTTCCAGGGCCCCCCACCAGTTATTAAATGGGGGTCACACTTTAACAATGGAGAGGGGGAGAAAGGGAGAAGGGGAGAAGGGGATAGCACTAATGGGGAGGGAGCCTGATTGTTGAGGACAGATCCTGATTGAGTCACTCAGACCTCTTTCCTGGCAGTGATTCTCCCTGGACCCGAAACCTGTCCGGTGGCCTCATCCCCGGCCCCCATTTCTGGTCTGCATCGATCATTAGAGCACTAGCTTTCTCTCTGTGTGGGGGATGAGAATTGGCCTTCTACCGGCAAAGTGGGCTGCCTCCAGCATCTTTCCCCCATAATGAAAGTGTTGCCGCCCGACATGCCCTATTCAAGTTACCGGCTGCCTAAGGAGAGAAAGAATGAGGGGATCTCGTAGCCCTCCCTCCCTGGGGGTTTGCAGAGGAGAGGCTGGCTGTCCTCTCGGCCAGGGTGCTGCAACAGGGATGAATTCAGAGGGGCTTTAAAAGCGCTCCTACCGGGGAACCGGGTATTCTGGGCAAAGTTGCCCCTCACCGAAGCTGCTGCAGATGGGACTGCCCGTCCTTGGGGCATTCGGATTCAGGGTTAGGTAAGGTACCTGGATGAACCACGGGGTCCTGCACCTTCAGTTTTGTTTCAAAGTACTTGGGGTACAGAGACAGATGAAAGGAAGCAAGCCACCTGGATCTTGTCCCGGCCCTGGCCATCTTCTCCCCAGAGCGTTGGGAAAAGATGTTCAAGAAAAGAAAAGAAAGTGGTGTCACTGGGAAGTAAAGTCTGTGGGCATCGCCAGCCTTTCATCTTACTCGCTCACGGTGCCCCAGAATCGGGAACCGGGGACTGGAGAACCCAAGTACAGTGCGCTGATCCGGACTGTGAAGGGGCAGGGGCAGGGGCAGGCCCGGGGGCGAACTCAAGCCAAGTGCCTGGGCGGGGGGG
>CM053602.1:2456220-2467575 GCA_028646575.1 Pseudocheirus occidentalis | reverse complement strand
GTTTTCTTCAGTCAGGTTGTTGACTCTCTTTTCATGATTTTCTCGCATTATTCTCATTTCTCTTCCCAATTTTTCCTCCACTTCTCTTATTTGTTTTTCAAAGTCCTTTTGCAGTTGATCTATAGCTAGTAGGCATTCTTCGAGTGTCTTGGAAGCATTTGGTGTGGGAGTTCTGACTGTGTTGTCTTCTTCCTGTTCCATACTTCGATCCTTTTTGTCCACAAAAAAGGATTGTAGAGTTTTATTGCAGTTCTTATTTTGCTTCCTTTTCCTCATGTTGGCCAGTCAATTAATTGGTTGGTTTTTTTAGTTCTGTGAAACTCTGCTTCCAGGGGGAAAGCTCTGTCCCAAATCACTGGGGTTTTCACAGCTGCCGGAGCTATTAGGGGAGTGTTGCAAGCCCCCTCCCACAGCTTTGGCTTGTTGAAAGTGCTCCCCAGGCCCACCACGCAAGACCATGATCCAGATCCAGGCCGCTCAATGCAAGAGCCCTTGTCCCTGATCAATTGTGTCAGCCCTCCTGCGGGGTCCGCAAGCCAGGGGCTCTGAAGCAGCCCAGTGGAGCAGTTGCAGGTTGTAGCAGATCCTGCCCTTCCCCCACTGCTTCCTTGTCCTGAGAACAGATCGGCCGAACTGCTTTTTCTCCCCCAAATTTAGCTTGAAAGCTTCACTTTCACTGACCTTTTTCTAATCCTTCTTTTTCCTGGCTTAATAGATGTGGAGATTGCTTCAGGTGCTGCACATCTGCTCTCCCGTAGACTCCTGCTGCTGCGGCTGGGGATCCCATCTGCCCTGGGTCCTGGCCGTGGTTTCAGTTTTGGGCTAGGCTGGCCTTGGCTCCCAGCCTGCCACGATGAGCCCCTCCTGCCAAGCTGCCTTCAGTGAGAGATGTGTTTTCTGTAGTTGTGTGAGTTTGGGAGCCCTAAAATTTGTTTAGAGTCATATTTTGTAGGTATTTAGGGTGGCTGTGTGGGAGCTGCAAGACGTTGCTGCTTCTATGCCGCCATCTTGGCTCCGCTCCTCTCTGTTTATCTTTCTATTAGATTTGTCCAAAAACTGAGAGAGGGAGTCTTCTGTTATTATTTGTATGATTATCTTTGTCTTGTAATTCAATTCATTTTCCCTTTATGAATTTATTGTTATTGTTTAGGGTTTTTTGGTTATATGTAACTCTTTGTGACCCCTTTTGGGGTTTTCTTGGCAAAGATATTGAACTGGTTTGCCATTTCTTCTCCTACTCATTTTGGAGATAAGGAAACTGAGGATAACTGGGTGAATTGACTTGCACAAGGTCACACAATTATTAAATGTCTGAGACCAGATTTAAACCCAGGTATTCCTGATGCCAGATCCTAGAGCTCTATTGGTTCATTGTCATTTCAACATAAATTAGTTTCCTTGTTTAACTCTTTTTATTTTACGAATGTTTGTTTTTGCTTTTTCTGATAGCATGATTGCAACCTCTGCTTTCTGGTATTTATCTGAAGCACAGTCAGTTTTTTTTACAGCCTCTCATTTTGACTTTCTGCCATTTCTGTTATGTTTATTGTATGTGAATTGGCAGCTGGGTCGTGCAGTGAATATAGCACTCAGAAGACTTATCTTCCTGAGTTCAAATCTAGCCTCAGACACTTCCTAGTTGTGTGACCCTGGGCAAGTCACTTCACTCTGTTGGCCTTAGTTTCTTCATCTGTAAAATGAGCTGGAGAAGGAAAAGACAAGCCAATGAGGTATCTTTGTGAAAGAAAACCCCAAATAGGGTCTCAAAGAGTCAGACGCCACTGAAAAACCACTAAACAACAATTGTATGTGAGGGTGTGAGGGTTTGTAGCTAATTTGTCACTCTCTATAAAGTTTTCCTCCATTTGTCTCTAATATTTTTTTTAATGAATCAGGCTTTTTTTGGTTGTTGTAAAGACAGTACTTTATTTCCACTTATTTTTGCTTAATCAATTTAAGGCAACCCTGTTCCCACAGGCTCTCTTCCCTTTACCCTCAAGCCTTTATCACCCTTTTCCTAGTTCTGGAGTTTTTCTTAACTTAGTAATTCCTTTTTTCTTCTTTTTTGTCTAGTAATTGAATTCTTCTCTTGCCTCCCCCCTTAGTTAAGAAAATTAAAATCCCTCTTCCCCTTTTCTCCTTTAACTTCCATTTGCTAGTTTACATTGTCTTTTTTTATACCTTTCCCCCTCATTCTCCTCATTGATTCTCTACCCTTTCTGTCTGTTCTTAGACTTTTACTCTTTGATTCATGGTCCTTATACCTATCTCTTCCTTCTTTAGTCTCTGTATCCCTCATGGAATCAAAGCTTCTTACATTCCTTGTTTGGGTTCCCTCTTCTATATGGTTTCTGTATTTTGGCCTTGTAAGTCTTGTCCCCTCCCTCCTTCCTTTTTTCTTTTGCCTCACTCTTAGAAGTATTCATTCTGGCAGGATATAGAGAGGATAAAGGCATTGGCCCAAGGTAGAAATTCCTCTGTGTCCCTGATTTTTCTATTTCCATTTCTACACTTTGCCCTCCCCACCATTATTTTCTTTCCCATTTTGACATGCAATCTCTTTCTACCCTTCTGGATGCCAGTTGCTCCCAAGAGCTCTCATTCCCCTTCTCCGGATGCAGGATGTTTTCTGTCAGAAGTGGTGGTCTGTTTGAGCACCAAATCTTTGCAGATTTTACCCATTGAAGGTCCTACTCTCCCGTTACAGAATAGCCCGCTCCCCATGGGAGTGTTCTTCAGTGAGAGTCCCTCCCACCAATGAGTCAAGATCTCCCCCTCACTTTCCCCCATTTCCATCCCTTCCTTTGCCACTTTACCCATTCTCCTATAGGCCCTCTTCTTCCTGAGATACTCCATGAGTTATTTTCCCTTCATTGTTGGCCATTGCTGTGATTAAGGCATGTTCCAATTGCTACTATCTTCTCTCTGTCCTCCCCTTTTATGTGTTTTCCCATTCTGCAATTGAGTCCAATAAGAAATATTGATTCACCCTCTGGGTATTCTAAAGTTTAGTCCATGATGTTTCAAGTCTGTTCATTCACCATCACTTCTGTTTAAGTGTGGCTCTTACCCTAGTTTCCTAGTGTGCTTTTAGAAAGAAATCTAAACGGTCCCTTTGTTATTTTTCATAGTTCACATTTACACAGCACTTCAAGGTTTACAAAGTGTTGCACATAATTTAGCTCATTTAATTATCACAACCCCCCTGAAATATTGGCGCTGATTATATAGCATCATTGTACAAATGAGGAAACTGCCCAGCGTCAAAGAGCCAGACAGGGTTACAGTTCAGGTCTTCCTCACTCCACAACTCCCACTTTATCCCAGAGATGGGGAAGTCACATAGGAAGCCACATAGGATCTTCTAGGTCAGTGGTTCTCAACCTTCCTAATGCTATGACCCTTTAATACTCCTATGTGGGCATATCTGCATGTGGGCGGACCCACCTGGAGACAGATAGAGGAGCTGTGTCTCGGTTCCTAAGACCATTGGAAAGATGTGTTTTCTGATGGTCTTAGATGACCCCTGTGAAAGGATCATTTGACCCCCAAAGGGGTAGTGACCCACATGTTGAGAACCACTGCTCCGGGTCCTCAAGGTCCACTCCTTAAATTGAAGTTTCACAGAACAAATCCCCTTAATAAAAGGGCCACACTTTCCCCACGTCAGTTACTTGCCTTGCATTTCTGTTGTCTGCAGTGATTGCAAAGCAAATAATCTGCTCAAGTCTGGGTTTTGTTTGTGTTTTGTAAGAATGTCCCAAATGTTTCTACTTTGTTGAAGATCTATCTTGTTTTTTATTGATCATTAGGCTCAGTTTTGCTTTTTGAAATATTGTACTCCAAGATCTCCTCTGATTTTTGTAGAAGCTTCTAGGTCTTGTGTGACCCCTGACTGATTCCTTGTATTTATATTCCTTGTAATTCTTTCTGTATGTTGACAGTATTTTTTCCCTTTGACTTGGGAGTTCCGGAATTTGGCCGTGCCATTCCTGGTGAATTTGCTTATTGATTTATGGAATTATGAAATGGGGAGGGAGTGCCTGGTTCTTTGGGTACTCACCAAGAAAGACCACTATGGCACACGTACTGCGGCTGCAATCCCACTTTAATGAGGCACAAAGGGTGGAGGGGCCAATAGCACAGAAGGTATAGAGGCAAGCAGCACAAAGGGGGTACAGAGGCACAATGTGGTGATAGGGAGGGAGTGGTAGAGGAAGGCAGTAGAGATGGGGAAGAGGACAGGGAGAGGGAGAGACACAGAGAATCACTCACATAACTTTGGAGTAGAGTTGGGAACCCAAATGGAGGGGGAAGAGGCCTGGAAGGGGCAGGAGTTTGGGGTCTTATTTTATGGGGTTTTGGGGGGAACAGGCTAATTCTTGTCTATGCTACCTTAGTTCATTAATATGCCAAAGTCCTCTCAAATTTGTTAGTGAAACTTGAAAGTTAACATAGTCATGTTATCAAAGTTACCAGCACCATTTGGTGATCTCCTGGTCTGATTATGGATGTCTAGAACTCAGCTGAGATTTCGATATCATAGGACCCAGAGTCCTGATGGTATCTAGATGGCTTCCCCTGACTCAGTACATAGTCTCAGGATGTGATTTTTGGTTGCTATATGATACCATTTTTCAGTGATGCTCCTTTGATCTTTGGGACAGTTTGTACATGGCTTCTAGGTTCCCTTTTACAGTCTTTACATCCTACTATTGCTACTTTCCCCTGGTTACTTATAAGCTTACTGTACTGTCTAGAAGGGTTTGAGGGGATAGTCTGGGGGACTAGAACAAGAGGTGATAGATGGATTCTTGGTATCTTTCCCCTCTGGTTCTAATAGTTTTGGACAGTTTTCATTGAGTATTTCTTAAAATATAGTGTCCAGAATTTTTAAAAATCTTTTTCTGGGGGTCCAATGATTCTTATATTATCTCTCCTTGACCTTTTCTCTGGGTCAGTTGTTTTTGATATTAGCTATCTTATGTTTTCTTCTAGTTTTATTTTTATTTTTTTGGAGGGGGGAAAGTAGGGCAATTGGGGTTAAGTGACTTGCCCAAAGCCGCACGGCTAGTAAGTGTTAAGTGTCTGAGGTCGGATTTGAACTCAGGTCCTCCTGACTTCAGGGCCGGTGCTCTATTCACTGTGTCATCTAGCCAACCCCTTTCTTCTATTTTTCAGTCTTTTGATTTTCTTGTAATATTTTTTTGTCTCCTATTTGGTCAGTTTGGTCTGTTTCTCTTCTAGTTTTCAAAGGATTCATTACTTGGGTCAAATTGACCATTTCCTGTTAAAAGCTGTTTATCTTTCTCATGTCTTTCCTTCAGAGCTTTTATTCCACATTTAATGTCTCATTTCTTTTCTTTCAATATTTCAATATTTTCAATATTCCTATGGATCTTGTTTCCCTTGAATCTCTGCTTGTATTTGCTATGGAGTTAAATTTGCAATAATTTTTTTATTCTGGTCAGTGATTTTTATATGAACTCATCTCTCCAACCTTAGTTGTAAACTGGGGCTTTGTGCTAGGCCAGGTTTTGCCCCGTGCTACACCTTTTGGTCAGACGGCTGGTCTTGTGTGGTCTCAGCGCATTTTCCCTGGCTTCTTGTGCCGACCTCCATCCCTAGGGTTTCTCCCCGCCCTGTATCTTTGAGCTTCAGAGCAGTAGATCTTTGGGGCCCTTTCTAGCGTCTTAGGACAGAACATTAGGAACCTCAAAATTCTTGGTCCTGGGCACTGTTGGTTAATGGTTGATGGTCACTGTCCAAAGCTGTTTCCTGGACCTTCCAAGGTCACCCACCCCATCCCCAGCCCTGGTGCTATCTGACCACCTCAGTTCTTGATGCCTGAGACAGAGACTGTGCCTGGGCTGGATTTCCTATTGCCCTTAGGCTTCTAAAGTTGTAATTGGAATGTATTACTTACTGTAGTTTCTCCTTGGATTTCTTGATCGTTTATTCAGTGTGGTGGGAGCAGGGCAGGCTTCGTTACCAAATCCAATGACTTTTTCTCAGTCCTGATCCTTCTTGACTCCTCTACAGCCTTTGACACTATGGATAACTATCTCCTCTTTGGGTTTTTGTGGCTCAGTGGTTCTTCTACTCCTGTCTGACCTGTTAACAGTGGCAGTACCCCAAGGTTCTCTTGACTCTCTTCTTTTTTTCACTCTGTACATTAGTTCCCATGGGTTCAATGTGGAGATGATTCCCAGATCAAAATACTGAGCCCTAATATCACTAAGCATCACCAATGCCTTTTAGACATCTCTGGTAGGATGTGCATCATCATCTTAAATTCAGTATGTCCACAGTCAATTAACAAGTATTTATTAAGTGACTACTGTGTGTTAAACACTGTTCTAAGTGCTGGGAAGACAAAGAAAAATAAAAACCAGTCCCTGTTCTCAAGGAGTCTAATGGAGACAACAGGAAAACAGTCATGAATATACAAGATACAGACAGGGTCAGCTGGAGAAAGCACTAGTATTAAGGGGAATTGGGAAAGGGTGTAGAAGGCAAGACTCTAGCTGGGACTTGAAGGAAATTAGGGATGGTAGGATATGGAGGGGAGGAGTGAGAGAATTCTAGGCATGGAGTACAGTCAGTGAAATTGACCAATATTGGGGGATAGAGTGTTTGTGCCGTCTCCCCTCCTCTCCTCTGACACTGCTAGTCACTTAGTGTAGACCCTGGTCACCTACTGCCTGCCCCAAGTCTCTCCCCACTGCAGGTCACTCTCCATTTAGCCACCAGAAAGATCTTCCAAAAGTTCACCCCCTAGGAAACTCCAATGACTCTCTATTGCCTCTAGGACCAAATAAAAAGTTCTGTTTGGCTGTGGCAGCTTTTCAAATCCAGCCTCCTTCTTGTCAATTTTTCTTACATGATTCAATGATGATGGCCTCCTGGCTGTTCCCAGTACACATTCCTACATTTCATGCCTCTTTACTTTTGTATTGCCTGTCCCCCATGCCTGCCATGCACTCCTTCTTCCTGTTTTCCCCTCTGCTTCCCTGGCTTCTTTTCAGTCTGAGCTCAAATCCCACCTTCTACCAGAAGCTTTTCCTACTCCTTCCCCCTTCTTCCTCTCATTGCTAGTGCCTTTCCTTCTCAGATTACCTACCTTCTAGGATTCGGTATGTAGCCTGGGTGAGCCTGGTTACTCATATGTTGTCTCCCCCATTTAGAACGGGAGCCCCTTGAGATTGTGTGTTTTGATTTTTACTTTATTTTTGCCTTTATATCTTCAGCCGTTGACCCAGTATTTAGTATTTAGTAAGCCTTTACGAAATGCTTGTGTACTGAGGAGCTAAGGGAAGTACTTGTTGCTATCATCGTCATATTGTTGTCGTCTCAGGGATAACACTGTGTCTACCTGGGTGCTGCCACTGAGGGGACATCTGAGTATGACCAGAGGTACAAGAGCTGAATGGAGATCATCAGTGGAGTCATGCTGCCAGCCCCCGACCTGAGAACAACAGGAGAGACGTGACAGAGAGAACCTTCCAAGAACTGGCAGCCCAGCTGACTGCTCATTGGACTGGGCACACACAACACTACCAGCAGGAATCTAGAAAGCATTTGCTAAAAACTGCAAAGCTTTTGGCAAGGAACCTTAGCCCTCTGATGCCCAGGTGGTATTTTCATCAACACAGCCATTTGAAAGCAGGGGCTTCAAAAAAGACAGATTTGGGGATTGAAAATAGCTGGTCAAACATATGGCTCTGGAAAAAGTGATTGGGATTTCTGGACCATGGCTTAAAACTCCAGGCTCCTGGCCAGGGGTGGAGTGCCCATAAAAGGGGCTGGTAAGAACTCACTTTCCTAAGTCTTGCAAATCTAATCAAAAGGACCTTAAGTTGAAAAGGAAAGGGGAGGGAGATAACCATCTCTGTACATCCCCCAAGGTGGAAACCAAACAGTGGCTATAGAGGTAGGGAAAGATGAGCAATGGGGCACCTAGAAATTCACAGAGACAAAATTGAAGAAAAGAAATCACAAAACCCCCATGACCTCAGAGATCTATGTACAAATACACAAAACATGGGTACCAAGCAAAGTAATTCAAGGAGGCACCTTCATAGCTAGCACTGAGACTCAGTGGGATGAAACTTGGGATTCAAATATGACTGTGGAAGAAAGACCTTATATAATAGGGAATGCATTCAGCATTATATATTAAGAAGGTATACTCATAGGAAAGAAATCCAGAAGTGGGATGGGAAGTTTGGGGGTGAATATCAATGGAGGAAGCAGTGTCATCAATGAAAGCGGCAATGTCATCGATGAAGGTGGAAGTGTCATCATTGGAGTCTAATCCAGACCATCTGGTTGGTGGCATTCTCAGGGTCAGCCTGAGTTAGTTGTCCCTGTGAAGAAAGAGGAAATCAATGAGGATTTGGGAAAACATCATAAGCCTGGCATTGAGACATGACATAGTAGTGAGCTGGGATGTCAGGGAAAACTGTCCAGTCACTCAGTCACCAGGCATTTCTTCCTTGCCTACTCTGCTTCTGGGAACTGTGCCAACATATGCTGTGCCAAAGAGCAACGGGCTGCCTTGGAGAGATGTCATGGGTGCCCTGTGCTAATTAGTGGTTGGGGATGCTATCGAAATGGGCATTCTTAGTCACCAGATGTGACTTGGCTCTGGTGGCCTCGGAAGGCAGCCTCTGAAGGTAGCTTCTGAGATCCTGTGCATCTGGGAGGGCTTTCTAGAGCATCTTTAGGACTTAGAGATTGTTGTAGGGAGAGCAGCTAGGCTAGAGTCTCTAATGAGCCATCTCTCAAAGCCCAACCTGAGCTTCCAGCAAAAGGAGCTCCAGTTTGTCCCTTCCTGGTTCCACTACCAGCCACTCTTTAGGTATCATGCCCATTACTAATGCCTTTGTTCAGATGCCATCATTCCATGTCCTCCATAGCCCTGGCACTTCCCCAAAGACTATTCCTGGGGCCAAATCCTTGAGCATGTTGGAGAATGGGGCCGGTGGTTTCCATACCTGGATTAAGTGCTCCTCCTGCTCCCACCCCCAGATTTTTTTCACTTTAGGAGCTGTAACCTGGGGAATTCTGTGGAGTCTGTACTTTCCTCATTCCCATCTCCTAGCCAAAAAGGGGCAGCTTCTTGGGGCAGGCATTGGGCATGGCCTCCCCCAGTCCCCGTCCCCACCCCACATCTGTCTATTCTTCTCTGTAGAAACCTCAGGCTCTGGGGATCCCAGAAAGCCTTTCCTCCTCATGATGCTGGCTCCCTCCATTCTTCCCCATTACAACCAATGGAAATTAAAGACCACTTCAAGTGGCCAGAGCAGGCCAGACAGAAAACTACAAACAAGGAGGTCTCTTCACTTCTGCTCTTGGGAGCTCCCTAATGTTATAACAGAAACACTGGATAAATGGCTCATCTGCACCAACCCCCACTTTAGAAGGATTCTCCAGCAATAGACCAAGCCCAGAGCTCAAAAGAAAGCTGCCTGGCCAGTTCTCTGCTGTGTGGCTGAACCCGCCACAGCTGCCCGGCCACACACTCCAACCACACACAGAGGGACACAAGGAAATGGAGACATGACTCCTTTACCCACAGATGTTTATGAGAAGCAAAACTAGGTCAGAAACAAAATTCAACATCCAGCAGAGGAAGAGAAGGAGCTCTGAGATGGGTGCCAGTCCCACCCATCAGATGCACTTGGGAAGTTCCAAAGTATGAGGCCCCACTTTGTGGTAGAGAGGAAGAGGCATTGAACTTGGTAAATGAATGCAGGAGGCTCTGGATGTGATAGTGGGGAACAAGAGGTGTTTATGTTTCTCTTCCTGGCCTTGTGTGCTGTGGTCTTGCTCAGGAGGGTGTCTGTATGTGGGGGGGGGGTGAGGGAGAGTTAGTTGGAGGGTTGGGGTGGGAAGAGTACATGAGACATGGGTTGACCAGCACTGTAAAGTGTTGTAGGGCTGGGCTGGGCTTCCAGGAATGTGTGATGAAGAGGAATTTGGCTAATTCTGGGGGTGGGGTGGGGGGATTGTTCTAGAAGGCCCAGTGGGAGAACAGGGAACCTGGGGAGGGCTGTGCTAGACTGGCATGAAGACACAGGGGAAAGAGCTTTTCACCCTGTCAGACTGCAGTGCTGAAACCCAGGGACTGTGAGCAGGAGGTGGGAGTTTGCTGCCCTTGGACAGGCAAAGTATCCCATGTTTTCTGGGCCTTGAAGTGCTGAAGGCCCAGTTGTTGGAGAGGGCATTGCCATGGGCATCTTCTCCCTTTCTCCAGACCCAGGGGAGCCTGGTGCGAGATGCAAGGCTGCATGGGGCCACCCTGCTGCATGATGGGTAGGAAGGTATCTGGTCAATGGAGGGTTGGCACTAGAAGTCCAAGGGTCCATTTGATAAAAGGATATTAAGATGCCTTGTGGTAAGGACAGTTCCTAAGGCAGTTAAAAAGCAGTTTGACATGATAGAAACAGAGGAGAACTGGGGGTAAGGAGATTCCTGGGGGTGTCAGGAGCTCCCCACCCAAAGAGCCCATGGCTGGTTCCCAGCTCAGGCCACCTGGGGGGCAAGGTTAACCCCCAACTGCCCCTCCTCTGCCTCACTGCTCTCTTGCTCACAACAGTCCTGGCTGGTAGGGTGGGAGTGGGAGTGTTTGGGGGATCCCAGTTCATTCAGTATCTGGCCCACACCAAGCACATTGGAGAGAAGAGTCCTGGCTCCTCCTGTGTCTAGGATGAGGGACTGTTTGGTGCTATAGGTGGCCCAAAACAGGGTGGGGGTATGAGTAGGGGAAGGCAGAGCCAGGGTGATCATTCTTGAAGCTAGTCTGTGCCCCCTGCACTCACTCCCAGGGCCAGTCTTTGCTCCTTCAGACCCAAGTCTGCACTCCACAGTGGGAAGGGAGGGTTTAACCCCACTTTCTTGGGGGACTGATCTTTTGGCTGCTGCATGCCAGAGAGGGCAGGAGATAGTATTGCTGCCCAGGGTGACAGGCAAAATTTCTTTTGTATAGAATAGTTAAGGTTTTCCCAACTCTCAATATTGTCCATAGAGGATTTTATACACAAAGGATTTTGTACAGAACTTCACCTTTCAAGCCCTGTTGTATGATGGAAAGAGCGTTAGACAGTCAGAGGACCTGGGTTCAAATTCTGGCTCTGCTAGAGTTACCTGTGTGACCTTGGGCCTGAGTTTCCTTCTCTAGAAAACAAGGGGTTTGGATTAACTGGCCCTTAACAGCTCTACTAAATTCTGGTCAACTTCATCCCAGCTCCCCTGCCAAGCATGTCTATAGAGTACCTGATTGTTCTCTCTGGTGCTCACTTACCCAAATCATAGGGGTTGGCCCCACATCCCTGCCCAAGGCTTTGACTG
>CM053602.1:2410747-2450720 GCA_028646575.1 Pseudocheirus occidentalis | reverse complement strand
AACTTTTCAGCTGGATAGGAAGCCATCGAGTCCCATCCCTACGGTTACCCAGGTCTTCACTCTGTATTAGGCAATGGGGGGATGAAACACAATGCACAAGGTTACTCTGATGCCAGTTAAGTAGGAGAGGAGAGGCAGAATGGTATAATGAGTAGAGAGCTGACCTCAAAGTCAGGACAAGCTGGGCTCAAATCGTCCTTCTGACACGTTGCTCGTGTAACCCTGGGAAGTCACTTTGCCTCTCATTGCTCCTTGTTGTTAAGACTAGAAATTGTAGAACAGTTGGGGGACTATATGCATGACTTTGTGGGAGGCTTCACGGAGGAGACAGTCCTCAGCCATCCTTCTTGGTGCTGGGCACTGCCAGGGCTCAGCTAATTAGTCCACCTTGGAGGGCAGGCTTACCCTTTTTGCTTCCCTTTACCCTCCCCCCACTATGGGAGCCAGGCCCTCTTTATGGGCCGAGTCCTTCAGCAAGTTGTCTCCATTGAAAGCCTGTAAAGTACCAAGCACCGAACAGGCATTGGCTGCCAGCTGGGCACACACAGAGGGCATTGGTTGAGGGCACAAAGTGTGGATTTTACCCAAGTTCACTGAGCCAAAGACTGAATAAATGCAGTCTGCTGGAGCTTTCCTTCATGCCCCTATGTTCTCCTCTCTCTCTCTCTCTCTCTCTCTCTCTCTCTCTCTCTCTCTCTCTCTCTCTCTCTCTCCCTCTCTCCCTTTCTCCCTCTTTCCTTTTCTCTCTCCCCTGCCAAGTCTCTGCTCTGTAGGGAAGGGGAAGAAGCCTGTCAGCTGGGCCTCAGGTACCACATAAGCCCCAATGGAGACACAAAGGCTTTCTGCTCACTGTGAGCTTCACAGCCTGCCAAGGCTGGGGAGATACTTTTTGAACCTGAGCATCCAGACAGCATCTGAGTAAAAGGATCAACCTGGGCTAGGCACAAAGACTCTGCTGACATCTGGTCCCAGACATACTCAGCATATGGAAGTGAAGTTTGTGGATGGCAGGTGGGGAAGCCAATGCAGCTCCACAGCCTCCAGCTGCCTGCCTTTGCCAGCAGGCCTGCGGCTGATGGAGCCATCGTGGTATACTGGTGAGTCTTTACCTGGCATATGGGGAAGAGGCACCATGGAGAAAGAACCAGATTTGGTGCCAGAGGGCCTGGATTCAAATTTCACTCTGCTTCTTACTCCCTATGTAACCTTGGTCAAGTCTCTTCCCTCCCACTGCCCCCCTGGTCTCGATTTCCTCCTCTGCTCAAGGAAGGGGCTGGAGTTAAAGAGCCCTCAGGTTCTTTCCAAGTCTTAGCAGGCTGTGGTTCTCAGGTGCTCCAAAGTCCGACACAAATGAATGGGGATGATTGCTTTTCCCCTTTGGTGGGCTTGCTCATTTCAGGGAGTGTTGAATGAGATGGGACCAGCTCTCACTTTCTTGGGAATCTACTGGGTCTTCTGCATCTTCTGCTAAGGGACTGAGCAGCTCAGGACCCAGGGCACTGAAGCTGGGGGTGGCGGGAGGCGTGTGAGTGTTCTTGTCATACTGACTCACATCTTGCAGTCTCAAAGCAAGTGTTGACATGGCCCTCTTTTCCAGATGAAAAGGCAAGGGACTTGCTCAAGGTTGACCAACTTAAGTGGAGGATCTGAGACTTAAACCCAGGGTTTCTGATTCCAAATGGAATATTCTTCTGATTCGATAAGCTGGTTAGTTGTGTGCTGAAACCAGCTCACACCAGCTCAGTAGAGCTCATCATTACATTTTCAGTGTGAGCATTCACACCTTGGAAACAGACTAACAGCTATAAGTCAGGGCTTGGTTTATTGCTTTGTTAATTGTGTAGATTTAAGAAAGTGACGAAGAAAGCGTTGCTAACACAAATTAGCCTGAAAAGTATGTTCTGCACACATTTACCAGCAAGCCCCTGCTGGGCCCCCGGGGTCACCAATAGCCCCCAAAGAGCCTTCTCGATGACCAGGGCAGAAGAGGGTTGGAAGCTTCCCAAGACTGGGGGTGAACCCTGGTGTTTGGCAAGTGTGGGCACCATCTCTGAGTTGGCAGACCTCCCAGCACTGGGCTGCCTGCCATGCAGCAAAGGACAATTGGCACCTATCTCTGGAGCTCACTTTTCTTTCCTGACTCATTGGGAAAGAAGGGAGCATTGGCTTTCTCTCGTCCTCAGGCCCCAGGGTCCCTTTCATGTTTTTGCTCCCATTCTTCCCATTCAAGCAGAGATTGCTGAAGATGGGGGTCCTGTCTGGGGGCAGGCACCAGGTGACTGCTCAGGTCCCCAGCTCCTCTGGGATTCTCTAGTTTGTTAGGTCCCCATTGTATGACTTGGAAGACCCCAGCCTCTGTCCTCCATAGTGCAGCAAGGAGAGCTCTGGAATTGGAGGCAGAGGTACAAACCCCAGATCAAGCACTCATGATCTGAATGGCCTTGGAAATCAATCAGTCACCAAACATTTAGGTATCTCCTGTGTGCCACGCACAAGTTATTGGTTCTCTCCAATTTATCCTGTCTAGAGCTTGCTCATACATAATTTGGGACCCCAGGGCTCATTAAAGTGCTTGGCACATAGTTGTTCAGTCTGACTCTGTGACCCTGTTTGCAGTTTTTCTTTGCAATGATACTTAGAGCCATTTGCCATTTCCTTCTCTAGTTCATTTCATAGATGAAGAAATTGAGGCAAGCAGGGTAAAGTGACTTGCCCAGGGTCACACAGCTAGGAAGTATCTGAAGTCAAATTTCAACTCAGTTGGCAGCCTTACTGCCAGGTCTTTGCAGAGGCTGTCCCCTGTGCCTGGAATGCGCTTCTTCCTGCTCTCTGCATCTCAGAATCCTATGCTCCCTTCAAGATTCAGCCCAGGTGCCCACTCTAGGAAGGCTGCCCCGATTCCTCCTAGCTCAATGCCATCTCTTCCTCCTCTTCTTAGCTTCTCAGAGAACTTCTAGAGCATTCCTTTGCCTCCCAGACAGCCTCTCTTGTGTCAGCTAGGTGGTGCCACAGTGCACAGAGCTCTGGACCCTGAGTTCAAATCCTCCCTCAGACACTGACTATTTGTGTGAACCTGGTCAAGTCATTTCATCCCTGGTTGCCTTAGTTTCCTTAACTCTAAGG
This sequence comes from Pseudocheirus occidentalis, assembly GCA_028646575.1. Lineage (NCBI taxonomy): Eukaryota > Metazoa > Chordata > Mammalia > Diprotodontia > Pseudocheiridae > Pseudocheirus > Pseudocheirus occidentalis. Next base: position 2,447,597 of record CM053602.1, on the reverse strand, counting down.
TGGGACTTAACAGCAGTTGCTTCCCAGGGTTGTTTTGGGGATCAGATGAGATGTTTGCAAAGCATTCTGCAAACCTCAAGCACCACATAAATGCTGCTTGGGCTCAGTATTGTTACTGTATTTACTACCTGGTCATATGTGTCTTCATATAACCTCCTTCCCTACATTTCCCTACCCCCTTCGCCCTCCAGTAAAATAGTGGATCCTGGGGCAGGGACTTGGGCAGTTTTCCCCTTTGTGCCCCAAGTGTCTTGCTTGGGGCTTGACACAGAACTAATGCCGGTGGGATTGCCAGCTCCTCTGGGGCAGGCCTCTGACTCCTGCTGCCTTTGTAGCCCCTCCTGGACCCTGGTCTTGGAGCTGAAGCCAGTTGTCTAAACACCGGGTCTTGGTGTCCTGCCAGGCAGCTATCTGGAGGGCGCCTGAGCCAGCTGTGCTTTCTTCAGCATGCCTGGCTTGGGTCTGAGGGCCTGGCCCTGCCTCACTCTGCTGCCAGGTAGCCAGTAGGAGATTGATGACCACATTGTCCTAGAAAGGAACATCTCAGCAAGAGGGAAGGCTTCAGAACAGAGCCTGGCCACATCCACCCTGTGCTGTCTCCCTGATGCCGCTGCCCATGGCTGAGCCAGGCCAACAGAGGGGCAAGGTCAGACTCCATGGGATGGTAATGGTATTGATCAGCATTTTTCCATATATTATCCCATTCCAGCCTCAGGACAGTCCTTTAAGGAAGGTCCCATTTATCGACACAGATTCAGTGCTTTGCCCTGGGTCATAAAGCTAATAAGTGCCAGGGTGGGATTGGAATATGGCTTTTCCTGGGTGTCAGCCCAGTGTGCTGTCTACCCTACTGCACTTTTTCTCTGGGGGACATGGGGCCATTTCACTGGTCTCCCCTCTTTGATTCCTGATTGACAGGAATGAATCCCATGGAGCCCTTGGGCATCAACTTGGAAAAATCTCCCCCCCCACTTCCCCTTCCCCTCCCTGGATGAGGACCAGGCCAGGCCAGTAAGCTCTCTCCTTTCTCCAGCCTCCCCCCACCCCCACCAACAATCAGGCTGGAGGTGGAAACCCAAGGACCATAAAGACTTGGGCCAGCCCATGTGGAAACCATCAACGTCTTCTCTGTGGAGCCAGAGCAAGGGGCCCTGCCAGGAATTCCACACATCCTGAGAGGTCATGCTGAGCCTCCAGAGCAGGGAGTGTGTGTGCCTGTGAGCACACATGTCTGTGCACATGCTGGCCTGCTCCTCTTGGAGGGATTATTTTCATTCCTCGTCCCAAGGAGCAGAGAACACTAGGTGACTCCCAGTTGTTCTTTGATCCAATGGAAACAGAAACCCAAGCTGGAGGAGGAGGAGGGCACAGCAGGGGCTTCCTGAGTCTTCCTGGCCCTCCCAGGTTGGCCTGCAGGGCTGAGGAGCTGAGGCAGGCAGGCCCCATGGAGGGCCCAGTGCTAGGAGGGAGGAAAGGGACATTGGGTCAGTTACTCCTAAATATGGTTGATGTCAGGGGTTAGAGGGCCCAGGGTAGGGAAGTGGGGGCTTTGAAAGCAAAGGTGCCCTTTGGTTCTGTTCAAAATCCTCTTGCCTTTCCTGACTGCACATTTCTGAGTCAGTGTAGAGGGGAGAGGCAGGAAGGCTGACCCCACCAGGCTTTGGTCATCAAATCAGAGATGAATGGGGCCTCAGAGGCCCTCTAATCCAACCTGTACCTGAGCAGAAATCCTTCCTACAACCTCTTCAGACTCTGCTTGAATACTTCCCATGATAGGCAACTCATTCAACTACTTTTGGACAACTCTAATTTCGAGGAAGTTTTTCTTGATACTGACCCTACTGTATTTCCCCTCTGTAGCTCCCCCCCCCATTCCCTTCCTGCCCTGGCTGTTCCTGAGTGTGTCCTTTGGGGTCAAACAGAAAAAGGCTAATCTCTCTTTTGAGTGCCAGACCTTTCAAAGACTCCATGAAAGTTGGCATGCACCCCCCACCTAAGTTTTCTTCAATTCAGGTTAAGCAGCTTCAGCCAGTCTTCGTCTGGCACGATCTCTAGTCCCCTCATCAATCTGGTGGCCATCCTGGAGGATGATCTGGAGGTCAATTCTGCTTTGGCAGGGGTCCAAGACTAATGTCCAGACTTGAACACAATGCTCTGGGCTGGGTTTGGGAGGTCTGAACAGGCCACCTCTTTCCTTTCTTATGGAGCCTAAGATCTCCTTGATGGCTAGAGAAACATGGAAACCAAGAGACACCTTCCCTAGCAACCTTGTTGGTCACAATCTGTTTCAGAATAGTAGTTCCTCTGTCATTTCCCTTACCTTTTGAAGAGCAAAATGATCATGAAGGCAAGTCAAGAATTTAGTGATTTGTTCTGCTTTTGGCAAAGAGAGACCACTCTGGTGGATGTTGAGAGAAATGAAGTCCCTAACTCTTACTCCCTCGTCATCTTGTGCCAAGCTTGTGATATGCTTCTTGAATTCATTACCCATTTTTTTTCTTTCCGATTGGGTGGAAAATGTGGATATATTTCAAAGGAGGTACAGAACTCAAAGGAGGTTACCGTGTGGAGGTGGTAGAGGGAGAGTCTGGAAATGGCGACGGGGAGCAAAGAGTATTCCATCTCCCCCACTATGAGTAGCCAGGGGGTTAAGAGGGGTGGGAGTTTAGGAGCAGTTAGTGGGCAGTGGGGAATGAGAGCTGGAGGGGGTTCAGAATAATTGGAATTGGTGGGGATATGATGGTATGGGAGCATGCTGCTCATTGAGTACCAAATTTCAACAGTTTATCATTGTCTCCAAAGGGCCAGGCAGCTGGTGGGAAGGTGGGGCAAACCAGAGAGCCTTCTCAAAACGTAGGGCTTCCAGGCAGGGAATCATCAATCATGGAGCTGACTTTGGGGTCAGGCAACAACATGGAGCTGGAAAGTGGAGGGGAGCAGGGCTACTTGCATGGGGACAGAGCATGTAGTTGTAGCAGGCTGTAGGAAGCCTTATGAAATACCTTATCCAGGCAAGACTCTCCTCTCTGAGTGAGGAAAGCCAGTGTACTCTCATCAAGAAAAACAGTATGTCATGTGGATAGATTGGACTTGACCTCAAAAATATCTGCATTCAAATCCTGCAGTAGACACTTATTAGCTGAATGACCTTGGACAAGATAATATCTCTCTCAGCCTCAGTGTCCTTATCTGTAAAAGGAACAAGTTGGCATTGATTACCTCTAAAGTCCTGATTAACTCTAGAGCTCTGATCCTAGGCCTTGGCTGCCAGGTTCTGGACTCAAGTCAGGTGCTGTCTCCTACACAAAGCCTCCTCTCTTCTCTTGACATGACTTGGTCAAACAGTCTGGGCTTGGCTGGCTTATGTTCTAGAATTCAGGTTTCTGGGGGTCAGCCCCTGACACAGAGTCTGCCTTATCACAAATGTTTGGGGAATTGAACCATATCGACTGGACGGAAGCCAGTTTGCCAGGTCTCAATAAGAACTCCCAGCTAACAGCTGGAATAATGAACATGGCTATAGTCCTTTAGGGTTTACAGAGCATTCTGTGTATGTGACCTCATTTAGACAAGGTGGGCCCAGAGCTGGGGCTGCCTGTACATACTGAAAGCCTAGGTCAGAGCAGGAAGCAGGCCTGGCACCCAGGGACTCTGAGTTACACAACAAGAAGGGCTTTCCAACTGAATCAACCCTTTGCCTCAGGCAAGGAGGTACTAGCTAGGACTTCCTGAGACCAAGGCAGGCCTCCCATGTGGCTGTTATGGGATTATGGTCAAGCAGGAGGGAGGGCCTGGCTGCCATGGGGAGAGGGGCTGAGAGGAGGGCAGGTGCTGACAGACAGACTTTGCCACAGGGTGATCCTGCCGCCAACAGTCCTCTGGCATGCTGTCTGGGCACAATGACAAGTTATACAGTTGGGCTGTCAGCTTCTCTTGCTTTTTCCTTCCTACCCCTTGGGGAGGTACCATATGCTCCTGGGCATTTGCCTGTTACCTAAGCATGGTCCACTATTTGGGCTAGGTTTTGTTGTTGTTTGGTTGTTTTGGTTGTGCCTGACTCTTTGTGACCCCATTTGGGGTTTTCTTGGCAAAGGTACTGGAGGAGATGAGGAACTGAGGCAAAAGAGGGTAAAGTGACTTGTCCAGGGTCACACAGCTATTAAGTGTCAGAGGTCTCTTTTGCACTCAGGTCTTCTTGACTCTGGGTCTGGTGCACTGTCCACTACAGCGCCACCTAGTGGCCCTATTTCATCTAGTATCTCCAACCTTTCCCTTGCAAGGGCTAGTTTGGGAGTGGGTAGAGCACTAACATAGAATTCTTGGACCCAGGCACTTTCATTGGGGAGGGAGAGGGGGCACCCTGAGTGCAGTTGTTCCAGGAGGTGGTCAGCCCCAGGGAATCTGGATGGTACCCCTGAGGCATGGCTGATGATCCCCAAATCCCCACCCTGGGAAGGGTATGGCAGTGTGAAAGGTTGGTCCCTAGATGAGGAGGCCCCAGAATGGATACTGTGGCAGGGTTAAGCTCAGGTCTGGCCAAAAGGATATGATACAGAATAGTGAGGACCATGCCCCGGTGCTGGCATCCTTGCCCTCCTTAAGGCAAAGAAGAGCAAGCAAGTTGCCCTCTTTTCATGGATGAGCCACCCTCATGGGACACCACTGAGACACCAGCTCCCTCTTGTGCCCAAGGTGCTGCTGACCTCCCCAGAGCACTTTCTGAGCAGAGCACTTCTCTTTGGCACCTGATCTGTCCCACTCTAGGGGCTTCCCCTGTGTCTAGTATCTGGGCAGTCTTTTGTAATATGGCTTTCCCTCTCCAAAAACCCCTTTGGTACTGGTAGTTGGCAGGCAAGGGGCTGTAGCCAGGGCCCCACAGGTTTGTTCTAGGATTCCAATAAGGCCTCATGGGGCTTACTGATGGTTTAAATTCTGAAATCAGGAAGACTTATCTTCCAGAATTTAAATAGAGCCTCAGATACTAGCTGTGTGACCCTGGGCAAGTCCTTTAACCCTGCTTGCCTCATTTTTCATTTTTCATAGTCCCTGCTCTCATTGTGACTAAGTTTAGGAGAGGTTCTTGGCTCTCCCCTATTCTGTTGGAAGTAGAGTTTGCTGTTCCACAGTCTCAGAGTTGGAAGGATTCCCACAGGGCCCAACCTGTACAGCGACAAGAATTTCCCTACAATATATCCAAGTGACCACCTCACCTTTGCCTGAAAACCTCTAGTGAGGGGCAAGCCACCACTTCCCAAGAAAACCGAATCTTCTTCCCTCCTGTTCTTCCTGGGCAGAAGATTTTCCTTAGAGAAAGCTGGATTGTGCCTCAGTGGAACCTCCATTTATTGCTCCTAATTCTGTTCTCTGGGGTCAAAGAGACCGTGGTTTTGGTTACCCAGTGGATTGCTGACTAATTTATGGAATTATGAAATGGGGCGGGCCCAGTTCTTTGGGTACTCTCCAGGAAAGATCACAATGCTGCAGGCAGTGAGCCTACAATCCCACTTTAATGAGGCACAGAGGGTGGAGAGGCAAGTGGCAAAAATAGAGGTATAGAGGCAGATAGTGTGGGGAGGGGGTGGTGAAAGCAGGCAGGCAGAGATGGTGGGGAGGGGGAGAGGCATAGAAAATCCCTCATATAACCTTGGAGTAGAGTTGGGAGCCCTTGGTAGCATGGACCCAAATGGAAGTGGAAGATGCCTGGACAGGAATGGACAGGAATTTGGGGTTTCATTTTGGGGGATGACAGACTAGCTGTTATCTGTGCTGCCTTGAAGTTAATTCATTAATATACCAAAGCCCCCTCAAAGTTGTTGGCAAAATTTGGAAGTTAACATAGCCATGTCATCTCAAGGTTAGCAGTATCATTTGGTGACCTGCTGTTCTGATTGTGGATGTCTGGAACTCACCTGAGATTTAGAGATCAGAGGCCCTGAGGCCCTCATGGCATCTAGATGGCTTCCTCTGATTCAGCACATAGTCTCATTTTAGGTTGCTGTAAGATAACAATTTTTCAATGATGCTCTTTTGATCTTTGGGATGTTTTGTACATGATTTCTAGGTTCTCTTTTGGTCTTATGTCCTGCTTTTGCTACTTTCCACTGGCTACTTATAAATTTACTGTAGTGACTAGAATGGTTTGGGGGGAATAGTCTGGGGGAACAGATCAAGATGCAGTTTAACCCACCTAGCACCACAGCAGTATGGCTACTTCCTGACCCCCATTTGTCACCTAGGACTCTGGAGGCTATTCTGCTGCTGGAGGTCAGAGTCCTCCTCCATGGACTTCCTTGGGAATGGTTCAGGAGAGGTTCCAGACCAGGCTCATTGGCTATCCTGGGGAACTCCAAGGCCATCTTGTGAGTCTGTGTGATCTAATGGATAGAGTGCTGGATTTGGGTCAGAAAGACCTGGGTTTACATCGTGTTTTGGACACTTGCTAGCTGTGCAATTCTCGGGGAAGGTAGTTAATGTCTTTGATCTTCAGGTTCCCCACCTATAAAATGGAAATCATAAAACCTGGAATGCCTATCTCATGGGATTGCTTCGATGCATAAACGAGTTGTTCTTCAGTTGTTTTTCAGTGGTGTCCGACTCTTCCTGACCCCATTTGAAGTTTTTTTGGTAGAGATGCTAGAATGGTTTGCCATTTCCTTCTCCAGCTCCTTTGACAGATGAGAAAATGGAGGCAAACAGGGTTAAAGGACTTGCCCAGGATCACACAGCTAGTGTCTGAGGCTCTATTTAAATTCTGGAAGATGAGTCTTCCTGATTTCAGGTCTGGCAATCTATCCACTGCAGCGCCACCTAGCTGCCTGAATAAATGAGACCCACACATGTAAATGAGCTCATATATGGAAAAGGGCTCTGTGAAACGTTTAAGCCCCATGTAAATATTGATACCATGATTATACTGGCCCCAGAGGACCTTTGGACTGGAGCAGGTCCCCTGGCCTACCTTGGTTCTCCTTTCAGCACCATGAGAGCTTCCTAGGCCCATAATTATGGTGTCACTAAGCATGCACTTAAATAATGCTTTTTGAATGAACAAAATGCCCTCCTAGTGCTAATCAAATTCTCAGATTCAATGACTTTTAATAGGCGCTTATTAAGGGCCTACTTAATAGCTCTGTAACCATGGGCAGGTCAGTTACCCTCTTGATGTCATGGGCAGTGCTCCAAGAGGGCCCTTTCACTATAATGTGCATTAATGGATGGAGTTTCCACACTGGAAGTTCTCTGCATTGTTGTGATCACAGTCAAAACCATCTGATTTCCCCACCCCCATCTTCCCACATGCCCAAGGTTTATTTTGTTGAGAAATTTGAAGGTATCAGGCCTGAGCACCCTCAGCCTCATTCCTCCTGCCTTAACATGTCCCTGTTTCTGTTCATTCCCTTTTTCTCCCCTCTTGTCCTTCCTTTCCAAGGTTGACTCTAGTGGTACCTGTGTTCTTGATCCTATCCTCTCCTATCTCCTTAAGACCTTTTATCATGACTTAGCCATGCTAGGGCCAGCCAGGTCCCAGAACCCAAGCTCACCCAGCCCCTCACCTTGGTCTCAGCTACAGAACACCAGAATGCATCAAATGCTAGACCAGGAGTCAAGAAGACATGAGTTCACATCCAGCTGCAGACACTTACTAGCTGGGTGACCCTGGGCAAATCACTTAATCTCGGCTTGCCTCAGTTTCCTCATCTATAAAATGGGGCTCATAATAGCACCTACCTCCCAAAGCAGTTTTGAGGATCAAGTGCTTTGCAAGCCTTAAAGTTGTGTAAATTTTATCTAATAATAATAAGGAATTTGCCATCTTCTCTCCCCCTGCTGACTTCCCTCCCTGACCCTAACTCTCCATCACTGGCTCAGGAAATGGCAGTCTAATCAACAGTCATGGTAGTTCTTAGAAGGGTGTGTCATTCTGCTGGTCTCTGGTTCTTTTCATCATCCCTAGGATTCAGTGCTCCCTGTTCTGTTGCTGCTGGGATTAATTAGCTTTGGCAGTGGGAAGGCCCAATAATTGAGAGCTGGAGAGACCCTCTGATGCCATCCAGTTCATTCTCTCCCCCCAACATTTTACAGAAGAGAAAACTGACTTGCCCAAGGTCATTCAGGTAGTCCAGCCCATGAGGAGAAGTAGGTTAGCATTGCCTTTCCTTTCTGAGTTCTGAACAAATCCACTGGAAGGGGTTAGCTGGCCTGGCAACCCTCAGGCTTCATATATTTCTACTCACATTAGAGTCATCCAGAATCCCTGCATTAGAAGGTACCTCTGGCTTCATCATACCGCTAAATTATAGGATTTAGCCTGGAAGGGAGCCTAAAGACCTAACCCTCTCATTCACGGAAGAAAAAACTTTGGGCCAGAGAGGAGGGGAAAGGACTTACCAAGGTCATGTCGTTCATAAATAGAGCCCAGATTCTACTTCAACACTCCTGACTGTGGAGGTAGAAGGAGAAAGTCCAAGTGAGTGACCAGAGAGAGTGTAAGAAAGCCTGAGTCAGAGAAGCCTGTAGGCCCTTCCTTCTCCAGCAGTGCTAACTTAGGCTAGGAGGCCGGTAATGTCAGAGGGAAGGTCCTGGCTAGAGCATGAGAGGATGGGACGGAACAGGGAAGAAGGACAGGGATTTCAGCTGAGTCTTACAGAGTGAGGACAAAGAGCATCTGTGGGGGATGAGGGAGTCAGAAAGGACATGGGGGGAGTGTCTTGCACAGGAACTATAGGGCCACTGTCCTGGATCCTGGAGTTCATGGGGCAGGGGAGGAGGGGAAAGTTAAGTACATTGGTGGGGTCATGGAAAGGAAATTACCTTGAAGGCCTTCATGCCTCCAGTCAGTGCCATGACCCTTGAGGGACTTCTGAAGACTGACGATGAAGGGACCATGGACAGTGTGCACAGAACACATGAATTCACCCAGAGCCCAGATTGTGACTTGTGTCCCTCAATTGTACTTATTTATTAGAAGGGAGGGAGGGCTGCTGCCTCTACCGCTGCTGCTGCTGCTGCTGCTGTTGCTTCAGGTGCTATGGCCGCTGCCGGTGCTGCTGCTTCTTCGAGTGCTGCAGGTACTACTGCTGGTGGCGGTGCTGCTTCAGATGCTGTTGCTTCAGGTGCCGTTGCTGCCTCTGCTACTACTGGTACTGGCCTGCTGCTCCTGCTGCTGCTGCTGCTGCTGCTGCTGCTGCTGCTGCTGCTGCTGCTGCTGCTGCTATTGCTGATGCTGGTGCTGCTGGTGCCGTTGTTGCTGGTGCAAGAGCAGATGCTGGTACAGTTGAGTTGGTTATCAGGCTTAGGGGAATAAAAAGAAGAAGAGAAAAAGAGAAAGAGAAGAGAGCATCCAAGAGATAGTTCTGAAATACACAGAAGCACAGGAAGTTCCTATGGGCCCCCAGATGAGGGAGCTTTACTCTTCTACTGTTAAATATAACATATAAAACGAAACTAAGTGGTGATTCATAGTTTAATCTCCAACCACTTTTCTATTCTTTATATATGAAAGTGTTAATGTTTGTTAAGCTCTTCTATAATAAAAAAGAGAAAAAATAGTGGCAAATAAAAACTCTGAGCTTATTTATTTGATGTTTTTAAAAGACTGGACAGGTAGAAAGGGGTCAGGTTGTGAAGGGCTTTAAAAACCCAACTGAGGACTTGAAACTTGATCCTGGAGGTGACTGGGGAGCCACTGGAGTTTCCTGAGTAGAGGTGATAAAGTCACACCTGCACTTTTGGAAGATCATTTTGGTGGCTGAATGGAGGATGGCCTGCAGTGGACAGGGCCTTGTGGCAGGCAGACCCCCCAGCAGCTACTGCAGTGGTCCAGGCTTCAGGAAAGAAGAGGGAATATTCAATAGATATCTGGAAGATAGAAACAACAAGACTGAAACAACTCTCTCCAAAGTCTCCAATGCTCTGGTCATTGCCAAATCAAAGGACCTAAAGAAAAGAGAGTATCCTGGGAAAGAAGAGGATCCAGCAGTGTGGCTGGGACACTGGCTGTGCAGAAGTCAAGGACGAGGAGGAGGAGGAGGAGAAGGAGGAGGTGAAGGCCCTTCCTGGTGCCAGCTTCTCATCCAGGTCAGGCCTGCTACCCTTGGGTGGCCCCTAGGACTCTGTCCTGGGCCATCTCTTCTCTGAAGAAATATGATTTCACTCGGTGATCTCAACTTTTGTGGATTCTCCTGTCAGCTCTGTGTAGCTGAATCTCAGACAACTTCTCTCTGATCCTTCACTTCACCATCTTTGGCTCTCTCTTCAAAGTCCTGAACAGTGTCTCCTATTGATATCTTTAACTGAACATTTCCCAAACTGAACTCAGTATCTTTCCCTGCTTCCTCCTCTCTCCCCAAATTCCCTCTCACTTTCACGTTACTTCCCCATTACCATACCTAGCTCACAAACTAAGAGCCACCCTTGACTCCTCACTATCTCTCACCCCCATCTAATCTTTTGCCAAGTCCTGTTGATTCTGTCTTCACATCTCTCAAATACACCCCCTTCTCTCCTCTGACACTGCCCTTATCACTTTACACTGAAACTATTACAAGAGCATGATGGTGGGGCTGCCTGCTACAAGTCTCTCCCCGCCCCAGTCCATCCTCTATTCAGGCACCTAAGTGATCTTCTTACAGGCTGATCTGATCATATCACCCCCTTATTCAGTAAATTTCATTGGCTCCCCTGTTCCCTCTAGGATCAAATATAAAATCCTCTCTAGATTGTAAGGCCCTTTGTAGCCTGGCCCCTTCCTGCCTTTCTGGTCTTCTTGCATCTCATTCTCTTCTATCTACTCTGAGATCCAGCAGCACTGGCTTCCTTGCTTTTTTTTTTTAAATAAGATACATCATCTCCTAAGTCTGGGCATTTTCTCTGGCTGTTCCTCATACCTGGAATCTCTCCCTCTTCATCTCTGTCTCCTGGCTTCCTTGAAATCCCAGATACACCCCCCCTTTCTGCAAGGAGTATTCCTGGTCCTCCTTAATCTTAGTGCCATCCCTCTGAGAGTCTCTCCAAACTATCCCATGTCCATCTTGTTTGTACATACTTGTCTGTATGTTGTCTTCCCCACTAGACTGGGAGTTCCCTGAGGCTGGAGACTTTTTTTGGTCGTTCTTTGTATCCCCAGCACTTGGTTCACCAAAGAGTCATGATGAGGAAGGGAGGAGAGTGTAGCTGAACAGAAGTGATGTCCTTGGAGAGGAGAAGATTGGAGGTCGAAGGTGAGATAAAGAACAGGGTTAGGGAGGGCAGAGGGAAAGACAGAATGATGAAAGATTATGGTCACATAAAGGAACTTCCAAGTTCTTGAATATGGGAGTGGAACATGGGGTTGATGATGAGGCCATCTTTGTGGGCAGCTGAGGTGGAGTGGAGGGAGGATCAATGTATTTTGAAGTCCCCTCATATGAGGAAGGGAATTGTGGTAGAGAGCCAGGGCCTGACCTCATCGAGGAAGGAAGGAAAGTGATCTGGGAGTCAAGAAATAATGGCCATTGGTGTCTGGAATCAGCCAAACTTTGCTCTGTCTAGCTCTCATCTAAGATGCTATTAGTTGCCTTGTGGACAACCTTAGCTAACAAGGCACAAGACAGAGGCCAAGGTTCTTCCATGAAATAAGGACTAGATTTGTGTGCAGAAGTAATGCTTTGTGTAGGGTACTGGCCTAGGAAGCTGGAGCCCTGGTTCAAGCCCCAGCTCTTCTATTTAATAATCAGTCAAGCACTTTTAGCCCTCACATCTGTAATGGCTTGGGTTGAGTGACTTTGAAGACCTTTTGTAGCCTGAAATCGTATAGGTCTTTAAAGCCAGATGATGTACATTTTGTCTACAAACCTATAACAATAATATTGCTCCAGAATCATAGCCATGTGGGTCCTCTTTGTAATCCTTTCCCCTTATGGCATTGAGGTGCTTTTGTGGGGCAGGGTACAAGGCCTGATAACATTCTGGTGCCTTCGTGGGGTTTGTACAAGACTGGAGTCAGTGTGTACGTTATACTCCTTACCGCAATCTCCTTTTGTACCCTGATTCCCATGACTCTCCCCACTCTGGCACCACCCTGGCTATAAGAGGCAGGGGATGGTGGACCTTTGTCTCAGGGCACACACATTGGGGAGAAGGGGCGAAGATATGCTTCCATTCAGGGGTGCTCTGATCTCTATTTGCCAATCTACCCAAGATACAAGACAGGTTCCAAGTGTGATCTGCATTATTAGCATGTTCTGCAGCACATTCTTAAGGCTAGACAACCAACAAGACAATAAAGCCTGGCCTGTTTTGTAGTGTTTGCTCAGTGCTCACACTGACCACACAACAAGGGGCTCGGAGTTGGCTTCTAAGCAGCCCCCACTTGGCCTCTTGGTCCTGTCCCTGCTGTGGCCCAAGGGACCAGGGCTTGACTCCCAGGTCCTGCCCCTCTCCAGTTGGGCTGGGGATGAAGTGAGTGGGGTGAAGGGAGGGTGCTTGACCACAGTGTCCCTGCTCTCCCTTCCCTGAACTTGGGGGTAATCTAAATATGAAATATAATCTGAGCAGTTTAGGGCTTCTTGTCCTAGGGGGCTTGAATGCTGACTCCAGGCTGACTCAGTGGTCACAATTGCAGAGGCCAACTCTCCTTGGCCTCTGGGCCTTGCTACTCAAGTCCAGTAGGGGGAGCTCCAGGCCAAGATAAAAGTTCTCCCTGCCTCCTGGCTGCTGCCTTGCAGATGTCAGAGTGGTCAAGCCCTGCCAAGAGAAGACCACACCCTGCAAATGAATGAGTTTGACATTTGAGGAAGCCCAGCCAGGAACAGGAATGCCATTGATTTGTTTGGAGCTCATAAACGAACTCCAGCTTGTGATGTAGACAACTCCCCAAACCAGTAGTCTACACTGCCCCCCAACCCTGCCATGGGCTGTGGCCGCTGAGCTCTCTTGTAGTGGGAGGGGATAGGACACTTGGACTTTAGACTTGCTGAATGGCCTTGGCCACCCCCACCCCTGCCTCAGTTGCCTGCTCTGTAAAATGAGTTTTGAAAGGCAACATGGATTTGGAGTCCAGCTGAGTGGGCTTGGGCAAGCTCCTTCCCCTCTCCCAGTCTCAGTTTTCATTTGCCCTTTTGTGGTGTGGTCCTTTGATTTTATCTGTGCAGGGGGTTATTTGTTGGAAACTCCCTCCACCCCCTCTCCCTCCAGTTTATTTTGTTTGAAGGTCAGGGACTCTTTCCCTTTAGTCTTTGTTATCCTCAGGTCCACACCGGAGGGACTTAACAAAATTATTGTGGAATTAAACTGAAGTCAATTGAAAATCCCTTTCAGCTCTAGCGTTCTGGGTCCTAGCAGTGTGACCTGGGGTGAGTCATTTGCCCATTCTGGTGGGGGGTGTCTTGACTGAACGAGCAAAATCGAATCTCTCTGGCCATCTGGTCTTGTGCCTCCATGCCCTCTGGCCTGAGTCCCAAACCTCTGAGCCCTTGGCACCAACTTCCTGGGGTTGCCATTCCTAATGACCGACTTGGAGGCCCTGTCTGTGGTCCTTCTGGGTCTGGCTGCTCAGCAGCCTCAGACTCTGGCAGCTCAGGGACAGTGTCTGGGGAGCTGCTCCAACATTGACTCTGTACTATGGAGACTTCGGACTTGGTTAAATGTTGTGGATTATTTCTTTGTGTAAATCCTGTGTGCCCTGCTGGCCCATAAGACCCTGGCTGAAGGGTAGAATTGCATCTCCTACTTCCTAGCCTAAGTACCCTTTGTGGTACCTACCACAGGATTGACTACATAATAAGCCAGCTGTAGGTACTTGTAGAGAGGGAAGATGGGTGAGGGAGAGAGTAAAGAAGGGAGAAAAGAAAAAAGGAAGGGAGGGAGGGAAGGAGGAGGGGAGGAGGGAAGGAAGGAAGGGGGAGAGAAGATCAGAATCAGGAGAGAGTAAAGAAGGGAGAAAAGAAAAAAGGAAGGGAAGGAGGAAAGAAGTAATGAAGGAAAGAAAGAAGGGAAGGAGGGAGGAAGGAAGGAAAGAAAAGAAGGAAGGAGGGAGGGAGGAGCAAAATCCTTTGTGTTTGTGTTGTCAGATTTTTGTGCTTGAGAGCAGTCCATCCTCCTGGGCAGCCTTTCCCTGAAAACTTTTAGCCTGCTGGATTCTCCCTTTCTTTTCTATGGACTCTGACATCTCTTGCCCCTCCACGTGCCAGCTTCTCTCTGCTTGGATTCGAGGATGGAGTGCTTACTTCCTCCTAAAGTGGGCACCAGTTAGTCCCTTCTCACTGGTCTAAACCAGGCCCTAGATTGCACTTTCCCCATCTTTGGAAGCCTGAAATTAACCTGAAGCCACCCCAGGAACTTAGCGCTGCTCTGATATTGACCCAGAGAGAGCCAGCAGATTTTTCAACCTCTAGGTGGCACAGTGGTTAGAAGATTTGCAATCTGGTCCCAGATACTTATTAGCTGTGTGACCCTTGAAAAGTCATTGAATCTGCTTGCTTCAGTTTCTTCATCTGCAAATGGGGATAATGATAGTACCTACTTCACAGAATTTTTGTGAGGATTAAATGTGGTAATAATTGGAAAGTGCTTTGCAAAGCTTAAATGTCATCTAAGTGCCAGCTAGAATTATTGTGCCTCTGTGTCAGACTCCTGATTTTGCTATCAAATTTGACATCCATCCCCCCCTCTTTGCTGGCTGCTCCCCTAGGAGTTATATTCCTACTGCTTCCCTTCCATTGCTCTGTCATCCAGTGCTCTCACCACCAGGGTTCCCTTTTCTGGTTCATGGGTCTCCTCACCTTCATATACTTTCTTGATAGACAAGACTACCCTATTGCCCCTTTGATGTCACCTGAAGCCCCTAAGGTCTCATGTTTCTTGTCAAGGATTTTATAATCCCTAATTGTGCTCTTTGGGGAATCTTCTGGGAATATTACTTATCCCAAGATACATCACTAGAAGTGTGTAGTGCTTGTTAGTTTTAACATGCTTTCCTTAATTTTCTCAGGCTGTCCCCCAGGCCTGGAATGTTCTCCCTCCTCCTCCCAGCCTCCTGGCTTCCCTCCCCAGCTTCCTTCAGCTCCCAGCTAAAATCCCACCCTCTCCCTGGGTATTCTGCCCGGGTATTCTCCCTGGAATTCTAGTGTGGCCCTCTACTTCCTGTCTCCAGAGGATCCTGTCCACAGCTTGTTCCTGCCTTCTCAATCACATGTTGTCTCCCCTCTGTGATCGGGAGTCCCTCAAGGGCAGGGGCTGCTTTGGCCTTTCTTTGTGCCTGGCCCTCAGCTGGTAGATGCTTCTCGACTTGTTGATTTGACACGTGTATGGCCCAGGAAGATAGCTGTGTTCCTTGGAGCCCTTTAAAGAATTTCTTTCATTCTTCCCAGAGATGCTTTGTTGTTCCAGACAGCTGAGGTATTGGAGAATTCTTTCACCTTCTCTTCAAGCAGCAGCCATTGAGATGTACTGGCAGAAATCCAAAGGTAGCTCAGTCTTTGCTGGCTGTTGGAAGATCTCCTGTGCCCCATGTATCTTCTGGAATGGAGATCTGCTCCAATCCTAGCCAGCTTTCATTCAGAACATGTCTTTTCTGCCTCCTTCCCCTCACCCACACTGCTGCCAGCTCAGCCCAGCCTAGCCCAGGTGCTCTCATTGTGCTCACAGTCAGAATATGGGATCTGCTTTCACCTTCATGTCTTCTCCCCTGCCATCCCACCCATCACAGAATAGCCTCCCAGCTACCCTATGCTCCCTTGCTCAATGAACCTTTGATGACTCACCATTGCCTCTAGGTTGAATTCCAAATTCCTACTGATAACCCACCCATGCAGGCAGCCCAATCTCCTGATGGTAACAATCCAGCAAACACAATATATATACTTTGCCTCTTCCTTTTACCTCCTGTCTCCTTCCTAGATCCCACCTCCTCCATGAAGGCCACCCTACTCTTAGATGTTGTTTTTCCAAGGCTTGCTGGGCCCAAAGGACTCACTAACAAGGCTGGTCAGTGTTCTCATATTGGCATTCAGCAAGTCTTTACCAAGTACCTACTGAGGGCAAGATGTTAAACAGAGACAAGAATGAAGCAGCTCCTGCCTTCAGAATCCTGAAGTGGGAGAGCAGTGTGTGTGTGTGTGTGTGTGTGTGTGTGTGTGTGTGTGTGTGTGTGTGATATGCAAAGTAAGTTAGGGGTGGGAGGTGCCCCAGGGGAGGGTGTTCCAGGCATGGGTGCCCAGGCATTGGTGGAGGAGAGAGAAAGGCAGGTTTGCCTGGAGTATGGAGTGGGTGAAAGAGAGCCAGGGTTTTGCATTTGATCCTAGAGACAGTAGTGAGCTACTATAGCTTCTTGAGCAGAAGAGTGACCTGGTCAGCCCCATGCCTTACAGAGAGCAAAGGAGAGATGTGAGGCTGAGACACTTGTCACCTTCAGCTAACTGGCCATTGTCACTGGTATCCTTGAGCCCTTTGTCATCTCCACAATGCAGTGAGGCATCAGAACAGGATATGGCTTATGGTGTTCAGGAAATGGAAGAGGATAAAGCTACTGCATCTCCGAGTGTGCACATATGAACGCTGAGGCACTTGTACACCCAAACCTATGCACCCAAATACCTAGAACCCTATCCCCCATGTCATTTTCCACTACAATCCAATCCAATAAACATTGAGTAAGGACGTGCTATGTGCTACACGCTGGGGATACAATTAATAAAAGGAAAGATAGTCTCTGCCTTCAAGGCGCTTACAATCTAAAGTAAGAGACAACACAAAAGGAGGCAGCGAAGGGGAAAGGGGGCACCAAGGGTGCCCAGCGTGGGGCATCTTCTTCCATGAAGTGCAGAGTGGAGTGGACTGCACAGAAATCCTCCTTGACCCCCAATGCCTCAGAACATGAAGCTGCAGGTTCAAGTAGAAATCTGGGGGCACAACCAGAAAGGATTCCCAGTGTGGGCCAATGATAGGGCAGGATGTGGGGGATGATGGGTAAGGTAGAAAGAGCTTGGGACCCTGAGTCAAAGGACATGGAATCAAGTCCCTGCTGTATAACTTCCTAGCCATATGACCCTGACTGGGCCTCAGGGGCCCCTCCTTTATAGCATGAGGGGGTTGGCCTCTGCACTCACTGCTATTCCCTGGAGTGAAAGCATGGGAGCTGCCAGGAAACTGAGGTCTCTGCCTTACCCAGCCTCCCCTCCACTACCACCAAGCCTCAGGTGGAGCTTCTGGGATGATACAAACAGGTGGCCAGGCATACACCCTAGTGAGCCTGGGGATAGCTTCTTGTAAGCCTTGGGAGTTTTCTTTTTTTCCCCCAAAGTAGAGACTACAGCTTTAAGAAAGGACGAGCCCAGATAGGGGGGGTGAGAAGGGGGGGGGGTGACCCGTTTCAGGCAGGCTTCAGAAGGCAAATCTGGATTGAGTTTAGGAAGAAAAAAAAGAAGGGGTTAGCTCTGGGCCTGCCTCCTTCCCTCTCCTCTCTCCTTCTGGAGAAGCTGCCCGGACCCTCAGCTGCCCTTCCTTCCGTTGGTGAGCAGTGAACATGCTGAACTTCTGGGCACAGTACTGGGATGACTAGGTAGGTGGCAACATCTCTACTTGGGCCCTCCATGTCCTCATTCAGGCGCGGCTTCAGACTTGCTAAGCAAGACATAGGTGCTTCTGCTAACACAGGTCTGTCTAATGGGAAGACAGGGCAGAGAGTAAGAAATGGACCGAGATACAGAAAGAAATGGATGGAAACAGGGACAGACAAAGAAGAGAGAAGACGCGAGGGAGAATAGAGAAAGAGGAAGAGGAGACAGACAGACAGACAGAGACAGAGCAGAGAGAGAGAGAGAGAGAGAGAGAGAGAGAGAGAGAGAGAAGGAAGGAAGGAGGAAGAGAGAGCCCCAGAGCATTGGGTTTTCCTCAGTGTCTGCGGAGGAAGATCCACAGGGAGGGCCTCAGAGCCCTGGAAAATGAGGGCCCTGGGCCCAGGGGCCATCACTGCAGGCCAGCTGCTCCTTTCACAAAGGAGGGAGGGGCTGAAGGTGGTGGTAGTGGTGGTGGGGCCAATCTAGTTACATTCTGTCACCATTTATTAAGCAATTATTGTGTGCCAGGCTGTGCTCTAATGATACTGAGATAGAAACAAGATAGTCTCTCCCCTCAAGCAGGTGAGAATCCTTAGGTGGGTGCACCCTGAAATGTAGCTAAATAGTGCTTCAGTGGCCGTGGCTCTGAGCCTGGAGTAGGGAAGTTCAGACATTTACTGATTGTATGAGCCTGGGCAAGGCCCTTCTGTCTGCCTTAGTTTCTTCAACTGTAAAATGGGGATAATAATAGCAACCTCCCTTCTAGTGAGTGCCCAACACATAGTAGGTGCTTCCTAAATGTTTGTTACCTTTGCCCTGTTGTAAGTGAAAATAGTATTAAAGCAGGTGAAGTTGGAAGAGTAACCAGGCCCAGTGAAGTAGCCTTCCCCCGGTGCCAGAAAAGAAGGGAAGGTGCCAAGAAGTCTGAAATCCCACTGGCCTCCCAAAGAAAGGCAGTCCAGTGGGCCTTAGGAGGCCTTTATTCTCATCTGGAGGATGCCATCCCTAGGATGAGCTACACACGTATCCTGGATGAAAGGATGAGAATCAAACAGGCCAGATAGTGTCCAGCCCAGCATCCTCACAGAGGACCCAAGGGCCCAATATGATGCCAATGAGTCAGTAGCTGTGAGAGCTGGATAGATGCCACCTTGCTGGCCTGCACCTACACCTGGGGAAGAGAGCAAGCTTTCTGATTGTCTCTGCCTGGCCACCATATGGCTACAGGTCTTATCTTTGTGTCCTCGACTTCGAGAACAGTTGGAGGCACCTCCTTCCTTCTGTTGGAAACTCTTTGAGAAAAGGGACTATCTTTTGCCCTTTTGTGTATCCCTGGCACTTAGCACAGTGCCTGGCACACGGTAGGCTCTTAATAAATGTTTCTTGAATGAGTGAATGTTAGAGCTTAATTGGACTGAATCACCAGCAAATTATTTAAGGAAAACTATCTAATTCAGGACTCTGGCTGTTTATTGAACTTTTGTTTGATGACTCTTTGAGAAGCCTAGTGTTGCTCATTAAAAGGAATAGATTTAGGGGTGGCTAGGTGGCGCAGTGAATAGAGCACTGGCCCTGGAGTCAGGAGGACCTGAATTCAAATCCGACCTCAGACACTTAACACAAAAACTAGCCGTGTGACCTTGGGCAAGTCACTTAACCCCAAATGCCCTCCAAAAGAAAAAAAAAAGAAAAAAAAGGAATAGATTTTGAGAAATTTGGGGAAAAAAACAACAAAATACATTTACTACAAGACAAAGACTGTGTGAAGTGCTAATCACATAAGTAGCCTTTCTTTAAGGAGCTTACATTCTTTCAGTGGGAAGACACTGCACCTAAGGGGAGTAGTGGTCATGGGAGGGGGGCTATCTGGGAAGTTCCAGGGATGGCAAGTGTGGCAAGCCTCAGAGGAGTTGACTGGCATCCCCTTTCCACAAGCAATGGCATTCTGCAGAGCAAAAGGTAGGAGGTGGCAGAGGGGGAGGGAGCTCCACTGCCTCCCCCCGTCCAGTGATGGGGTGAGTAGACTAAGGACTTCTGCAGGATTCTATGGTGGGCTGTAGAGTGGCCCAGCTATTTTCATGACAGGATATTCTACATTGGAGCTACCAGGCCTCAACCCTACTGAGTGACCCCTACCCTGCAGGGATCCATGTAGACCTCTCTCACTGACCTATTAGTGCCAAACTCTACTGCCCCAGAACCTTCCCATCTTAATAGCAAACACCAAGCTGATATTAGGACTGCATGTGACAGCACCTGCTGTGTTTGATGCCTGCAGCCCTTTACCTCCTCACCAACTGCATGTTAGCATCCCCAGGACCCAGACTGATCGTGGCAATGCATCTAGGTTTGTTTGTCTTCTAGTACTGTTTTCACTAATGTCATTTTGTTTCCTGTGGATATTGTTCTTCTGGGGCTGCTTTCTTTGCTCCGTATCAATTCATACAAATCTTTATATGTTTCTCTGAATTCTTCATAGTCACCATTTCCTATTGTACATGAAATATGGCATCACATTCATATATTGGCATTCACTCAGCCATTCCTCAAACAATGGTCACCCAAGTTATTTCCAGTCTTATGCTGACATAAAACTTCTGTGATAAATATTTTGTATATATGGAACCTTTCCCTCTATCCTTGATATCCTTGGGTCAAAGAAGCAATTTAGAGATTTCTTCCTTGCAACTTTCTAAATTGTTTTCCAAAATAGCTGGACCAATTCATCGCTCCATTTTACAGTTGATGAGATTGAGGCCCAGAGATGAGTAACTAAGCTAATGTTGCCTAGATAGGGAGTAGGAGAGCTGGGCCTTTGATTCCACCATAACAGGTACATTGGCTACGAGTGTGACTGGATCCCTTCAGAAGCTGCCCCCTGCCCTCAGATGCTCTGATCCTAGGTAGATCAATTTTAAGTGACTCATGGTTCAGCTCAGAGCCTTGTTGAATGGTGCTTGGTACTCATGTCTGGTCAGCAAACACCACCTGAGCACAGGGGAAGCTGGGAGCCGGGAGCCATGTGGGGAAAAGCAGCTCAGCCAGGACGACTTGACTGCTTTGGATTCTCCGCAGCTGCTGCCAGGCCTCCTTGTGCCTGAGAAGGAAAGAAAAGTTTACATCTAGCCCAGTTTTAACATCCAGAATTGAAGAGAGGTAAGAAATACTCTGATGAAGGCTTCTCCCAATTTAGGGGGTACTTCCCACTTGTAGGTTGGTCTGGCTAAGCAGGACAAGCTCTGGATTGCGAGTCAGAAGACCTGGTTGGAATCCTGCCTCTGGCAAGGCATTGGCCAAGGCCCTTCCCCTCTAAGTTTCTTCATCCATAAAATGAGGGTGAAGGCCCCTACAGCCCTCCCAGCTCTAAATCTATAGTCTCATTTTCTTTCTAACACCTGTTCCTGTAGGGATTGCATAGGCCCCTAGTGGTCCCCTAAGGGGAAAATGGAAACTCAGAAGAGTTGAGATGTTTCCAAAATGGCAGGGCTGTAACTTGAACCCAGGTCCTCGTTTCCCTGTACCACATCGCTTCCTGCCCCTGGGCTCCCCACTGTGGAATCTCTGAAAGGGAAAGGTCACTGTTAGCCAGGTGAAGTCCAGGAATGTGGGTTTGGGGCTGGCTTGGGTCCTTTCTTTCTTGTTCATTCTCCTTGATTCCTTTCAGAAGTATTTTTGTACTTGTCTTTCCCCAAGTCCTGTGTGGGTCTTGGTAGATCAACCCTACTTGGATCGTTTCCTCTGGTTGCTGTTGCTATCGTTGTTGTCAAAGAACACTCACATTCAGAATCGCCACAAAATGCCAATCTCTTTGCCACTGAGTCATTGTGGATGGATTTTGGAGCCTGTGACTTCACTGCCATTCACTTTCTTGAACTCTTCAGCATTTTCAGATTTTTTCATCCTATTCAAGAAGGCCAGGAAGCCCAGTGGTTATGTTGAGAGAACAGCCCGCTCAGACATCCTGGCCCTGATTGTGCATTATGCTTATGGGAGCAGGCAGGCAGGTGATGCCTGGAAGCCATGGCCCCATCAGCAAGAACAGCCATCCTGACAGTGTGGTGGAGAGAGTGAAGGCTTCAGAGTCCCAGGCTGCCAGTTTGAATCCAGGCTTGGCAGCTTTTCCTACTTGTTGAGTTGAATCGAACTCTGTTAGTTGTCTTGCTGTTGTTATAGGACCATCTTCTTTTTTGCTTTGTTTGTTTGGGGGTTTTTTTTGGCCTTTTTTGTAGGGGGGAGGGCAGGATAATTGGGGATAAGTGACTTGCCCAAGGTCACATGGCTAGTAAGTGTTAAGTGTCTGAGACCAGATTTGAACTTAGGTCCTCCTGACTCCAGGGCCGATGATGCTCTATCACTGCACACCTAGCTGCTCCCCCCCATATTCTTTTTCACTCAGACATCTCTCTGGGGTCATCTCTTACCCCTACTCCCACCCACCATGTGCCTCTCCATCATGCTTTGGGTGACCCTCAACCTTAACTCAACTAGGGTGGCATATCCATGATTCAGCCCTACGACATCACTGGCAGTCTATGGATTGATGTTCAAAACCATGAGCAGGCATTTGGGGAGGCATTAAAAAGTACTGCCCAGTTTCCCAAAGGGTCAGTGCTGCCTTCCTCTATGAAACTTAAGCAATGAACCCTCCTGATTTAGCTTCTGCCCTGACCACTACCACCCCGGGTGAAAGTGCTTTCTCACCAGTGATCAAAGTCACCTAGCCCAGGGACCTTTTCTCTGACCTCACCTTCCTTGAACTGGGCAATATCCCATTCTTCTCTGTCTCATCTCTCTGTCTGTCCCTCCCCCCCCACACACATCCAATTAGTCCTAATTTCCCCACTCTCCACTCCCACAACCATCTCTCTAGTTTAGGCCCTTTCCATCTCTCCCTCCATGGTTCTAGCCTCCTTACTGCCTTCTTGTCTCCACTCCCCTCTCCAATTCATGCCCTTCAGGCAGGCAGAGTGATCTTCAACCATAGGTCTGACCTTATGACTCTTCTGCTCAAGAAGTTCCAGTGACTCCCTATTACCTCTAGGATCAAAAAGAAGCCCCCCTGTTTGGCTTGTAAAGGCCTTCACCCCATCTTTCCAGGCAGATTTCACATTTATTTCTTCTTCCATTCACTCTCTCCATGCAAGGAATGTTCTCTTTCCTAACTTCCAGACATGAAACCTTTCCTTATTCTCCCCAGCTGGGCATGACCTCCTTTCTCCCTTTCTAGACTTTGTGTATATTTTACCTTGTCCCATCTGCATGTTGTCTGCCAGTCAGACCCCCAATAACATTGAAGCTTTTTGTTTTTGTCCCATTTCCCCAAATCTGAGTCAATGTGTACTAAACTCTTGTTAAATCGATTTGAATTGAATTGCATTGAATTGGATTGGACTGCTGTTATTCATCCCTTTTCCAGATCCTCTCATTCCTTGCTTTTTGTGGCTCTAACTTCCTTGCTTTCCTCCTACATCTTTGACCACCAGAAATATTCTTTTGCCTTCTCTCTTCATTAATTCTTGTCCAAGGAACTTCAAGATTCACCTCCTCCTGGAAGCCCTCCATGATTAGTCTCACCTTCATCTAATTATTTCCTTTTGTATGGATGGAATGCAGAGCAATCGTCATGGACATTTATTGCCTCCATTCATTTTTTGTCATTGACCTTCTTGGGTCTTTTGGGAATGTGGTTATGCCATTTTCAAAGAGTTACTTAATTCCACCATTGCCAAAACCAATTTCTTTCCCATCATTGATTGCTAAGGCTTCTGAAAATGCTGCTAGTGTTTCTCTATTGTATAACTAAGTTAGCCTGTGGTTTTGATCATATTAAGGGAACAGATCTCTTTGGGGAATCGACTTCCCCACCAAGTGACCATCCAGCCTCTGTTGGAAGCTCGTGTCACTTGGGGACAGCTTGGTGATTGTGAGGAGATTTCTCATGATGTCAAGCTTCAGTTGGCCTCTTTGTCCCCCAATTCCTGGATCTGCTCTCTCATGACAACCCTTTAGACACTCCCTTAGGACTGTTGGCTTCTCGCCGTCATGGCTGCCCCCTCTCAATGGCTTTCTGAAGAGTCGTGTATTCGGAGCTTGATTTGTCTCCCTGACGTGACTTCATATATTGGATTGTTTTCTTGGCATTCAATGAGCATGTTCATTTGTATTATACTCATTTTTTATTGGATGGAAGGGTGGGGTCCAGACCTTTGGTTTCATTGATGTAACTGAGACTGCACCAGTAGGGATCAGCAGTCTCTCTGTAACTTGGCTTAGGGTGCATTGTGACATAGTTGCACAGCTACCAAATTTCAGAGGCAGTACTCGAACCCAGGTCTCCTGGACTCAAGACTGCTCCTGTCTTTACCACACTCTGCCGTGTGTCTCCCATAGACTAAATCATCACATACCATTTGGCATCTAGGTCAACACTCCTGTGAGTCTCACAACTCTTGTGACTGCTGATCCATTGCTCTACCTATGACATCATCCAACTTGTCCTCTTCAAGTTTGGGGAGACATTGCCTTAGAAACCACTGTTCCCAGGCTTTAAGGGGCCAGGGTAGGGCAATTCAAAGTTCCCTTGGCTTAAATGTAAATATTTCCCTTTGGGGGAAGGGAGGGTGCAATATGAGAGTTCTAGGCCAGCCTGGAGGAGGAGGAGGAGGAGCCTGGAGGCCCTGATAGGAGGTAGCTCTATCAAGACCCTTGATCCTCAGGGGTTCTTGAGGCTTTGCTTCCTTCTCCTCCCAAATCTCTCCTTGCCAGCCTGTCTTCTCTGCTTCTCCCCACCTGCCTTCATTCCAAGTGACCTCAGTAGGAAAACCCTCCAAGCCTTTCTGCAACCCAGCCCAGACTCTCTGAGCTGTGGCTTTGGCCTGAAGCCTCTTTTTCCTGCCCTATAAGGGTCAGCCATTTCCAGAACCACAGTTTCCAGTCATGGACAAAGCCTCTCCTGCTCTTTCACCTTCAGGCACCGTTCCCAGGAGGCTGGGGCTGGGCAACCATTCCTCCCTCTCTCAGGGCTCTGGGAGCCAAGTTCAGACTTACCAAGCAGTCTTTCAGAGGTCTTATCCTGCTCCAGCATTACCCTTTGCACACACGAGCAGAGAAACATCGTCCTCAGGATTCTCCTCACGTCCCTCCAGTTGGATGTTAGATCAACAAATGTCCATTCAAGGGCTGTGGGATGTCATGCTAGTGCATTGGACCTGGACGCAGGTTCAAATCCCACCTCTACCTCTTGTAATCCTGGGAAAGTTACTGAGCCTCAGGTAGACTTGAAAAGGTTTGGTTATAAGGTATGATCAAGTACCCTGTGTGTGTGTGGGAGGGGGGGGACAGGAGTGGTGGCTTTGTGGAAAGAGTTCCCACACGGGAAGCTCTCTCTCCAATAGAACTGATATATTGACTTAGTCAGGTCTGGGAGGCTCTGCCATTGACTGGGTGACTTGGGCCAAGTCACTGCCCCTCTTCCAGCCTCTGTTAGCTTACCTATAAGGTGGGGATAATACTCCTTGTACTCAGAGGATTGTTGTGAGGAAATTGCCCTAAAGTGCCCAGAAATGTGTCAGTATTGTCACTGCTATTGCTATGATTGTTGTTATTCTCTCTGTGTTTGTCTGAAGGAGACTTGAAAAGCTTTTAGGCCCTACCTCTTCCTGCTTAATTTGGTTGCTCTTGGACCTCAGGACTTCTCAACAGGCTTTGGCCTTTATGTCTCCCTGCAGCTTGTCTGGATGCATCCCCCATCTCCTGTCCGGGTCCATCCCCCATCTCGTGTCTGGCTCTGTCTCCCTGTAGTTTGTCTCTGCTGGGTCCTACTTTCTTGATTCTCTCAGCTGGTAGTTATTTTCCTAAACCCCTTGGGAGGTCCTGTCTTCCAAATGAACTTTTATAAATACAGAGGCCTTTGCTTTTGTCCTATGGAGCTCTCTCACAGGGTCTCAGGGAATAGGAGAGATTAGAAAAGAGCATTGGTAACTGACCAAAGAATGGGAAAAGAAAGGATTAACATTTGGAGACATCCCATGGGGCTTTGCCTGAGCTAGAAGCTGCTCACAAGCACCAGGGTCAATGAGGGTTATTGTTAGCTCACCAGGAGTGTTCACTGAGGGCCAGAGATTGCTCCAGACTGAACAAATAGGCCCAGGAAATGATTCCCAGCCCTTTAATTGAGGGGGGGGGGCAGAGAATGGCCAAGTGTGTCTATTTACTTCCCAGAATCTCTGAGCTGGAAGGAATCACACAAGGCAGCTAAATTAGCCGAGATTTTAGGAGGAAAAGTAGCTGTCTAGGGTCAGCTTGGAGACAGAGAACTGAGGCAGCCCATCCCACTGAGGCAGCTTTGATTAGAAAGCTCCATGCTGGAGTACGAAGCAGAGGGTCTGCCTCTAGTGTTTACCAGGAGATGGAGTGCTGGGGGTGAAGGACAGAGCAGGAATTCTCTCTTGCTTTTCTTTCTATGTGCTCCTTGAGTGACCATGGAAATATAACAGCTCTATGTGGTTTAAAAAAATTTGCACCCAATCCAGCTAGGGTGAAGTAGGGGGTGCTGCAGTGGATAGAGCACAGGGCCTGGAGTCGGGAAGACCTGAGTTTAAATGTGGCCTCAGATACTTCTGAGCTGTGTGATCCCGGCCAAGTCACTTCACCCTGTTATTTCAGTTTCCTCATCTGTAAAATGAGCTGGAGAAGGACATAGCAAATCCCTCCAGTGTCTTTGCCAAGAAATCCCCAAATGGGACTACAGAGGATCCAACATGATTGAATAACAACAGGCACATACCGACATTTTCTCTCCTTCCTCAGAGAGTTCTCCATCTTTCTCTCCTTCTCAACTCCTGCTCTTAACACTAGGGGACTTTCATATGCATGCAACTGCTCTCAATTCCCTAAACTCCTCATAGAAGGAGGTTCCTCAGGTTCCTCCTGAAGTTCCTTATCCTCCTTAAACTCCATAATCCTTTCTTCCCTCCACTTCAGCCTCCCATAGGGAGGGTCCACCTCTGGGTCTCACCATCACTCCCAAGTATTCTGATGCCCTTATTAAAAAGTAGGACCACGACTCTGGCAAAGAGACATCATTCCCTGTCTCTGTGCACCTTGGCCCTCCTGCTCCTCTTCTCTGTCCTCAGTCTTCACCATCCTCTGTACCTCTTCCCCCTCACCCAGAAGATAGTAATGGCCTAAAGACTGCTTGTTAACTTTGGGGTGCCTCCCTGCCTCCAATCTCTCCCCACTCTGATCCATCCTCTGCTGCCAGTGATTTTCCTTGAGTATGGGATTGACCATGTGACTCTCATACTCAACCAACTGCACTCCTATTGCTGCCATAGTTGGACACTA
Source organism: Pseudocheirus occidentalis (assembly GCA_028646575.1). Taxonomy (NCBI): domain Eukaryota; kingdom Metazoa; phylum Chordata; class Mammalia; order Diprotodontia; family Pseudocheiridae; genus Pseudocheirus; species Pseudocheirus occidentalis. The sequence continues at coordinate 2,420,718 of CM053602.1, read as the reverse complement.
CTCCCTGTTCTGTGCCCTCAGATCCAGCCCCATTGGCCTCCTCTCTGTTCTTCTCACATGATATTTCGTCTGCTGCCAACATGTCTTTGCACATCTGGAGTGCTGTCCTCCCTTAACCCCATCTCATAGAATTGATATTTTCCTTAAGATCTTACACACTGCCTTCTGCATGACCCCCCAACTGTTAGTGCTCCCTGACAAGCTGCCTAGGCTTGCACTACTTTAAATATATTGGCAGATGTTCACTTTGGTGAATATTTGTGATTATTCACTTTTTATTTGTGCTTTCTATATTTCAACATGTCTTTGTTGTTCCATTTCACACACCCCCATTAGAAGGTGAGCTCTTTGTCTCATCATCCTTTGTGCCTAGTACACAAGAGGTGCTTAATAAATGCTTGTTTAATTGATTGGCTGTTTGAATGACAATAAAGTGTGAGAAGACTGCAAAGGTAGGTTGAGGTGGGCTTGTGAAATGCTTTCAATGCCAAACAGAACCATTCTGGTTAATCCTGGAGGACCTGTGAAGCTGCTAGAAACAGCTGTGTGGAGAGAGGCTGAAGATGGGGAGGCCACAAAGTGGTGGCTGGGTGAGGAGAGAGAAGGGCCCACTTTGGACACATGTTGAGAAAAAGAAATAACAAAATTTGGTGATTGATTGACCCTGGAAATGCGCTGGAGCTAACAGAAGAGGATGCGATAGCCTTGTTTGGCCTGCAGTTTCTTGCCTCGGTAGTGGAGTTGGGGTGGGGAGAGGATGATAGATTGTCAGAGCAAGAAGGGCTGCTGGAGACCACCTAGTTCTGCTCTCTCACTCTTCAGAGGCCAGAGGAGAGAAGGGACTTCCCCAAGGTCATACAGTGGATTATTTATAAGGATGGCCAGAAAGGCTGGGGGGAAGGGACCCCTGAAACAGCTATTTTGGTCAATCAGATGGGGTTACAAAGAGTTGGAGATGACAGAAAACTGACCAGACAACAAAAATAATAAACCTCATATTTATAATAGCAAGTATATCAAACCATTGATAATCAAGCCTATCCTCTTATACAGTATAAGCCTATAATCCTGTACAATATACATAATATAATTCTTATCTCGTCTTCTAGCTTTGATCCAAGAAGGGCTATCCTACTTTATCTGTTTATCAAATTTCCTTAAATACATATTATTTCTATACCACAGTTATTTCTCAGTATGCTCTCTTCCTAAAAATGACCAAAAAGAAATAAGCAAAATTAATTAACAAGGCAATTATATCTGCCAGTATATATGATTCTGCCTCTATGGCCCCCCCCCACCTTCACAGTCTAAGAAAGAAAATCATCTGTTCTCCAGGAACAAGATGGGTCACTATAAATGTTGTAATATACATTTATAACTGAAAGGGACCTTCATGTAGGCCAACTCCTGCATTTTACGGATGAGGAAACTAAGTCCTCCAGAGGTCAAGTTGTAGGGCTGAGTTTGAACCCAAGGTCTTCTGACTCCAAAAGAATAAATGGGAAAAGAAGGTATCATTTTATGGTGACTAGGACACTGTATTTGGAATCAGAAAGACCTGGGTTCAAATCCAGTTTCAGATACGTACTAGCTGTGTGACCCTGGGCAACTCACTTAACCTCTTGGGCTTTCAGTTTTCTCAGCTGTAAAATGGTGGGATTGGACTTGACCGCCTCTAAGCTCCCTTTCAGCTCTAGACCCAAGCTCCTTGGTGTTTATTAAGTACTTCCTAGGTACCCAGCCCTGTGCCGAGGGCTAGGGCTAGAGATCCAAAAGAGGGGAAATCCCTGCCCCCTAGGGGGAGACACACCCTAACAGGAGACAGGAAGGGGGACGGGAAGGGGGACGTCCCAGGGATGGTGTGAGTGACTCCATTGGACAATTAAATGATCTTTTCCTCGAGGAAGATGATCCAGTGGGATGCCTGGGTCTGTCTAGAAGAGTAAGCTCTCAGCAGCCATTGAGGCCCCAGGACAGGAACTTGAGACTTGTTAGAAGTGTTGCTTTCACTTATATTATCACTTTTTCCCTGGTTCTGCTGTTTTTGCTCTCCATCTGTTCAGATGATGCCTAGTTTCCTCTTTTTTCATTTCATTAACATTCCATGATATATCCTTGAATGTGCTAAGCCACCCCCCCAAAAAACCCCAAAAAGTGCTGCTCGAAATGTTTTCTGCATAGGGCTCAGGAGGCTCAGTTGGAGGGCAGCCAGCTAGAGGACTTGAATGCCTTTGCTTCTCTAATTCCCAGATGTGGCTGGAGTGGCCTAACTCCATCCTTTGGCCTCTTTGCATTGACCCCAGGACTGTTTGGCTGTTCTTAGGGCTTGGGGACATTTTTTTGGTCATGTACAGATTGATTATTTGTGTTTCTTCTTCTGCTTGTCTGTTGTGGATAGTCGGAGCCAATTTGTGATTGTGGGGCTTCAGAGAGGCCGTTGTTTCTCACTTACCTTTCAACACAGTCCTGGCTTCCTACTTTCTGAGGAGTCTGTCAGTAAGCATTTATCAATCACCTATTACGTGCCAGTCACTATGCCACACCTGGGGAAAGAAAGAAAAGCAAAACCTAGCCCCGCCACCAAGGCTTTCCCAGTCTAGTGGGGAACACAGTATGCAGGAATGGCGCAAAGCAGCATATAGACAAGCTAAACTGGCAATAATCCAAGGGGAAAGGTAGGGGAAGAAGGTGGCATTGGAGCTGAGTGTTGAGGGAATCCAGAGAAGCTGGGAGGATGAATGAGGGAGCCAAGCCTCCTAGCAACAGTGGGCAGCCAGTGCAAAGACAGATGGGAGATAGAGCACTGGGTTTGGGGAACTGCAAGTACACTCTGCCTCTGGGCCCTCCCAGAGATTGTGGCGAGATTGGAGGGAAGCAAGCTAAAAATGATTGGTACCGGCTCATCATCATTGCTGGCATCCAAACGTTGCTTTAAAGTGAGCAAATTCTTTACAGGCACCTGGGAGGTAGGCACTGTTATCAGAGAGATGCTGTTATTAACTTCATTTTACGGAGCAGGAAATTGAATCAGGCCTTGGTCAGGTAACATGCCTAAGGCACACAACTAATCAGTATCTGAGGCTGAATTTGAACTCGTGACTCCAGGTCCACTGCCTTGTTACCTTGCTGCCTCTACCAGAAAGGTAGGAAGGAGCCTCATTGTGGAGGGCTATGTTTGTGGAGACAGAGTACTTTATATTTGATCCTGGAAGAAATTGGGAGTCGGTGGAATTTGGTGAGTGGGGGCCGGGGGCACAGCATGTCCGACCTGCACTTTCCAAATGTCCCTCGGGAGCAGAGGAGAGATTGGAGTAGACAGAGAGGCCAAGTGCAGACTGGGGCAGACGTGCCCAGACTTGAGCCTGGTAGGACAAGGAGATGAAGGTTGGGGAGGGACATGAGCAGGGGAGAGTTGAGGGTGATGCTGAGGTTGTGAGCCTGGGGGCCGTGGAGGAGGAGAGGGGGAGGCTTCGAAGGGCTTGGACACCAATAGAAAGAGTCTAGCTAATCCCCAGACTGGGCAGCTATAGGAAGGAGGGTGGATTAGAGAGGGGAGAGCCCAGAGGCAGCAGCCAATCAGAAACTTGAAAGCGCACAGAAGCCAAGAGGATCATAAAATGGTCAACATGAGGGAGCAACCTCAAGGGAATGAAGTGCTTCCAGTTGGGGAGATGCTGTGTGTGTCCCCTCTGACCTGCCACATTATCAGGGCCCCAGGTCTAAGCAGACAGAAGGGCCAGGAAAGGCTCCCTTCCGTCCTGATGGTCTGAAGTGAGAAAGGGCAAAGGAGGGGGAGAGCAGTATTCTGGGCAGGGGTGGGGTAGGGGAAATCAGCTCAGTCTTCTCCCAACTGCTCCAAAGACACTCAGAGCTGGGCCCACGAGGCATTTTATTAAGCAGAGAAACTTGAGAGAAAGGGGAGAATCGAGGGGGGATGATAAGGAAGGGAGATTAAGGAAAGGGCAGCTGGGATAGAGCACAGGACCTACAGTCAGAAAGACTTAGCAAATCCGCTTCAGCCACTTCCTAGCTGGGTGACCCTGGGCAAGTCGCTTCACCCTGTTTGCCTCAGTTTCCTCATCTGTAAAATGAGCTGGAGAAAATAATGGCGAACCACTCCAGGATCTCTGCCAAGAAAACCCCAAACAGGATCACAAAGAGCTGGACATGACTGAAAAACAACAAAAGATTAAGAGAAGGATTAGTTCTAAGCAAAACAAACTCTGAGGCTGGACAAAAATATTCATAGCAGCTCTTTTCATGGTGGCAAACAAAGAAATGGGGAATGGCTGAACAAGCTAGGATATATGATTGCAAAGGAGCAGGATAGTTTCAGAAAAACCCGATACAAAGTAATGTGGGGGGAGCTGGGAGAACATTGTGCACATAAAGACCAACAGCTTGGAAAGAATGTGTATAGTGACCAGCTGAGATTGCAGAGACTGACTGATAATGAAGAGGACTTAGAAGAATGTGACCCAAATGTCTTTCAGGATGCAGTCAATGGAGGAAGGTTTTGCTTGATTATACCTGTTTAGAACGGCTTTTTTGGAGGGAGTTTCTTTCTCTAATGGGCTTGGAAGGAGAGAAGGCAGATGAATTTTTAAAAAAGAAGGTAATGACAGTAGTCAACGTGAGAGGTGACAAGGACCTGATTCAGAATGGAGAGAAGGGGAGAGATGCCAACACTATTGTAGAGGAAGAATCCGTATGACAAGATGGGGCAACTGATGAACCATGGGAGGCAAAGGAGAGGACAGAAATGAGGCTGACTGAGGTTGCAATCCTAGGTTAGTGCCATCAACAATAACAGATGTCAGGGGCTAGCTAGGTGGTGCAGTGAATAGAGCACCTGCACTGGAGTCAGGAGGAGCTGAGTTCAAATCCAGCCTCAGACACTTGGCACAAAAAAAAACTAGCTGTGTGATCTTGGGCAAGTCAACCCCAACTGACCTGCCTTCCCCCCTCCAAAAAGCAAAAAACAAAACAAAAAAAACAATAACAGATGTCCGGAGGTGAACGAGGGGTGGTTTGGGTCTGGTGTGTTCGAGGGGGAATATGTTGAGTTCAGGGTGTCTAAGGGACATCCACTTTGAGGTGCCCCAAGAAGCACTTGTGGATGTGGGATCAGAGCTCAGGAGAAAGATTGGGGCTGGACAGAGGAATCTGGGAGTCACCTGCAGAGAGATGATCACTGAAGCCAGAAGAGCTGAGGAGCTCCCTAAGAGGATTGAGAAGAGGACCAAGGGCGAAGCTGCTGGGAAACCTTCAATTATCCCTCCACTCCCTTTGCCTGGAGACTAAAGTCTCCTCAGTCTTGAAGTCAAAGGTCCCAAGTGCCAGTTCTGGTGTGGTGGAACCTTGGGCAAGTCATGTGATTTTTTTTTCAGGCCCTCAGTTTCCTCCTGTCAAGTAAGCAGATTGAACCAGATGCACTTTAGGCTCCTTTCCACTCCTTCTAACATTCCTTCTTCACAGAGATACTCCATTTCAGCTCTGCTGCTCCTTATCAGGTTTGCCTCCAACCCACACCTGTACTTGTGACCTCCATACTCCTATGACCTCCTCATCCTTCCTTTCAGTCTGGCCTGGCGTCTAACTCACATCTGCATTTCCCACCCCCCCCCCACGCCCCAGCCCCCAAGTGAGCAGTGCAGCTTGTGCCTAGTGGTGTTTGGCCCCTGGGCCCTGTCCTGTAGCAACTTCCTTCAGATTCACACTATGCCGATGAAGGACCAAGAGGAAAGGGGTGGGGGGGGTTAGCTGGGAAACTTCACAGAATAGGTGGCCATTGATCAGGAATCTGAAAGGGGCAGAGAAGGGGGAGGCTGTGAACACTATGAAGCTGCCCTGTCCCAAACTGAGCCTTGGATCTCCCCTCCTCATCCTGCTCCTTCTTCTGACATGACTTGATATTTCCAGATCTCTGGAAGGTGGAAGGTGGAAGGTGGAAGGTCAAGAATAACCTACAATGGAGTCTTCCTCCTTCTCCTGTCCCTTGGTGACCAGTGTGGTGCCTATAATATGGACTTGCTCAAATTGATTTCCTGGATGATTTTAAGAATGTGGATGGGAGGGGAGGGAAAAAAGAGGGAAAAGAAGTGAAAAGAGGAGAGAAAGGGAGGCCAGTGACAGAATACTGACTGCAGGTACCTTCCAGGAGGAGAGAGGCTGATGCCCTTGGAAGCCTTCAGCTCTGCCCAGGGATGAATGCCCCTGCTGTTCTTCAGCTCTATGGCATCCCCAGGGGAGCCCCCTCTAGCCCTGATTACTGTCTGGGCAGCAGCAGCAGCAGCAAAGATTCCTCTCTTGAATCTAGGCCCATTGAGGAACCGCTGCCAAGGCTGAGAAACACTTTTCTTCCGCCAGAAGGAAAAGACGACTTGATTTCTGTTTTCAGCATCCAACAAGCATTTCTTGAGCCCCCAAATCAAGCCTGCCTTTCCCAGCCCTGGAATATTTCCTGCTACTTCAGCCTTGGCTTGCGAGCCCTTGTTTAAACCCCAGGAACAATGAAGGCCAAGCTGAGGAGGGGAAATGGTGAACAATAGTGGGGGGCAGAAATTGGTGAAGAATGGAATTGCCTGAATCTAATGGAATTCCTGGGAGCTGACATCAGACAGGCCTGGCTGGCTCCTATTGGGTGGGAACCCTTCCACAGGGCACTTACTCTCTCTCCTTGTACCCTCAGTCCCTGCCTGCAAAAGAGCCATGAGAAAATGATTCTTCCTATGTCCAGTACTGACCTCTCAGGGGTGTCGAAAAAGAATAAAGTGACTGTGCAGGGAACTCGCCAACCAACAGCTGGGCACAGTGGCTATAGTGGGGGCAGGGAAATCACTGGAGTTTGGGGATTAGGAGCTACAGTGGGGTCAAAGCTGATCAGTGACCTAAGTCCAGAACCTATTCGTAAGCCCCCAGGAGTAGGGGGCCTTGGGGGGCCTAAGGAGGGGCAAACTGACCCAGGACAGAAATGAAACAACTCTGAATCTCTGAGTTGAGCATCAGTGGGGCTGCATTTGTAGCCTGAGTAAGGTAGAAAGATCCACTCTCAAAAAAGAAAGGAAGGGAGGAAGGAAGGAAGGAAGGAAGCAAGGAAGGAAGGAAGCAAGGAAGGAAGGAAGGAAGAAGAATGGCAGCAAGGCTAGGCAACAGAGAATGGCAGAGTGTGGCACAGTCCTGTAGAAAGTGTCAGATTCAAAGTTCAGAATGAGAGGAAGCTGATGAAGGACAGTAAGAACCACAGAAAAAGGTTGGAGTTTTTTTTTAGCTATATTGAGGGGGGGAGGCTTTTCAAAGAAGGACTAGATCAGGATCTTTGCTTGGGGCAGATGAGACAATGGGAGTTGAGAGCAGAGAGAAGATAGAGCTGCTCAGTCATCCTTTTGCTTTGTTTTTTCTGTGCAGTGTGGTACAGTGGTTCAAGAGCCAGCCTTGGAGCCAGGGAGAACCAGGTACAAATTCCGCCTCAGGTACATGCTGACTATATGATCCTGAGCAAGTCATTTAACCTCTCAGAGGTCTTGGAGGCTTCCTGGTACTGTAACCTGCGCTGATGGAAGGAATTTTCTTCCAGAGTCTAGTCTCTGTCTTTAGCCCTTTCCTCTGCCAAGGAGAATGAGCCTTGTCCTTGAGATGGCAGAACATAAGTGACTTATGGAGAAATGCTATCCAAGCTCATTAAGGAGATAGTGAGAGCACAGAGCTCCCCCTTGATCAACATAAGGTACTCAGCCATCCTCAGGACCTGAAAGAATGGGTAGATGGGACTGCAGATCCTGGAAAATGGAAGGAAATCACAAGGCTAGAGAAGGGTGTGTGCCCAGGTTATGGGTCGAAGAGTTTGTCTACAATTCCTGGGGAAATTCTAGAGCAGATCATTAAAGAATTGTGAAAACTCCTCTAGACAAAGCCACTCCACACTGACCTCACTTCCTTTTTGGGGGATAGGGTTACTAAATGAGTGGCTGATGGGAATGCTGTAGACGGGCTCTATGTCAATTTTAGCCAAGCTTCTTCTAAAGTTTCTCATGGATTAGGCCACGATAGAGTCACCTGGATTCAGAAATGGCTGGCTAAGACTGGTCTCAGAGAAGAGTTGGTCAATAATAGCTCTGTGTTAACATGATGGGGAATCTCCAGTAGAGGATACCCCCTCCTCTAGGGCTGTGCTTGACCACATATATATATATATATATATATATATATATATATATATATATATTTTCTTTTTGTAGGGGAGAGGGCAGGGCAATTGGGGTTAAGTGACTTGCCCAAGGTCACACAGCTAGTAAGTATCAAGTGTCTGAGGCCAGATTTGAACTCAAGTTCTCCTGATTCCAGGGCCAGTGCTCTATTCACTGCACCACCTAGCCACCTCTGACCATGTACTTGTTAACATGTTCATCATTGACTTGGCTAACAGCACTAACAGCAAGCTTGTCAGAGATGCATAGCCAGCTCACTAGGACCATTAGCTCACATCCTGGGTGACAGTCAGGATGTGAAAGGCTCATGACAGGCTCTAGTTTTGGCCTGGCTCTCAGGCTCTCAGTGAGATGAAACCCAGGCAGGATGAGTAGAAAGTCTTGAATTTGGGCACAAAAGATCTACTTCACAAGCACAGGACGGGGGAGGTATGGTAAGAGCACTTGTTCTGGAAAGGATTTTGAGATTTTAGTAGACTGTGAATTCATTCTGAGTCAGAAGTGGGAGGTGGCAATCAAAAGAGTTAATGGGATGTTGGCTGCATTATGAGGGCAGGGAAGCCCTTGTCCCACTCTGTTCTGCCCTCAGTAGACTTCATCTGGAGGATTGTGTGGAGGCCTAAATACCATCCTTTAAGAAGGCTGTTGATAAGCAGGAGGGTCCAAAGACTGGTTGGAAAATGAGTCTGTTCAGCCTGAAGAAGAGAAGGCTTGGGGGGAGTGTGAGCACTGGCTTCAAGTACCTGAAGAGCTATCCTAGGGAGGAGGACAGAACCAGGAGCAGAGAGTGGGAGAGGGGGGAGCTGCAGAGAGGCCCACATTTCCTGATGAGAAGAGCCATCCCCAAGTAGACTGCGCATCTTCACCAAGAGAAGGGCCAACCATTTGTCAGGTGTGTGGTAATGGGGGTTCCTTTGGTGTACAGGCCTGCCTGATGGCCACTAAAGGCCTCTACTAACTCTCACACTGATTCTGTGGAAGCTTTCTAACTTTGAAACACTCTGTCAACTCTCATGATGTACTGAGGGCCACACTGGATTCCTGAGACTAACTTCCAGACCATTTCTAGTTGACTTTCTCTCAACCTTGTCCTTTCAGGAACTTGGAACTAGGTCAGGAATTTCTTAGTAGGAGTCCCACTCGATGTTTGATCTTAAACCAGTGGCTTCAGTGCCCTCATCTATAAAATGGGGACATTGGATCATGTCATCTCTAGGTCCCCTTTCAACCCTGTTCTAAGGTCCCTCCCAGCTTAGCATTCTCTGTACTGATGTCCCTTTGAGCTCTGGAATTCCAGGTCCTAAAGACCCTTCCATCTCTGAAATTCTGGTCTAAGAGCCTTTCAGGTGCTAACATTCAGTGTTCTCAGGGCCCTTCTTTCCAGTGCTGGAATTCTAAGTTCCAAAGCCCCTCTCAGCTCTAATATACTATGTTCTAGTTCTAAGGTCCCCTCAGCTCTGACATTCTATGTTGCATGTGGTTCTTTTTTTCTTTTTTTGATAATTTTAAAATTTTATTTTCTTGTTTACGTCATTCCTTTCCACGAGATTTTGAGTTACAAATTTTCTCCCTGTCTTTCCCCTACCCCCAACCCCAAAACATCGATCCTACTGTAAAGCCCCTCCCCCAATCTGCTCTCTTTTATGCCCTCCTCCAATGCCACTCTAGCTTTCTGGTAGGGCAGGGAGGGTCTCTTTACCCCAGTCCCTGTATATCTTAATTCCCAGTTGCGTGTAGTTAATAATAATAATAATAATAATA
>CM053602.1:2324805-2410247 GCA_028646575.1 Pseudocheirus occidentalis | reverse complement strand
CCCCCCGCACACCCACGCCCACGCCCACGCCATGGAGGGATCTCTCCTTCAGCTGCACGAGCAGGAGCGGCTGTGTTTGGGCACTCTCCATCCTGTGGCATGCTCCGCTCTGCCACCCGAGCCCTGCAGGAAGCCAGCCCCCACATTCCAGTCTAGCGTTTTCATCCATCGTCTCCTCCCAAGACCCAGAGAGCTCTGGAATGTCACCCGAGAGCATCCCCAGGCAGGCTCCTCACGGTCTGTCTTCCCAGGAGTAATGGGCGGAAGTAGCAGAAAGGCACGTTTCAGCTCATCCAAAGGAAGAGCTTGGCACTTAGAGCCATCCCCAATTCGAAGGGGCTGCGCTGCTGGGGAGTGTGCTGCCTCCCCATCCGCAGTGACGGGGTGGGCTGCCTGTCAGGGCCAGGTGAGGCGTCTGCCTCCCAGCTCCCTCCCAACTCCGAGCTCCTGGAAGTCTACAATTCATCGAAATCTCAGAAGGAGCACAGAATGTAAGGCCCCGTAGCGGGATCCCTGGGGTCACTTGGTCCCACTCCAGCCTTGTGCACATGAGCAAATGAGACCCCGAGGAGGGGCAGCTGCTCACGCCGAGTCACACAGCTGAGCACTGGTACGAAGAAGCCATTTCCCCTGGGCTGGCCGCTGTTCCCATGCTGCTTATCTGCAGTGCTAGGTCACCCCCCACCATCCATCTTCTCTGCTCCTCCACCTGAGCTTCAAAATGCTGCTGGAGGAGACCATGGGGGTACAGACAGGGCTCACTGCAAATGAATGTAATCTGCCCTCTCTTGGGCCCTCCGTGATGTGCGCAGTCCCCACAGCAGCTGCTCCAAACCTTCAGTCTCTTCTGCTCTGCTCCAGCACAGGCACCTCCACACCATCCCTTCTCAGCAGTGACCTCACCTACTTGATCAAGAGAGCTAAGGCTCTTATCTCACCTCCTGTAGACCCCCAAACCTCCTGCCATCTTCAACTATAGGTCTCGTCTCAGAATGAGGATCTGAAAGGGTTCTTCTGTTGGTCAAAGATATACTTAACCCTCGCTCCAAGCCCACACCTTCTCTTGACTTAGCCATCATCCTCTATCTCTCCCCTTTCCCTGCTGTCCTCCAGGGCTGGCCTGTGTAACCTCCTCATTTCCACGTTCACTTCTTTCAGGATTCAGCTCAAGGGCCATCTCTGCCAAGCAGCTTTGCCCCAATCTCAAACTCAAGATCTTCTCTACCTCTTAGAATTTTCCCCAAGGACTTTGTCTTATTCTTTCCTTTGTCCTCAGTGACAATGTTTCCATCCATGTTTATGCAGCAGCCCTATCTCCTGCCCCATCCTCCCACCCACTGTTGAAGACCCAGACATAAGTCTTATGACCTTATGTCATTCCCCCATCCCCATCTCTGTATATGCAGTTCCTTATGCCTAATAGGCACTTTGAATAAATGTCTGTTGAATAAAATTTCCCCGGTTTTGCTGAGCCCGCTGGGAAGGAGGGAAAAGGTTATTCAAATTAACTTGAAATGGTAAATTTTATATAAAATCTGTAGTCAGTGATTGCAGTCCTGAATGCATGACCCCAGGGATTGTCTCTTGAATTCCATGTAGGCCCTTGTTGGGGATGGAAAGAAAGTTTTTTGGGCTGCCCTGGCTTCAAGAGGTGTCCTGGACTTCTGTGAGTGTCAGTTGTGCTGGGTCTTGGGCTCACAGGGTCTTTGAGGTACCTTGGTCTCTGAGTGCCTATAGAGAAGGATGAGGGAATGGGATGCCAAATGGTTGTGTCTTTCTGGTCTTTGGAGGCCTCCAGTTGGCCAACAGGTCAACCCTCAAGGGTTCATTCTACCCTTGCTTAGGATGTTAATTGGAAACTATTGGTCCATTCTGAGTATGTATAGCACAGTGCTAGGCACCTAGTAAGTGCTGAATAAATGCTTGTTGGTTGGTAGTTTGGTGCAGTTAGCCAAGCTGGAAGACCAGTCCCTCATCCTGATTCCTTTGTCCCAGGACACACAGCACTGGGGCCATGGTGACATTGAGTCAGGAAGCTTTGGGATGCTGCTAAGGTATCTGAGCAGAACTTCATGTCTAAGAGGTAGGGTGCTTACTAAGAGACTTTCTGCCCTTTGTAGGTGATGCCATCATGCCCTAACCCCTCATCACATGACCCGGTGAAATCCTCTCCTGCAAGATTTTACCCAGCAAGTCGCAAATCCTCTTTATCATATCTTCCCAGGTCTTGAGTTACTGTGCTCTTACTTGGCGGTACCAGGTGTGGGGGCTTTGGAGATGGACGGCAGATCCCTTGACTCGATTGTAAGCTCTCTGAGAGCAGGGACCATGTCTTATCATGAATGAAGGAATGGAAAGCATAAATTAAATGCGTCCTATGTGCTAAGTTTCGGAGATACGGTTTGGAAAGTCATGGGATGGTGAAGGGAGCCATGGGGGTAGGGGCAGGGCAGGCAGTAGGCTGACACACCCTTTCCAGGAGCAATGGAGGTATTGACTTAATAAGAGTTATAGTACTGGAAGGGTAAGGAATATGTGGACAGCATCAGAGTAGCTAAGCAAGAGGATAGGCCTACCCTCAAGGAGATTGCATTCTATCAAAGAACACACACCACACACATACACACAATACAAGGTAATTTGGGAGGGGTGAGGGCAAGTTGCTAAGAATTCTCTCCTAGGGAAGCTGCAGGCACCAGGAGCTCTAAGAGTCTCTGAAATGGAAGCAGATCCTCAGATTAACCCCAGCATCTGTCCTTAGCTCTGTCTATAGTGTCTGGAAGCAGACAGGAAAAACCAGCCAAATCTTGCCAGAAACAAAGAGCTTACCAAGCCTGTGGAACTTCCCCCCACTTCCATAGCTTAAGGTTTGCAAAGAGCCTTGAATCTCTTAGTTCTTCTGACCCTCCCAATGACCCTTATTATTCCCATTTGACACAGGAAGAAACTGAGGCACAGGTCACATGCTTAGTAATTGTCAGAGGTAGGATCTGAACCCAAATCTAGCACCCTGGGGTGTCTGAATGGCTCACGTAGCCATAGAAGATTGGAAAATGAGTGACATTTGAGAAGGAGTTAGGACGGCAACAGCTCTAATAGAGAAGGATTTAGACACCAATTGAATGGGCTGGGGAGTCCATAATGGCTGAGATCTTGAGTCTGGCTGACTGTGCACACGGTGAGACGCTCCACAGAAAGTGGGGAGTCAGAAGAGAACACTGGCCATGTTGTGTTTAAGAGGGGCGAGTCATTTGAATAGAGCAGACACTGGCAGCAAGGAGGAAGGAAGGACCGCACTGATGGCTCTCAAATTATCCCCAATGATCATTAATAAGAGCATTGATACAGTTCTTTACAAATATTCTCTTATTTTATTCTCTCAACAACCTGGGGAGCCAGGTGCTATAATTATGCCCATTTCACAGATGGGGAACTGGGGCTGAGAGAGGTCATGTGAACTGGGGCAGGTTGGAAGCAGAATTTGAATGAAGGTTTCCTGTCCCTCTCCACTCAGCAGCCAGCTGGGTGTGTCAGGTGTGTGGCCCAGAGGCTCCCAATTACTTTGGTCACATGTTTGTCCTGCCAGTTAATTAACTCTAAGCTCAGCTCTGCCATGAGGTGTGAATTGTCCTCCTTCGGGAAGGGGCAAGGAAGGATCAATTAATCAATCAAGAGCTATTCTTAACCTGTTATGCCAGCACTGCCTGGTGTGCCCCAGTGGGGGTCAGGGACAGAGACAAAAATGACCTAGGCCCTGACATCAGTGGCTTTTTACCTCCTAATGAGGGCATCATGCACACCAAATAGAAAGAGAATCTATAGGTGATTGGGCTGGGGGGAGGGAGAAAGATTAGCCACTCAGAGTAGGAGGGCAGCATCAAAGGATTTCCCTACAAGGCGGTCCTTGAGCTGAGTCCTGAAGGTCACCTGCATTTCTTTTTTGAAACAGTATTTTATTTGTCCAATTACATGTAAAGATAGTTTTCAAACATTCATTTTTACAAAATTTTGAGTTCCAAATTTTTTCTCCTTCCCTCCCTCCCTCCCTTCTCCCTTCCCCAAGGCAGCAAGCAGTCTGATATAGATTATACATGTGCAATCATGGAAACATAATTCCACATTAGTCATGTTGTGAAAGAAGAAACAGAACAAAAGGGGAAAGCCACAAAAGAGTGAAAATATTCTGCTTCTCTCTGTATTCAGACTCCATGGTTCTTTCTCTGGATGTGGATGGCATTTTCCATCATGAGTCCTTTGGATTTGTCTTGAATCATTGTATTGCTGAAAAGAGCTGGGTCTATCAGAGTTAGTCATCTCACAATGTTTCTGTTACTGGGTACAATGTTCTCCTGGTTCTGCTCACTTCACTCAGCATCAGTTCATGTCAGTCTCTCCAGGTTTTTCTGAAATCCACCTGCTCCCCATTTCTTATGGAAGAATAGTATTCCATTGCATTCATATACTACAACTTGATTGGGCATCACCTTGATTTCCAGTTCTTTGCCACCACATAAAGAGATAATATCAGTATTTTTGTGCATGTGGGTCCTTTTCCCTTTTTTATGATCTCTTTGGAATACAGACCTGTAGTGGTATTGCTGGATCAAAGGTATGCACAGTTTGATTGCCCGTTGGGCATAGTTACAAATTGCTCTCCAGAATGATCGGATCAGTTCACCACTCCACAAATAATGCATTAGTGTCCCAATTTTCCTACATCTTTTCCAACAGTTATCATTTTTTTTGTCATGTTAATCTGATAAATGTGAGGTGTTACCTCAGAGTTGTTTAAATTTGCATTTCTCTCATCAGTAGTAGTTTAGAACATTTTTTCATATGATTAGAGATAGCTTTAATTTCTTCATCTGAAAAGATGTTTATATTCTTTGACCGTTTATCAATTGGGGAATGACTTATATTCTTATGATTTTGGCTCCATTCTCTATATGTTTAAGAAATGAGGCCTTCATCAGAAACACTTGCTGTAAAAATTGTTTCCCATCTTTCTTCTTTCCTTCTGGTGTTGGTTTTATTTGTGCAAACCCTTTTTAATTTAATGTAATCAAAATTATCCATTTTACATTTCATAATATTCTCTATCTCTTGTTTGGTCATAAATTCTTCCCTTTTCCATATATCTGTCAGGTAAATTATTCTTTGCTCTCCTAATTTGTTTATGGTATCAACCTTTATGCCTAAATCATGTACCCAATTTAACCTTATCTTGGTATATGGTGAGAGATGTTGGTCTGTGCCTAGTTTCTGCCATGCTGTTTTCAAGTTTCCCATCAGTTTTTGTCAAATAGTGAGTTCTTATCCCAGAAGCTGGAGTCTTTGAGTTTACCAAACAGTAGCTTACTATAGTTATTGACTACTGTGTCTTGTTTACCTAATCTATTCCACTGATACCCCACTCTATTTCTTAATCAGTACCAAATAGTTTTGATGATTGCTGCTTTATAATGTAGTTTTAGATCTGGTATGGCCCAAGCTACCTTCCTTTGCATTTTTTTCATCAATTCCCTTGATATTCTGGACTTTTTGTTCTTCCAGATGCATTTAAATTTTTTTTCTAATGCTATAAAATAGTTTTCTCTAGTTTGATTGGTATGGCACCAAACAAGTAAAGTAATTTAGGTAGAATTGTCATTTTATCCTATTAGCTTGGCTCACCTTTGGGCAACTCATATTTTTTCCAGTTGTTTATATCTGACTTTATTTGTGTGGAAAATATTTTGTAATTGTGTTCATATAGTTCCTGGGTTTGTCTTGGCAATTAAACTCCCACATATTTTATATTATCTACAGTTATTTTAAATGGAATTTCTCTTTCTATCTCTTTCTGCTGAGCTTTGTTGCTAATGTATAGAAATGCTGATGATTTATGTGGGTTTATTTTATATCCTTTGATTTTGCTAAAGTTGTTAATTATTTCAAGTAGTTTTTAGTCGATTCTCTAAGTATACCATCATATCATCTTCAGAGTGATGGTTTTATTTCCTTACTGCCTATTCTAATTCCTTCATTTTTTTTTCTTCTCTTATTGCTAAAGATAACATTTCTAGGACGATATTGAATAATAGTGGTGATAATGGGCATCCTTATTTCACCTCCCAATCTTATTGGGAACACTTATAGCTTATCCCCATTACATATAATGCTTGCTGATGGTTTTAGAGAGATACTACTTATCATTTTAAGGAAAGTTCCATTTATTCCTATGCTCTCTAGTGTTTTTTATAGGAATGGATGCTGTATTTGTCAAAAGCTTTTTCTGCATCTATTGAGACAATTATGTTTTCTGTAGCTTTTGTTATTGATATGGTCAGTTATCCTGAGAGTTTTCCTAATATTGAACCAGCCCTGCATTCCTGGTAGAAATCCCACCTGGTCATAGTGTATTATCCTGGTGATAAATTGCTGTGATTTCTTCACTAATATTTTATTTAAATTTTTTTCATCAATATTCATTAAGGAAATTGATCTATAACTTTCTTTCTCTGTTTTGGCTCTTTCTGATTTAGGTATCAGCTCCATATTTGTGTTATAAAAGGACTTTTTAAAGACTCCATCCATTTTTCCAATTAGTATATATAATATTCAAATTAATTGTTCCTTAAATTTTTGGTAGAATTCATTTGTAAATCCATCTAGCACTAGAGATTTTCTTAGGTAATTCATTGATGACTTGTTCAATTTCTTTTTCTAAAATGGGGTTTTAAAAATGTATTATTTCTTCTGTTAATCTCTGCAATTTATATTTTTGTAAACATTCATCCATTTCACTTAAATTGTCAGATTTATTGGCATACATTTGGGCAAAATAGTTCCTAATTATTGCTTTAATTTCCTCTTCATTGGTGGCGAATTCAACCTTTTCATTTTTGATACCGATAATTTGGTTTTCTTCTTTTTTAATCAAAATAATAAAAGGTTTATCTATTTTATTGTTTTTTTTCATAAAACCAGCTCCTAGTTTTATTTATTAGTTCAAAAGTTATCTTAATTTCGGTTTTATTAATCTTTCTTTAGATTTTCAGAATTTCTAATTTGGTGTTTAATTGAGGATATTTAATTTGTTCTTTTTCTAGCTTTTTAAATTGCTTGTACAGTTCATTGATCTGCTTTTTCTCTATTTTATTCATGTAAGCATTTAATGATATAAAACTTCCTCTAAGTACTGCTTTGGCTGCATCTCATAAATTTTGATATGTCTCATTATTGTCATTCTCTTTGATGAAATTATGGATTGTTTCTATGATTTGTTGTTTGACCCACTCATTAGATTAGTTTCCAATTAATTTTTAGTTTATTTTTCCTGGCCCTTTATTACATGTAATTTTTATTGCATCATGATCTGAAAAGGATACATTTGATATTTCTGCCTTTATGCATTTGATTATAAGGTTTTTATGCCTTAATACATGGTTAGTTTTTGTGTAGGTGCCATGCACCACTGAGAAAAAAAAGTATATTCCTTTCTACCCCCATTCAGTTTTCCCCAGAGGTCTATCATATCTACCTTTGCTAAAATTCTATTCACCTCCTTAACTTCTTTTTTTTTTTTGCTTTTTTTTTTGGAGGGCAGTTGGGGTTAAGTGACTTGCCCAAGGTCACACGGCTAGTTTTTTGTGTTAAGTGTCTGAGGCCGGATTTGAACTCAGGTACTACTGACTCCAGGGCCGGTGCTCTATTCACTGTGCCACCTAGCCGCCCCCTTAACTTCTTTCTTGTTTATTTTGTGGCTAGATTTATCTAGTTCTTTGAGGAAGAGGCTGAAGTCCCTCACTAGTAAAGTTTTTCTGTCTGTTTCTTCCTCTAATTCACTTAACTTCTCTAGGAATTTGGATGCTATTCCACTTGGTGCATATGTGTTTAGTATTGATATTACTTCATTGACTATGGTACCTTTTAGCAAGATGTAGTTCCCTTCCTTCTCTCTCTCTCTCTCTCTCTCTCTCTCTCTCTCTCTCTCTCTCTCTCTCTCTCTCTCTCCCTCCCTCTCTTTCTCTCTCTCTGTTTCTGTCTCTGTCTCTCTCTGATCAAGATTGCTACCCCGACTTTTTTTTTACTTCAGTTGAAGCATACTATATTGTGCTCCAGCCTTTTCTTTACTCTGTGTGTGGCTCTCTGCTTCAAATGACACCTGCAGAGTTCTAACAGTTGGAAATGAAATGGAGGTCAGCACCAAGATGGCAGATAGAGGGTTGGGGGCAAAGAACAGTAAGTCAGCCAGTTTGACTGGATTGTAGAGTATGTGGATGGGAGTAAGGTGTAAGAAAACTGGAAAGACAAGAGGAGGCAAGAAGGGCTTTAAAAGTCAAACAGGGCATGTTATATTGGATCCCAGTGACAATAGGGAGCCATTGGAGTTTACTAAGTAGAGGCAGTGACACTTACCAGATCTATCTGTCAGACCTTCGCTTTGGGAAGATTACTTTGGCAGCAGAGTGGAGGATGGACCAGAATGGGAAGACTTGAGAGAGGGAAGGAACTGGAGAGAGGGAGACCAATTAGGAGGCTATTGCAGTAATCTAGGAGAGAGGTGTTAAGGGTCTGGACTAAGGTGAGAGCTGTGTGAGTGGAGAGAAGGGGTCAAATTGGAGAGATATTGTGAAGTTAGAAATTGCAGGATTTAGCAACTGACTAGAGATGTGGGGTGAAGGAGAGCAAGGCATTGAGGATGATGCTGAGGTTAAGAACATGACAGAGCAGAAGGATAGTGGTGCTTCTGACAGAAATAAGGCAGTTTGGAAGAGGGGAAGATTTTAGGGGCAAGATAATGAGTCAGATCTGGATGCATTGGGTTTGAGATAGCTCCAAGGCATCCAGTTTGAAATGTACTATAAGTGGCTTGTATTGTAGGACTGGAGCTCAGATGGGAGATGAGGGTTGGAGAGATAGATCTGGTAATTGTCTATATAGAGAGATGAGAATGGAAGGCTGGGGGTTGATGGGATCATCAAATAAGAGAGTACAATGAGAAGAGGGTCTATGATAGAGCCTCAGGGCACACCCATGGTTAGTGAGCATGCTCTGCATTAAGACTGAGCAAAGAAGACTGAGATAGAACGGTCAGAGAGGTAGGAGGAGAACCAAGAGAAACCACTATCATGGAAACCTAGAGGGGAGAGAGGATCCAGGAAAAGAGGTAGAATAATAATGTCGAAGGCTGTAGAGGAGTCAGGAAGGAATAGAAAAAGGCTGTGAGATTTGACAATTAAGAGATCATTGGCAACTTTGGAGAGAGCAGTTTGGGTGGAATGATGAGGTTCAGGAGTCAGATTGCAAAGAGTTAAGTAGAGAGTAAGAGGAATGGAAGGGGAAGCAATGGATGTAAACAGCTTTTTCAAAGAGTTTGGCTGAGAAAAAAGAGGTATAGGATGACAGCTGGCAGGGGTGGCTCCTTCTTTCAAGTCTCTCCCCATTCCAGTCCATCCTCCACTCTGCTGCCAAAATGATCTTCCCAAAGTGCAGGTTTTTTTGATGGTGGGGAGACTTGGATATGTTTGCAGGCAGCAGGGAAAGAACTAGCAGATATATTTTGTATTTGGATTTTTTTGTTGTTGGAGGTTTTTTTTGAAGGGGGAAAAGTAAGGCAATTGGAGTTAAGTGACTTGCCCAAGTAGTAAATTTACAGCTAATAAATGTGAAGTGTGTGAGTCCAGATTTGAACTCAGATCCTCCTGTCTCTGGGGCAGGTGCTCTATTTACTGCACTACCTATCTGCCCAAGGAACTAGCAGATAGGGAAAGATTGAAGAAGAGAGAGAGATGGGGGAGGGGGAGAGACAGACAGAGAGACAGAGAGAGAAAGAGACAGACACACAGAGAGAAACAGACAGAGAGCAAAAAATAGGGAGGAGAGACAGACAGACAAGGAGACAGAGGAAGAGGTAGAGAGAGAGAATCAAGTTAAGCATTTATTAAGCAGCTGCTGCATTCTAGACACAGTGCTAAGTGCTAAAGACACAAAGAAAAGGAAAACAATCTCTGCCCTCAGGGAGCTCCCAGTCTAGTGGGGAAGACAACATACAGATAAGTATGTACAAACAAGATGGACACGGGATAGTTTGGAGAGACTCTCAGAGGGATGGCACTAAGATTAAGGAGGACCAGGAATACTCCTTGCAGAAGGGGGTGGTGTATCTGAGACTTCAAGGAAGCCAGGAGACAGAGATGAAGAGGGAGAAATTCCAGGTATGAGGAGCAGCCAGATAAAATGCCCAGACTTAGGAGATGATGTATCTTGTTAAAAAAAAAAAAAGCAAGGAAGCCAGTGCTGCTGGATCTCAGAGTAGATAGAAGAGAATGAGATGCAAGAAGACCAGAAAGGCAGGAAGGGGCCAGGCTACAAAGAGCTTTACAATCTAGAGAGGATTTTATATTTGATTCTGGAGGGAACAGGGGAGCCAATGAAATTTACTGAATAAGGGGGTGATATGATCAGATCAGCTTGTAAGAAGATCATTTAAGTGCCTGAATAGAGGATGGACTGGGGTGGGGAGAGACTTGTGGCAGGCCAAGGCGTGGTTGTTGTCCTTTGTACTCGAAGAGAACCCAAATGACATCACTATGTTGGGGTCAGTGTACAGTGGATCTGACTGTGGCTGATCAAACCAGTACAAGCTCGGAAGGCTCTCCCACAGATTGGTCACAAATAGCCATGTGAATGTTTGGGATGGAGATGTCTCTAAATTTGAGCATATAAAGTTTCTTTTCAGCCACTGCAATTTTGCTTTGCTCATAGAGCACACCATCTTTGATGTTGGCATGTCATGCTGGGTGGTCCTGTGTCAGTGTCTCCCATGTCTCACAATTGCTACCAGAGTTCTTCAGAGAGATCTTGAGAGTGTCCTTGTTTTGCTTCTCCTGACCTCCATGTGAGCATTTGCCTTGTGTGAGTTTTCCCATAAAATAGTCTTTTACACAAACATACATTTGGTATTCAAACAATGTGGCCAGTCCATGGAGCTGCACTCTCTGCAGCAGAGTTTGAATGCTTGGCACTTCAGCTCAAGAGAGGACCTCAGTGTCTGATACTTTATCCTGCCAGGTGATCTTCAGCATCTTCCTAAGACAATTCAAATGGGAGCGATTCCATTTTCTGGCGGGGTGCTAGTAGACTGGCCAGGTTTCACAGGCAGACAACAATGAGGTCAACATCACAGCTCTGTAAACCTTCAGTTTGGCAATCTGTCTAATACCTCTTCTCTCCCGCACTCTCCTTTGGAGTCTCCCAAACACTGAGCTGGCTCTGGTAATTCGTGTGTCAACACATTATCTATGTAGACATCCCTGGGAAGTATACTGCCAACATAAGTGAACTTATCCACAGCATTCAAAATGTCTCCATTTGCTTTAACTGATGCTGGCTGGTGGGGAACCTCTTGTTTTTTGATGAGGGCCTCCTTCATTGTGGTAGCATCAGAGGAGAAAAGGGGGTAAATGTGAGAGACGTTACAGAGGTAGAACTGACAGGATTTGGGAGGGGTGGTGGGAGAGAGTGAAGAGGTGACAATGTCACCTAGGTTGCGAACTTCAGGAATGAGAAATATGGCAGTATCCTTGACAGTAATGAGGAAGTTAGAAAGGGCAAGGTTTGGGGAAAGCTAATGACCTCTGTTTTGGACGTGTGGTGTTTCAGATGCCTACTGGATATCCAGTTTGACATGTCTTAAAGGCAGTTGGAAATACAGAATTGGGGGTCAACAGAGAGATTGGGGCAGGATCGGTAGATTTGAGAACTGTGAGCATTGTTCAGTCATGCCCAACTCTTGGTGACCACTTTGGGGGTTTTCTTGGCAAAGATATTGGAGCAGTTTGCCATTTCCTGCATTTTATAGATGAGGAACTGAGGCAAACATGTTAAAGTGATTTGCCCAGGTTCACACAGCTAGTTTCTGAGGCCAGATTTGAACTCTGAAAGAGGAGTCTTCCTAACTTCAGACCTGGTACTCTATCCACTACAGCGCCACCTAGCTGCCCAATTAAGTCCACAGGAGCAGCTGAAATTAACAAGTGAAGTGATGTGGAGGGAGAAGAGAAAAGGGCCCAGGATAAAACTTTGGGCAACGCCCCCCCACTCAGTTTGCAGGTGCAACTAGAAGAGAGGCTAAAATTGGAGCTGTTGTTCAGTTGTGTCCATGACCCCCATATGGGGTTTTCCTGGCAAAGATCTTCTCCCAATCATTTGATAGATGAGGGAACTGAGGCAGATAAGGGTAAGAGACTTGCCCAGGGTCACACAACTAGGAAGTATTTGAGGCTAGATTGGAACTTGGATCTTCCTGACTCTGGGCCCAGCACTCTATCCACTCAGCCATCTAACTGCCTCTAGACTGAATGGGAAGCAGAGCCTGATGATGAAAGGGGTGGAGATGACTGAGGGATCAGGGTACTGAAGGGTGGGCACTAGATGCAAACATGGGAGGACTAGCCTTGGCAAGGGGCTGGCAAAGTGAGGTCAGAGGAAGGATAGGGAGGGCACAAGAGATCTCGAAGGTAGAGGACAGCTTGGACCTCAAGCCCAGTGCCTGGCATAAAGTAGGTGCTTTAGAAATTCTCCTGGACTGAGATAAGTCTGAGCCTTCGACCTTTCAGGGCTGGGCCCCAGCAGGAGCAGAGGTCCTTTGGTCCAGTAGTCAGGGATAGCAGAAAGCCGAAGGGGAAAGCAGGGAGCTGGCTTCAACCTGTGCTAGGCAGCTGGGAGATGAGGTGGGAGGGCCATGTGGAAGGGAGCTATGAGCCTGGCATCATTTCTCATTAGGGCTTCTTTAGCAGTCACAGAAGCAGAGTCTTGTTCCCATTGGTCCAGGAACAATCTCTTAGGCAACATCTGGCTGGCTCAGAGATTGCTGGGAAGCCAGCAACTGCAGGGAAGTCAGACAGCAGCGGCAGCAGGAAAAGGAGGGAGGGAGGGAAGGAAGGAGGGCTCAGGGAAGTCAGGGACCAAACCAAACAAGAGAAGCATCCTTCCCCAACCCAAGCCCCTGGCTCCCCGGGGTGGGGCTCCCCAGGGTGGGGTGGCAAGGTGGGGAGTAGAGAGATGGGGCTTACACAGAAATGAGGCCAGAGAAATGGAGAAGCAGGGAGCTCTCACAGCTCAGGCTGAGCAACCCTGACAGAATACACTCCCCTCACAAAACCCTCCCCATACACCCCTCTAGGTGATAACATTAACAGCTGACAGGTCTGTAGCAAAACCCTTCATCTGTGGGATCCTAGCAACCCTCTTGTACTATCAGCTCCATTTTACAGATGGGGAAACTGAGGCTCCAGGAGATGACTACCAGCTGTCTAAGCTTCAGGCATGTGAGCTGACCCCAGCCAGACCTTCCCAACAGTAGGTCCCTCAGGTGTCATTTAGTCTTTGTGCCTGCATAGTACCTCATTGCCTTTCTCTGAATCTTTGAGACTAGGGGGAGGACAGTGATGTTGACCAAGGAAGGAACACCTGACCAGAGCCAAAGGGGGCAGCACCTTGGCCAGTAGTCATGCTGCAGCCACTCTGCACCCTGCTCCCCCCCATGCCTGACCAAAGCCAATATGAATGAACTCATGCCACCATCAGAGCCGGTGCCTGGCACACAGTAGGTGCTGTTGAATTGATGCCACGTTTCTTTTTCTTTCTGCCTTCCTGCTGCCCCCACTCACTTCCCATGCCTGGGCTTCTGTGCACCTTTGCTGATATCTTGGTCTGAATTCTCTATACAAACCTGGAGTCTGTCTTGTGCTCTCACTGCCATGGTGTAACTTGGCATTGCTTGGCAGATTTGTCCTCCTGCCACTCTCTCTGCACTGTAGTAGCTTCCAGCAGGCCAATTGTGGCCTTTCTTTGTTGCTGCTCATTAATTTGCAGCCGAGCCAGCAGATGGGTGGATCGATAGGAGGAGGAGGAGTAATGCATCCTCTGTTCCATCTGGCTTTTTCTCAAAGAACACTCTACATATGTGGCTAGCCATCCCCTCTGATGGAGGGATAGGCACGGGGCTTTTATGACTACTAGTAGGTGAGAAAACTCTTCCTGGTGATGCTGAAGAACTTGCCCTGGCTCCCAGTCAGACAGCCAGCATTTATTAAGCACCTGCTGTGTGCCAGGACGCTATGCTAAGTCCTAGGCATACAAATCAGGCCCTGCTCTCAAGGAGCTTACAGTCTAATGGGGAAAACAACCTGCTAGGAGCTCTGTACAAACAAATTCTGGACAGGCTAAATCAGACATGATCTCCAGGGCAGATGTTCAAATTAAGGAAGACTGGGAAAGGCTTCTTGCCGAAGACAGGGCTTTCTTTAGCTGAGACTTGAAGGAAGCCAGGAGATGGAGATGAGGAGTGGCTGGAGGCAGGAGATGGACATAATGGTTTATGCTTTGGAGGAACAGCAAGGAGTCCAGGGTCATCAGCTCAGTTTGCTGAGTACCTGGGAGAAAGGAAAGTGTAATAAGCCTGTAAAAGTAGGAAGAGGTCAGATTATGATGGGGTTGAAAGCCAAATGGAGGAGATTATGTTGGATCCTGGAGGTTATAGGGAGCCACTGTGATTTAATGAATGGGGAAGAGGGGTGACATGGTTGGATCTGCATTTTAGGAAGATCAATTTAACATTTGAGAGGATGATGTCTGGAGTGGGGGACAGAGTTACCAGCAAGCTGTTAGAGTTTAGGTATTGGGTGATTAGGG
This sequence comes from Pseudocheirus occidentalis, assembly GCA_028646575.1. Taxonomy (NCBI): domain Eukaryota; kingdom Metazoa; phylum Chordata; class Mammalia; order Diprotodontia; family Pseudocheiridae; genus Pseudocheirus; species Pseudocheirus occidentalis. The sequence continues at coordinate 2,395,568 of CM053602.1, read as the reverse complement.
CCTGTGCTGTGATGGTGGCAGTTTCAGAAGAAAGAAAAGGCAATATATGAGAAATGTTACCAAGGTGGAAATGACAGTACCTGGCAGGTAAGAGAGAGCCAAGAGTCCAGGATGGGAGCCAAGTTGGGAGCCTGGAGGATGGAGTGGATGGCAGTACTCTTGGCAGTATTGGGGAGGTTGGGAAGAAGGCAGGATTTGGGGGAAAGATAATGAATTTAGTTTTGGAAATGTTGAGCATAGAGTTTGAGGTAAGCAAAATATGGATGGAGATGAAAAATAAGAGGCAGGGAGAGAGATGAGACCTGGTGAGTAGGTCTGAGCATCATCAGCTTAGAGGTGAAGCAATGGAGAGAGAGAAGAGGAGAGGGTCACCTACAGGGTGACATGGAGGAAAGTTCAGCAAAGGGGACAGAGAAGGAGTGGTCAGAGAGGGAGGAGGAGGACTGAGAGGGAAGAGGGTGTCCCATAAAGCTAGAGAGAAGACAGTGTAAGGGGGAGAGAGTGACCAAGTGTCCAAGGCCGCAGAGAGGTTAAGAAGAGTGAAGACTGAGAAAAGGCCATTGGATTTGGCAACCAAGAGATCATGGGTCACTTTGGAGAGAGCAGTTTCAGTGGAATGATGAGGTTAAAAGCCAGGCTGTAGTTATTAGGAGAATGTTGGGGGGTGGAAGGGAAGGGAAGCACAGATTATAGGTAGCCAGAACTCAAGAACTCAAACTACAAACTGGAAGAAGGATGTGGGATGAGAGCTAGTGGGGATGGACAGGTTGAGGGAGGGTAATTTGGGGTAAGGAGACCTGGACGTGTTTGGAGGCAGCAGAGAAGGAAGTCTTCCTAGCTTCAAAGCCAGCCTTCTAACCACTACTCCACACAGCCTCTCATATTCACCATCATTGCTAAATGGAAAGAGATACAATACAATCCCCAGATAGAATAGCAAAATATCAAGAAATACAAGCATCTTGTTACAAGTTAGACATCCTTCTATTAAAGGGAACCCTAATCAATGATTGGTGATCATTCTTTGGGCTTTCCTTGCTTCTCTCAGGAAAGCCTTCACTTTCTTTAACTTAGAACACTTCCAGGCAGGCCCTCAGGCTACCCAGGACCTCCTTTGCTTGCAAATTGGGCACTAAAGCCCTCCCTTGTCCTGGGGCTCATTGGAGAAGCTAACTGAGTGAGAGGCCTGGTGGATGGCAGCTAACCTCTGGGAACTTCCCGGTCACCCTTGCCAAACACTTGCTCCCCTCTGCTAATCTTGGGAATGAAATTATTTTACGTTGGCTGGCTGGAAATGAGCCTTTCACCTTGTTAGCATGGAGCAGACTCTTGCTTTGGACATCCGGGTGGGCTCTGAAAGGGAGTCTGGCCCTTTCTTCCCCCTTCCTGACATTAAGCAAACACACATGCACATGGGTACATTAGAACCAAGCCGGACAGCAACAGGGTTCTTGCCAAGGGCAGCGGTGTCAACGATGGTGTTGTTGGTCCTTGAGGACAGTTCCTCCGTCTGGAATTGGCCTGACCCCCTCCAAGCAGTCTGCTCTACTTGGCCTGGCCTCTGGGTCCCCACTCCAGGCAAAGCCAGTCTTTTTTCCCAAGCTCTGGCCCTGGCAGCGTCCTCAACTTTAAACTGCCTCTTCCTGCTCGGTCACCAGCCCAGCCCAGCTCCCCTGCCACGTTCTTGGCTCCAGTAAGTGGCCTGAGTCAGGATTCACAGGCTTGTTCCAGGTTGCATGAGGAGTGGGAGGGGGTGGAAGACACAGAGAGACACGGAAGGAGGAAGAAGAGAAGGAGGAAGGGAGGGGGGACACTTAAAAAGACTGCCTCTCTCTCTTCACTCTCCTCCTTTCCCTCCCTGCCCCCTGGGGACCATGGGAAGGAAGGGGGCCTGGGCAGTGACAATAGACCAGGGGGCTGACTCAAAGAGCCAGTTCCTGCTCATTTCCTCTCTCTGTGGACATTGGCTTCTCCCTGTGCTTGCTCCTGACATAGGCCCTGTTGGTGGGACAGGGAGTGTCAGCAGAAGGAAAACCAAGCAATCAAAGCCACCTTCCCGCCATTGGCCCAGAAACCTCGGCTGCCAAACTAATCCAGCATCAGGTGGGCTGAGGAGGGGAACTCAGAGAGAGGCCAGTCCAGTGGAAGCACTTGCTGACTCCATTTCCCTCCCCTCCCCCCACCTCTGGCTCTGTCCATCTGACCAGGGAGGACTTGGGATTGTTTTCATATGGATCCCTGGGCACCAACACCCCTGTGATGGAAAAAGCAGAGTTTTTCACCCCTTTCTGGAGCAGGACAGGTGAGTTCATTAGAGAAGCAGGGCAGTGGAAAGGATCACCATTTCCCACTGGACTTTGGTGTGTCCAAAGAGGGTGTAGTATCCCCAAGATCCCCAGGGCTCCCTGGCAAGGATGAGTTGGGGGCTCTTTAGGGAGCCACAGGCATTTAAGAATTGGGTGATGGGGAGGGGGAAGAGAAACTCAGATATTTTCAGATTTGTGAGGAGTGACTACTTGGGGGATGGGGTGGGGGTGGCTAACTACATAGGCCTGCTTCCAAATGAGATTGTGGGGCAGCGGAGGGCTTGGGAGAGGGCTAGAAACCTCTCATATGTCGTGTGAGGATCAGTTGGGAAAACTGGGGATGGTTAACCTGAAGGAGAAAAGACTGTTATGGGGGGTAGGTGGTGTAATCTGCAGACACTGCCGAGCTGCCCTGTGGTCCAGAGCCTGATTGGTCTTACTCTGCCTCCAGAGGGCATGGTTAGGACAAATGGGGGCAGTTTGCAGGGAGGCAAATTCCATCTTAAAAGAAGGAAGAACTTTCTAACCATCAGAACTGTCCCTTCAGAATGGCCAGTAATAGGCCTGGTGTAGAGTGAGCTCCCTAGCCCTGAAGTGTGCAGGCAGAGAGAGCCTAGCTGCTCCTCTATGGAAGATGCTGTGGGCTAGGGATTCCTGCCCCGACTGGGAAACTGGGTCCTGCAACTCCCATGTACAAGTCTATTTGGCTTAGCTTGGGGGTCTGAGCAGAAAGGCCAGGTAGTCTTTGTTCAGGGTGTCCTGCTCTGAGGAGTGAACGGGAACTCCTTTGCCACGAGCTTAGCGACATCCAACAGCAAGGCCTGGGGGCTTGGTGCCTGGCTTACATGCTGTTGTACTTGGCAGCACCGGTCTCTGAGCCCTCCTGTTCTTTGAAGGCCCCCCCCCATCTTCACTGAGGAGCTCACTCAGTCATTTCCCTGCTTTCTCCTGGTGCTTTTTCTCCATTCTGACCTCTGAAAATGGAAGAGCTGGACTTTCCCATGTTCTGGACAGGGGCTAGGGGTCCAAGTCCTTCCCTCCTCCCCCCACTGCTGCTCCCGGTGCCGGGTGGGCAGCTCTGTCTGGAGGCATTGTTCTAGCCCTCTGCTAACAGACAGTCTGGAGGAGGGGAGCAGCAGGGAGCTTTCCTGCTCCCAGGGCCTCCCTCTCCAGTTCCCCTGGGGATTGTGGGAACACTGAGAACCCCGGCTGTCAGTCAGATAGCAGTTCAGGGCTTACAAAGTATGTGGCCTCATCTGGCCTGGCAGAGCATCAGAGCCCCACGGTGGCCCTTTGAGACAGGAATCATGGTGCTTTCCTTCCATTAGCTCATTTGATCCTGGGAAGCAAATACTCTTACCACCTCCATCTTAGAGAAGGAGACCATGCCTCAGAGCAGCCAGGTGACTTTCTGGGGGTCACACAGCCAAAAAGTGGACAAGCTCGAGTTCAGCTTAGCTAAAAACAAAACACAAACCTTCCCCCATTCCCCAGCTTAGAAGTCAGAAGAGTGGCACCAAAGCTGTGGCCCATTCAGTGTATGGCCCATTCAGCATGTGGCCCAGCCTTTGGGACAGTGTTTGGACCTGTAATGGAAAAGACATTCCTTGGGAGAAGCAAGTTCAGAAGAGGCTAAAGTTGAAGGCAAGGGGTGGGGGTGGGGGGGAAAGGCTGTGGCTTCTTTCTCAGGATTCTGGCCCCAAACACATGGCCCAGAAGCCTGTGGGCAGAATCAAAGGCCTTTCAAACTCTCTGCCTCATCTTCAAGTTCCCTTCAAATCCAGCTTCTCTCTAGCATTTCCTTTGGACCAGCTGGAGTCCTGAGTCTGGCACTGACAGGCTGACAGACTGCTGGATGGCCTTTGTACCAGGCTGCTGTGAAAGAAGTATCCAGCTGTTTCCAGCTGCAGCCACCCTGCCTGCTCTGGCATTCAGTATTGAAACAAAAAGACCTTGGCCAAAATGGCTTCTATCTCTGTGTCTGTCTCCATCTCTGGGTCTCCACTGCAACTGGCATTGGCCTCAGCAGTTAGCAAACTCATCCTTATTGCTTTTGGTCTGGCAACAAATACTCCCAAAACTACGAATCTCTTAGATTCTTTATACAGAGACTCAAGCAAACCAAGATTACATGGATGTGAGGAGAATGGAGAGGCCTCACCCCAGACCACTTCAAGTGGCCATGATGGCATGTGGGAAAGTCTGTATATGAAATACCTTTGTTCAAAACCAGAACTAGGCAAGGAAGATGGGGCTTTGGCTCAGGATGTTGAAAATTCGAAGTTGCTGGTAATATTTGTATTCCTTCAGTGGGTAAAAGTAACTGAATTTAGCATCAGGTTGGCAAAGATGGTTATTTAAAAGAGGAAGCTAGTAGACTATGTACTTCCCTACCCCCACCCCCACCCCAAATCAGATACCAAAGAAGCTCCACCCCAGCCAGGATCTACCCTGCTCCCTATTTGTCTCCCTTTCACCCTCCACAGCTGTATTTGTCTTAAAACATCGATTTGAGGAGTACTCTGGATGCCCTGATGACCAGGTAGGGTTCTGAATCTTAATATTGGCCTTAAGTCATGATTTCCTAGGACATCAGCATTTTCTTAGTATACCCAGTGATAAGATCTGGAGCTCTATCGATTTAGAGGTCATCAGATCCAAACCCTTCTTCTATGCCAGTGGTCCTCAACCTTCCTAATGCCGCAACCCTTTAATACTCATATGTGGGCATATCTTCACGTGGGCGGACCTGCCTGGAGACAGAGGAGCAGTGTCTTGATTCTTAAGACCATTGGAAATATGTGTTTTCCAATGGTCTTAGGCAGACCCCTGTGACCCCTGTGAAAGGGTCATTCGACCCCCAAAGGGATTGTGACCCACAGGTTGAGAACCGCTGCTCTAGAAGAAAAGGATAGAAAGGCCCAGAGAAGGCCTAGATTGAAGCTGGGTCCTCTGACTTCAGTGCCCAGTTTTCCTCAATGATGCCCCAGCCTTGGCACTCCCTGTTGCTGACTGAATAAAGCAGGAACTCCCCTGTGTGGTTTTCCAGACAAGCCCCCATTTGGAGCTGCCTCCCCCAGTAGCTTTCTCTTGTGCTGGTTTGGGATGAAAGTGAAACTCCTTTCTCTGCTGGACCTTTCAAGGCCTCTCCACTCTGGAACCTTCCTATGTTTGCAGCCTCATGGGGGCATCACTCACCTTCACGCCAAACTGGTCTTCTGATTGCTTGAGCATCAAATGCAGTGTGCCATCCACTGTGACTTTCTTCTTGCTCTGGCTCCCTCCTCACCTTCCCCTCTCCTCTTTCAAGATTCTGCACACAGTGTTTCCTGCTCCTGCAGACAGCAGTGGCCCCACCGATTCTCTTAAGCCCATTTGGGGTTGGTTTCCCTATATGTTTATACATGTTGTCTCCCCCTCCAGGGTGGAGGCTGTTTAGCTTTGGTCCTTGTATCCCCATCACAGCGTTGAATATGTAGTAGGTGCCTAATAAATACTTGTTGAGGAGTGTTTGTTGATTGCTCTCCTCACTGCCTCCTCTGCCTTTCTTTGTGCTGATCTGGAGTGGTCCATACCTTAGCAACCTAGGGGGAAAATAATTGGAAAAAAGCCCATTCACCTGGTGGAGAATCAAACCACTGAGGAACCAGTGAGTTTTCAAAGCTGATTAATAATATCCTCTTGTGGACAGAACTTGGAGTCAGAAGGCCGGCTGTGTGACCAGAAATGAGTGACATTGTATCTCAGTGAGCCTCAGTCTCTTCGTTTGTGAAACGGGGCAGATAATGTAGGGCTCTGGAAGGGAATTGCAAGGTTATGTGGTCTGAGTACCTCATTTTATGACAGGAGGAACTGAGGCGCAGAGATGAGAAAGGACTGGGCCAGAAGCCACTCTTTATGTAGTTGATCATGCCTTGTTTCTGAGAGTCTGAAGGCTGAGATCAAATCTGCTCCCAGTGGGGATGGGGGCAGTAAAAGCAAAGAATTTCTTTGCAAAATGGAGTCTCCTACTGGGTCCCTAGTCAGATAGCATTGAGCTAATGGAGCTCTCTGTGCTCATTTCCATCAGACCAGAAGCCATGTGGCAGAATGTGGAGAAAACTCAGGAGGCTTTTCCAAAACATTAATTCTCTGTGTGACCTCAGTTAAATCCATTCTCTCTGTGCCTCAGTTTCCTCTTCTGAACTAGCTGGCTTCTCAGAGTGCCTTCCAGCATTACCATTTGGTGCACCTATGACCCTCCCTCCCTTCCCTTCCCTTCCCCCCTTCCTTCCTCCCTCTCTCTCTCCTTCCCTCCCTTCCTTCCTTCCTTCCTTCCTTCCTTCCTTCCTTCCTCCCTTCCTCCCTCTCTTCTTTCCTTCCTTCCTTCCTTCCTTAATTCCTTCCTTCCTTCTTCTGTTTATTTTTAGTAGAATAATGGTCTCTATATGGTGCCTAACTCCCAGGGTTCTTGTGAGGATCCAATGCAATATTATCTGTAAGGAGCTTTGCAAACCTCAAAGCATCATATAAATGCTAGTTATGATCAAATTAGGGGCAGCTGTGTTGCTCAATGGATAGAGCACCAGGCCAGGAGTTCAGAGACTCATCTTCCTGAGTTCAAATCTGGCCTCAGACACTTCCTAGCTGTGTGACTCTGGGCAAGTCACTTCACCCTGATAGCCTCAGTTTTCCCATCTGTAAAATGAGCTGGAGAAAGCAATGGCAAACCACTCCAGGATCTTTGCCAAGAAAACCCCAAATGGGGTCACGGAGAGTCGGACATGACAATAATCAGAATAGAGAGCCATTTATTAAACACCTACCCTAGTCTATAACCCTGTCTTACTCCTCCTTTCTATCTTAGGTGCCATCTCTTCCATGAAGCATTCTCTAATCTCTCCCAGCCCAGTGATCCCTCCTATAGTCAATGGCCTAAAACAGTGGTTCTCCAACTTTTCCATAGTGGTAGAACCCTTTGGTTTAAACAGATCTTTGCTGTTAACCCTTGTTGTGAAATCCTCTGAGGTTCATCTTGGGGTGTGTCAGGGTCCCTTGCAGCAGTTTGAGAAACACTGGCTTAGAGGAATCCTCCCCCAGAGAACTCCTGGGAATGTTCAGACAGTCTCCTACCAAAGACCTTTAGAGGTGGAAAACTCATCAATTTCACTTGGGAATAGCTTTGATTGGTAGGAAATTTTCCTCTACTTTGAGCCAAAATCTGCCTGTGTGACACAATTTCATTTAAGTTTTTGCCCCTGAACTAGATTGTAAACGCTTTTCACTGCCCATTTTCCAGAACACTTAGCATGGAATGCTCAGCTGGTTCACGGCTGCCTGTAACGACAGAAGAGGACTTCCTTCTTTTCCTGAACAGATCAGCATTCATTCATTCATTCATTCATTCATTCATTCATTCATTCGTCAATTTGTCCATTTGTTCATTCATTTGGGGAACTTGGAATTAGGCTCCACTCCTCTCTAATTCTTCCTTATAGGGCAGTCCATTTCGTAGTTGGAACAAGTCTGTGATTCCTTTTTGTCTCGATTATTTTACAATGTGTTGCTATTTAGATTAACCATCCAATTAGAGCTTATTGTGGTACATGATCCTGACCCATTTCTTGCCATCGATATTCCCTGGGGTTTTTAAATGAAATCAAATAATCATTTCATTTCAATTGTTGCTCAAAAGCTGACTTTTTACATAAAATGATATGTACTTCTAGGTTTTCTATTCTGTTCCATTGATCTCTGTCACTCTTCTTTCTCAAGTACAGGATGGTGTACTTGCATTTGTAATGATGATTTGATATTCATTTGGAAACCTAGCAGTGTTAGTCATCTTTTCCTGGTTTCCTGATTTTCTTTTTAAAATGATTAATATTTTACTCCTCGGCTTTTCCATGTAAATTTGGATTGGTATCTCGTGAAATCTATCATTATCATTAAATAAAAATTGTCCTCTCAGTAAATGACTTTGGAAATTACTGACCTTTTGATTATATTTGCTTAACTTAGGCAGGAGCCAAGGGAGCCCTCCCATTTGCTTAGTTTTGCCTTGCTATCTGTAAACATTATTTTGAGGTAATCTTGAAGGAGGCCTTAAGAGGTTAGTTGCCCAAATACTTGTTGGATTCTTTTCATTAGAGTAAGAGAGTCGATTTTGAACTGGGAGATGTTGTAAAGGTCATCTAATCTAACTCCGGAATATTTTAGATGAGAAACTGAGCCTCTAGAGCCCAGAGTCAATTAGGGAGGAATCTGAACCCAGGTTCTCTGACTGTGGATGCTGAACTCTTTCCATTGTGGCTCCCTGCTTCTCCTAAGGGGAATTTCTTCTTTTTTCAGTTTCCTTTTATTCTTGGAATGAGAAGGATTATCAGTACCAATAATTGAAATTTGTTCATTTTTCTCTTGACTCTCTTGAGTGGTGAGAGTGAACGTGCGTGCTTTTTATAGCTGGGGTTTTTTTGGAGGGCAATTGGGGTTAAGTGACTTGCCCAAGGTCACACAACTAGTTTTTGTGTCACGTGTCTGAGGCGGGATTTGAACTCAGGTCCTCCTGACTCCAGGGTTGGTACTCTATTCACTGTGCCACCCAGCCGCCCCTTATAGCTGGTTTTAATCACAATGTTTCTCTGTTATAACATTACCTCATGGTTTTCTTTTTAATCATATTAGGGAAGGACCCTTCTAATATTTTAATGTCTTTTTCTGAGCATAAATGAATGCTTTATTTTCCAAAGGCTTTCTCTACACCCAAAGATATGATCATGTTGCCTCATTTTTCTCTCATTGGCATGATTTATGATATTGATTATTTTCCTGGAATTCTACCATCCTGGCATTTGGTTGTGAAGGATGATTCGGGGCTTTCTTGCTGGATTCTATTGGCAAGTTATCGCACCTGATGTTTGCTAACCTTATCAGCGGTGCCACAGTAGACGTGCGGAGTTGGGGAATTTGTTTTTCCTTTTTTACACGGTTTTGGGAATTGGGCAGGAATTTTTAGGGGATGGTGTAAGGTAGTGGAGGTTAAGGAACTTGCCGAGGGTCACACAGCTAGTAAGTGTCAAGTGTCTGAGACCAGATTTGAACTCAGGTCCTCTGGTGCTCTATTCACCCCAGGTTCTTTCAGAGCTAGTTGGATTCACTCAGGTAACAGACTGCCTTTGTAGGATGGCTCCTGAAGGCCTGTCTGCTTTTGCCTTCTGAGTTCAGTCTTGTAGCTCCTCTCCTTCCCATTTTCTCAGTTTGAGCATTTTGTCCTTTTGTAGAGCTAATCACCTGTTTCTTTTAGCATCTCGATTTTTTTAGCAAAGAGTTGTGCGTGGTCATCTTGGATTGCCTTTAGGATTTCTTTGGCCCTTGTACGGGAGTTCTCTTTTCTTATTCCTAATTTTAATGATCGAGGATTCCTTGCTTTTGTTTAAAATTAGATTTTGTCGATGGTTTAATAATTTTATGAACCTCTAAAAAGAACCCAGCTCTTGAATTTATTTATCACTGAATGGTCTTTGAGACAATTGAAAAGCACAGAGGATCATGGTCTGTTTTGTTTTCTGTTGTTTTTTTAAGTTATTTCAAGGCAAGGACTGTTTTGTATTGTGAGCAATGTGACCAGAGGCAGGAGATCCCAAGAGGAGATGTGGAAGGGAGACGGGAAAGGCAGGCTGGCACAACTTGCAGAGAACTTTGGACCCCGTGCTCAGGAGTTTGGAATTTATCCTGGAGCAGGAGCAGAAGAGTGACAGAGTCATAGATGTGTTTTTAGGAAAATTCCTCTGAAGTTGAGAGGCTGAAGGAGAGAGTGGAAGAGAGTTAGGAAGGCCCAAGTCTGGACTCTGGAACATATTTGTTGTATGACCTTGGCCAAGTCCCTTAACCTTCCAGTGCCCACAGGCAGCTAAGATCTTCAATTCTAAAGTATAGATAAGTTGCCCCATCTGGCATCAATAGAGGTAGTTTCTACACTGGGAGGTCTCCACGCCCATGAAATCATGGCTCTGAACAACAATAACAATGACAGACTAGGGTTGGTTAATATTTAATGGGAGGACAAATAGCTGTAAGTGAGAGGTGAGTATGGCACAGGAAAGAGAACATGAGATTTGAGTATGAATGATGGGCCTTGGAGGCCATTCTACAGAAGGGGAAACTGAGGCCACAGAGGGAGTAAGCAACAGAGGCCAGGCTTCAGGTGGGATCTAAGTACCTCCTGGAATCCTCAAACCTCTCTCCCTCCCAGGGGTGTTGGGAGGAAGGCACTTGGTGAGAGGAGGGAAGTGGGCAGGGAGCCCTGCTCTGGGTAGGAAGCTCTCCATGAAATCATCAAAGCAGGACAGCCAAGAGCTGTGTGAGTTTATCCAGTACCCAGTCTGGGTGCTGTCCAGTACTGGGCACTGGCTTGTGTCATCTACATCCTGGCTCTGACTTGGAGCAGAACCTGGGTATGTGTTTATTTTTGTCTGTGGCCTCAAGGGGCGGGGCATGCTGGGCCTCCTCCTGTCCTCATGGCCAGGCCAGGCTGGGCTCTCTTCTGCTGAGGCCTTCACATTCCTGGGTGTAGGGCCCAACATGGTGGCCAGCTGGCCAAACGGTTAACAAACAATTATGAAAACGTCATGATGAGGCTGAGCTTTCATTGGCCTTCTTTTCCTCTTTGGTGGCTGGGGGGAGAGTTTTGGGGGGGTATGGCAGGAGGAGCCACAGGCTTGAAAAGGTTTGGGATTAAATCCTGTCTGACCTGGGAGTTTGGTTGGGCTGTCCTCTTTTGCCATGCTAGCTACAGTCATGCCACTTCAACAGGCCCAGCCTTTCTCCCCACGCTGAGCCCTCTGAGTGTGAACTATCTTCCAGATTTCCACTTTTGGATCCTTGAGCCATTCTCCAAAGATCATCTTGCCATCTTGTGCATTGTCCTTTTCTCAGTTACTAGCTTACCCCCTATTGGACCATAAGCTTCTTGAGGATAGGAACCTGATCTGACCCAAGCTTTTTCTTTCCCCCAGCCTGGATGCTTAACAATTGTTTGATTGGCTCGCTGTTGTCAGTAGACTTTGTTCTAGCTTTGAGAGCTGCTTGGTCTAGTGGGTAGAGGCCCCCAGAGCCTAGTTCAGGGCCTGGCACGGGGAGGCACCTGTGAAGTGTTTCTGGAATTGAATTGACCCATTCAATGGGCAGTGGTGCATCTGGTGGGCCATTCTTCTGGCATTTCTTGCGCTTGTCATGTGGCCGGTCCATTTCTTTTTCTGGCCATCCTTAATATTTTAAGTTCTAGAGCCAGAAGGGTCCTCACTGGTCATCTTGTCTGAGCTCTTCATTTTACAGGTTGAGAACAAATTAAGACTCAGAGAGGGGGAGTGGCTTATCGAAGCCCACACAGCTGGTAAGTGGCAGAGCTAAGATTTGAACCTAGGTCCTCTGACCAGTGTCTTTTCTACTAATTCTCAAATGCAAGTCTTCATTGGTAGCAGCTGTCTTTCCATTGCCCCCTGGAACCACCTAGAGTTTGGGCTCTTCTGAACACTTGGTCTTCTCTAGTCTTCCCTGGTAGAATGAATGCTGGTGGCCAAGTCCTTGGGTCTTTGAAGCGCTGAGCAGATGGCCCATGACACTCTCTCCCAGCTCTGTGCCTGTGCACCAGCTCTTCCTATGCCTGGAATGCTCTCCTTCCTTCCTCACCTCTGCCTGTTGGAATCCTTCATTTCCTTCAAAAATCAGCTCATGCCCTTCCTGATTTCCCACACTGCCTTTGCCAGTGCTCACTGAGTTACTTTGCTAATTGACTTTTTCCCTTCCTTCTTTCATTTTAATTCTTTGTTACAAGGGACAACTTGCTGGACAGGGAATTGGGAAGGAAATATATTCAGAAATGAAGAGGATGTAAAAAAAAAGATACCAGTAACTGCTACTCTTTATTTTAAAGAACTGCCTAATTCCTCAAATGCAAGCCAGCCCAATATTTTTCAGTTGGATTCCAAGCCCAATTCATTGTTTATCCTCACTGCTCATCTGATATGTGTTTGCCGATGGATTAACTCACTGGATTTCCTTTCCAACATGCCATAATGTGACCGTATTCATTGTTCATCCACTTGGTTTTTTCTGTGTGGATGGCTAGGCTGATTTCTTTTGAGGGACAATGAGTCTTACTGAGGAGGATTTGCAATGTACTGTAGTCTGATAACATCACAGAATCCTACAGAATTTCAGAGCTGGAAAGGGCCTCAGAGCCCATCTACTCCAGTGCTTATCTAGGATCATAGAGAAGGGTGAGAGAAGGGACTTTATAAACGTGTTTGAGGCCAACCTTCTCATTTTACAGAAGAGGAAACTGAAGCACAGAGAAAGTAAGGGACTTGCCCAAAGTCACACAGCTAGTAAGTGCCTGAGGCAGGATTTGTGTCCAGGATTTGATCCAAATCCCACACTTTGTATGCTGTACCTGATAGGAACAAGAATTCCCCCTCCACTCTCCTAGACAAGTGGTCAACCAAGTGATGTGCTTGAAGGGTTCTGGTGAGGAAGAACCCATCTCTGTAGACATTCAACATCCCTTTGAAAGGACTCACATTGAGCCTAATGAATTTCTCAGTCCGTTAAAACCCCCAGATTTTTTTGAGTTAACAGCGATCTCTCTAAACACCTGCTTTCAAGTATTTGTTTGGGTTCAGCACAAAGTCATTGACAAATAGAAGCATCTGGGTAACTCTGGGGAGGGGGCTGCTCACAGAAAAGGAGGAGTCATGCTATGGAACCTGACAGGTGGAGAGGAATTCTGAGAGGGAGGTCATAGTTCAAAGGGTACCCCTAGAGGTGTGCATTTCAGACATGGGCAAAGGTCAGCACCTCCCAACCTCTGACTGGGAATTTCTTGCTTTTTGCTCAGCTGGGGAATGCAGAAGCTAACCTCACAGCACCACCCAGCTGTACCTTTGCAGCCTTATGGGACCTTGGGAAAAATGTGAGTTCACAGGCCAAATCCAAGGTCATCCAAAGGCATTTTAGATGAGAGTATTTGGCAGAAAGAGCTGCCTCCACCCTCTGTGCACAGGAACATCAAATTCGGTCCAGTTCTGTTCACCAGACCTACATTAGGCCCCTGCCATGTACCAGGGAGACTGAGATAAAAATGACTAAGACCCTACCATCAAGGAGTAGGGAGTCCCCTAGAAATGTCCCAGGAGGCTGGGGAACAGCAAGAGGTCCACCTTGGTTAGACTATAGACTACATTGTGGAAGCTCACTGCTCAGGGTGGAGAGTTGGACTACCCCTTGCTCCCCATCATTCCTTCCAGGTTCTCCTCTAACCTCTAGTCACCCAGTAGCCTCCCCTCCCTTGAGGTTTATGCTGTTCATCTCTACCACCCAATCAGAATCCCGGTAGCTGCAGACCTCTAGGTCACCCCCCTTCCTTCCTCAATGAGCTTGGTATATGGCTCACAATCTTTTCTCTCCTCCCCAGCTCCTGCCCTCATACTAGGAGCTGTCAACATACCTAGTGACTCTTCTTCAAACACCTTAACCACTCAGCTCCTCAGGCTACTCACCTCCCATGAATCACTGCTCCACCCTACCTCAGACACACACAACGATGGGCATACCCTGGATCTTGCCATCACCCACAAATGGGCCAACTCTCTGTTCAAAAATGCTGAAATCCCCTTATCAGTCCATCACCTACTAGCTTTCTACTTCTCCCTCTGCCTTCTCTTGTCAAACCCTACTCTACCTCCACACCACCTCTCTGATCCCTTGACCCCTCAGTTCTCCACTAGTCACTTCTTTCCTCCCTCTAGACTATTTCAGCCCTGACCTCTCTACTGACCTCTAGTCTTGAATCTCCAACTGCCTTTCAGACATCTCAAACTGGATGTCTAGTCAACATCTTCAATTTAATAGATCCCAAATGGGACTCATTGTTATTTCCCCTAAGCTCTCCCTACTGCTGTGGAGAACAACACCTTCCTCTAGTCCCTCAGGCTCCTTACGCCCCCCCCCCCCCATCCAGTATGATGCCTAGACTTGTCAGTTTCACCTATGGAACATCTCTTGAATACGCCACCTTCTGCCCCCTTGATACAGACCCTCATCATCTCATGCCAGTGGGGCTGCCCTCCTGCCCCCTTACCTTCCCTCTTGGAACCTGCCTGCTAGGCCAGTTATTCTGGCTATCAGAGAAGGCCAGAGTTAGAAGGGACCTCAATGATCCTCTGGCCCATGGATGGACTCCCCTCAAACTGGTCTTGAAGAAGAGAAACTCTTTGTCTTGGTTTCTCCAGGCTGTGAACCTGGACTATTCCCTAAGCACCTGCCTTCCCACAGCAAATGTCTGCTTTTTTCCTGGCCACCACATACCCAAGTCTCTCTCCACGTGCCCCCTTCATGTTTTAGACTTAGACTCCTCACCAAGCCCAGCTCCTCTCCTCTCTCTTTGCTTCGTGCCTTCTTCCTAGGATGGCTACAGAGTGTAGCTGGCAACAAGGGGTGGGGGGGGGGCGGGACTTTCAGCAGCCATTTGTAGTTAGCTGCTGGTTTTCCCTGGAGCTGCTGGGCTGGGCTATACTGAAGCAGGCGTGATGCCAAGTTGCTTTTGGAACTCAGTCCTTATCACAAGTGCCTCTTGCCAGTTACCATGCCTTGATTAGGTGACATGATGGGAACAGCAGGACCTTATCAGGGCAGCCTCGTTGGGAACAGATGGGGGGCATTGGCACTGGGGAGGTGGGAACACCATGCTGATATGCCCCTGTCACATTTGCAGGCCTAAGGCTTTGGGACATGTGTTCTATAGCATCCAGCAGCCCAGCACACCCAGATGAGGGCTGAGCTAGTGGATCAGGGGCAGGGATTAGGCCTCTCAGATGACATGAAGCCCAGGCTACTTCTCACCAGTTTTCTCCCTCCCCTTGTAGTCACTGTCAGATGTGCTGCAAGTAAGGCCCTGTCTGAGCAGCAAAGACCCGGACCATGATGGTGTCAAATCAACTCAACAAGCAGAAAGGATGGTCCCTACCCCCCAAAGCTTCTGTTCTAGGGGAGGAAGAAAATATATAAAAGGAAGCTGACACCCAGAATGGAGAGTGGAGTTTGGGGAGGAATGGAGACATGCTTGGCCTTGGTGTCCTCCAATCAGAGGGGAGAAATAGCCCAGGGGTGGAGTGAGCTTTCAGAATATAGAGGTCAAAGAAAGTCCTGGGGACTTTCTGCATGGGGGCCCAGCCAGAGGAGCAAGCAAAGGGCCTTTGTGTGAGCCCACAGAATCCCTGAGAACCTTCTGGCCCTAGGCCCTGTCCATTAGGAGGGTCTTCATCCAAACTGGACCTGAAAGGGCATCTCGTCTATGGAATATTATCATGGCGATAATGTTATGGTATAAATACGGCATCATTGTCCACATTTATACAGCAGAAGACTTTCCTCAGAGCATGGGGCCAAAGAAGCAGCACCAGCTTTGGGCTTGGGAGGATGTGAGCTCAACTCCTTCTGCCTCTCAGTTTTTCCATCTGGAAAATTAGTGAATTGAACTGATGCTCTTTGATGGTACTTCCAACTAAATGCATGGTTCCACGAATCTGCACTGCACACATTATTATTGTACCCATTTTTTAGATGAGGCTAACGAGGTTCAGAGTGCCGATTTGCCAAATGCTATGCTATGACATCATTCTGTGTAATGGCCAGGCTGGGCCCTGAAAAGAGATGAGAACATTTATGCGCAAGCTTTGGCTTGGGATGGGGGACATTGCTGTGTTGGCTGCTTTTGCTTTCTTTGTATACGGGATGACTTTCAAGGCAGGAGATGACAGAGAAGTGGAATCTGAAATAAAGGTGATATAAGACCGAAAGATATCAGTAATTTAAAAAAAGTGAACCACAAATACTTGTTTGTTAAATTACTTTTTTTAAAAAGAAAGTCACACAGGTAACTGTCAGAGCCGACTTTGAACTCATCTTACTCAGTGTCCTCACCTGCAGAATAGGGCTAAGAATCCTTGAGCTTCAAATGAGACACTGTCTTGAATGGGAGGACGGGGCTGTATTGGGGATCACACCCTCTCTCTCATTGATTGGCTGCCTATGGACACCTCAAGGAGGTGAAGGACAACTGCTTGGGCATTCATTCCTCCATGTTCACCCAAAAGCCATGTAGGGTGCTGAGGAATCCCAAGACGGGCCCCCTGGGGTCAAACCAGGGGGTCGGACTGGTCATCTCTTAGGGCCTTTGCAGAGATGAGCTGGAACTCAGTGACTCAGACACGTGGCTGTGAAAGCAAGGAAAGCTACCGGCAGATGGCCTGTCTGGCATTTCATGTGCTGCACGCGCTTCCCATGAGCTTGCCCTTAGCAAGGCAGGAATGGAGGCTCTATTTTTCATGGCCATCTCTGCGGGGAGCACATGCCTCAAGGCATTCGTTCTGGACTGTGCATTTACAAAGCATACTAATTAGGTTTTACCAGATCATAGACCACAGAGCCTAGAATTGCAGGGCTCTGAGCAACCTTAGGCTAGAGAGGGAAAGAACTGCAAGGGACCTTAGACCATAGAGCTTAGAACGTCAGAGTCAGGACAGTTCTTAGAACATGGAAAGGACAATGGGATCAGTGGTCTGGGTGAAGTAGGGCATTTTCTGCTTCTCTTGTGTTGTGGACTCTGGGGGCAGCAGTCTGCTGAAGAAGCTTCTGGACCCCTTCTCACATTAGGGGAAGTGAATGCATACAATAAAATACATGAGATTTCAAATGAAATCAAGTCAATTGAAATAGATGGTGTGGGTTTGTTTTTTACATCCCAGTTCACAGCCCCCTTGCTATAAATCCTTGTAGAGCCCAGGTTGAGAATTCCTGATCTAGAGCTTTAGAACATGGAATGCTCCATCCTAGAACGCAGACTGTTAAACAGAACTTAGGTCATTCTATCCTACAGTGCTCTCAGAGCTCATCCAGGCCAATGCCCTATTTTACAGCTGCTAAAAAGAGGCTGCCTGGTGTGGAAAGGCTGAGCCAAAGACATTTCGTTCAGCCTTTCTGACATATGCAAATTTCTCATTAAAAGGTCACTCTTTACTTTCAAAAGGTTAAATAGGCAGTACTCTGAAAAGCACTTCATTTTAGCCGGTTAGTGCTAGAAGAAAATGCTGCTAATATGTCCTTAAGGACTGTAGAATTTTCTTCCGATCATGAATTGGTCTCCGAGCTGGTGATTCTTCAGACTCTCCTGAGATCAGGTGGGGCCTGCTTGAACCAGGAGTGGGGCGCAGCCTCCAGTGGAGCACTGGGGCTGGGAAAGGCTCTGGCTCCCTGGAAATGGTTCCCTCGGAGACCAGGGAATCCATGAATGGAAATGTGTTACTTTGGCTCTTCTAGAGACCAATTTGACCAATGTCAATGTATTTAAGAGGAAGTCCCTCCTTAAACTGTTCTCTGCTAACTAATCCTCCACCTTCAAAGTGTTAATAACTAAGAGGAAGGAGAGGAAAGCCAGGGAGCCAGAAGACAAGAGGCTCTGAACAACACTGAGTCTTCCTTCACTGTGTGTGCCGTTTCATCGGTGACAGAAAGTCTTTGAAGGATGGAGTTATCTCTGACTTAGCAATCAGCCCCATAGAGTTTGCCTGAGGCACTGAGAACTTGACAGTTAGCCTGTGTCAAGAGGCAATATTTGAACTCAGGTTTTCCTCACTGAGTGCAGCAACCCCCCTTGTTTTGATCATGCTGTTGCTTATATTTAGAACTAGTTCCTTTTCTCATTTGAGCCCCACAGAAGCCCCATGAGAATGTAAGCATGAGGTAGCTGGGTGGCTCAGTGAATAGAGCACTGGCCCTGGAGTCAGGAGGACCTGAGTTCACATGCGGCCTCAGACCCTTAACACAAAAACTAGCCTTGTGACCTTGGGCAAGTCACTTAACCCCAATTGCCCCTCCCCCCAAAAAAGAGAATGTAAGCATGACAAAAATTATTAGCCCCATTTTGCACAGTGGAGGGCTTGAATCATAGCTCTGGGTGACTTTCTTCTCCTCTTTGGGTTACAAATGGAGGTGTTGGATATAGTCATCTCCAAGGCCCTTTTCAGCATGAAGAGGAAGAGGGACTTGGCCTCATCTTGTCCTACTGGCCCACCCTGTCATGATGCAGCTTGGTCATCACTTCTCAGTGCCTTGGATTCTTGCCCTTCTCTGCTTGAGGACTGAACGAGACCTCTTGGCCTTTCTTTCTTCTCCCATATTCCCACGCAGCCCGTTGACTGACCACTCATTGCTGGTGGTTGTGGCAGTAGCAGGAGTGGCCCAGGTGTGGTTTTGATGGACTGAGACCCTGGGGGATGTTTTAGAAGCATGTCCATGTTTGAGCCTCCCAGCAATGGATGAGCCTCTCTGAGGTAGGTGAAGAAAGCTTTGGGGGGAGGAATAGGTTGCCAGGTTAGGGCAAAGTTCCCTAGGCACCCCTTGATACCCTTGCCAAGAGGGCATCTTCCTTTGTCCTCAGCACATCTGATCAGGGCCCATGCCTCCACTTCCCTTTTCAAAGTTGATGGTATGGCAACAGCTGAGATCTGAGGAAAGCCCTGGGGCCTCCAGGAGGGTGTGGTGGGAGTAACTGGCAGCCCAGCCCAGCCCAGCCCAGCCTCTCACTTAGCAGGGAGATCTTGTCTTGCGGTCACAGTGGGTTCTCCCAGCCAGGCAGAGGAGGACAAAGCACAGACGCTGCAGTGGTGGCCACAGAAGAGGGACCACAATGGTGAGCACAGGCCTGAGTGGTCACCTGGCTACTAGAAGTGGGGATGAGGGGACCAGGCATTGGATCCTTAGCTTTGGCTCCAGGGAAGAAGGAGGAAGAGTGTCCAGCAGCAGCAGCAGGACACAGAGCAGAGGAAGGCCTAGGCTGCCCTGGGAGGTAGTGAGTTCCCCATCGCTAGTGTTCAAGCAGAAGGTGAATAACCACTTGCTGAGAATGCTGTAGATAAGGTCTGAGTTGGACTAGATGGCCCACAGGGTCCCTGGAGACTGTGACTCTGTTGGGGACATGGCCCCCACTGGACAGTGCTGGGGAAGAGGCGGATTATCTTTTGCTTTGCTCTCTTAGCCAGGGAAATTCTTGTGACTGGGAGACATGGAGAGGGAGTCCCAGTTCTGCAACTTCCTAGACCTTTAGTAAACCCCTTCACCTCTCTGGACCTGTTTCCTTACCTGTAACATAGGGATATCATCCTTGGGGGGGGGGGAGGTCTATTGGGAAGATCTAGATCAGGGTGAGCCCTGTGGCAGTTGGGTGGCTGGGGGCTGAGCAGCCCTGCCTTCGGGCTTGGTTTCCATCTCAGCCCCTGGGGCACCAGCCCTGATGAGTGAAACCCAGACAAGCTGACTGAATTGGAACTAGGGTAGCAGCAGAAGGGAGGGGGCAGCACAGGAGGAGGAGTGACAGGGCAGTCATGTGACTGAGAAGGTAAGAACAGGTAAGAGGTGTGCCTTGTTGAAGATCTTGGAGAAGGAATTCCTATACAAGTATGGGTTGGACTAGAAGGTACCTGAGGTCCCTGCCAGCTCTGAGATTCTAGGATTGTTTTAAATGTTCTAGGCTAGTGGGGTGGCTAGGTGGCACAGTGAATAGAGCATGGGCCCTGGAGTCAGGAGGACCTGAGTTCAAATCCAGCCTCAGATACTTAACACTTTTTAGCCATATGACCTTGGGCAAGTCACTTAACCCCAATTGCCCCTCCAAAACACAACAACAGGCATAGTGCTATGGGCAGTGATGAAAGAAAGGGAAAGGAATAGTGGCAAGGCAGCCTGGGAAAGAACTGCAGATCAAGCCAATGTTATGGAGAAATACTAGTAGCCATTCGTCCTGTCACACAAAAAACAGAGAGGGCTGCAGACAGAGCCACTTATTAGGGACTCTCTGAGGTGATGAACATCTCTATGTCAGCCTGGAAAAGGCTCTGGTCTTGCCCAGGTTATAGGCATTGTTTTTATCAGTGGCTTAGCTGAAGGCTCAGAGAGAATACAGATCACATTTGCAGAAACAGACAGCTTACATGAGGTGACGGAATTAGCATCCAAAAAAACTTCTTTTAAAGCCTGGGACAATGAGTCTTGAAGAACCCTCACTGCTCCTCGGGCTCCCAGCAGCACCCACCATGGAATACCGGAGTTTGGAGGAGTGCTCAGACTCATTGCCATGTGTGCTTCTGCCCCTCCTCTTTGTCCAGACTGATGGACAGTTAGCCCTTCCACATGGCTCAAAGCTCCTTGCCATGTGGAATATCCGTGTACAACCTTCTGGCCCGCCCTTTGTCCGAGAGAAGAAATCTGAATGTTCTTTTTCTTTTACGGGGTGTTTACAGCACCTTATTGTCAAATGTGGGTTAAGTGTTTGGTCATGGGGTTCTGTGCCATCTGCTGGCCTTCCAGTGTCATCTGTGGCTTCTACAGAACCCCCTCAAATTCACATTGAATTTCTTATGCCGAGCCTTGAAACTGTGATGTGGAAAGGCTAACTCTATTCAAATGAGTCCAGGCTTTCTTCCAAAAAGAGATGCCAAGGCATTGGAAAGACTCTGGGCATTTGCCTGGAATTCGCTCTCTCCTCCCCTCTGATTTCCTTCAAGTCTCAGCTACAATGCCACTTCTAGATCTTGTTGGTACCTAATGATCTGCATGTTGTTCCCCCTGTTGGACTGTGTGCTTCTTGAGAGCAGAGACTGTACTTTTCACACTGCCTAGCACATAGTAGGTGCTTGAGAAATGCTTCTTGCTATGTTGCTCCTAGTGTAGACTTCTGCCCCAAGGAGAAGGTGATTTGAGAGGACGTGGGAGAGCTATACTCCCTTGGGGACTCCTGCCCTGATGGGAAGAAACAGCACCCAGGTAGGCAAAGGAGAGGGAGCCAGTCAAGGGGTAGAAGATCTAAAGATGCAAAAGAAAGGGAAATTGATGATGAGGTAGGAGCACTGGGCCTGGATGCAGGAAGACCTGAGTTCAAATCCTGCCTCAGATGTTTACTCTGAGCAAGTCACTTAACTCCCTGTTTGCTTCAGTTTCTGCAGCTGGGGATAGCATCTACCTCCTAAGGTTGTTGTGAAGGTCATGTGAGATATTTGTAAAAGGGCTTAACACAGTGCCTGACACAGAATAAATGCAATAGAAAGACAGGAAGGAAGGATGGTAATGGTGCCGATGCCAGGAAATTTGGAAGCAAGAGGAGGGAAGCTTAACTGGAAAGGATCCCTAAACTTTACAAGGCTGCTGGGGCTTGGGGCAGAGAAGTGCTCTCTATTCACCCTTCTTCAGTCACCTTTCTTCTCTGCCCTTCCGGGTCCTTGTCTCACTCACTGTTACTGTGTGGAGGAGCTGGCTTCATTTCCGGACACCTTCTCTGGGGCTGACTGGGCACATACTGGGGCTTCCTCAGTACTCATCCAGCAAACATTTGTCTGTATTTCTTTTTAAATAATACGCATTGCTGCCTTTGTTTTGATATCACAATCATTTCCGAATATATCAAGCATGCGCACAACATACCCCCTTGTCAGGAAAAAGAAATTAGAAACATCAAATGATATATATAATGAGCCCTGATCTGACAGTGTATACAGTATTTTGCACCTGTGGTCCCTCAGGTCTTTCCTAGGACCAAAAGTATCAAGAAGCATGTCAAGCACCTACTGTGTGCTAGACACAGGGGTTACAGAGACACAAGTGCAACAAGGCTTGTCCCCAGGACCTTACACTCTCCTGGAGATAGAATGAAGTTCAAGGGCTCTCCTGGCTTCCCTTCTCTTTCCTTGCTTCTCCCTCCTCAGGTCAGGTCCCAGCATGGAGGAGATCTGCCCTTCTCCCTAATGTTCCTCAGCCATGGCCTCAGAGCCAGCCTCCAGGGACCTCGGTTGTGTGGTTACCAAAGCAAAGTCCCTTGCCACACTTAACTACTGAAACCAGAGTGGGAGGAGAGGGGAAATGTCCCCTCCTCTCCTTCCTTCTTGTGGTGACCTGAATGTTCAAGGGGGAAAGGGGGAGGGGGGAGGATCACATTATTTGCTACCAGAGGCTGCAGGACCTGGAGTCCCAAAGATTCATCTTCGTGAATTGAAATCCAGCCTCAGACACTTCCTAGCTGTGTGACCCTGGGCAAGTCACTTAAGCCTCCTTTGCCTCAAATAAGCTGTAAAAGGAAATGGCAAACTACTCCTGTATCTTTGCCAAGAAAATCCCCAATGGAGCCAAAGAGTTGGACAGGGCTGAAGAAAAAAAGAGGCTGTGTGCTGAGAAGGGCAGGGGAACACATGGGGACATTAGAAATTCAGCCAAAGGATCCACCAACAGAGATTTCATGCCCAGAAGTGAAAGAGTCCGCTTCCTTCCTTCTGCAGCCAAAGTAATGGGAAACCCAGACATCTCCTGCCCTGCCTTAATCCCATAGTCAACGATGTGCATCAGTCCCAGCCTCATTGAGCTTCTAGACATGCAGTGAAGACCTTGGAGTCTTGTTGTAAAATGTGAATATTGGGAGGTTTTTACAGCTCCAACTCAACACATGCTTGACTAGGAGGAGGGGTCAGAGGGCAGTCAGGGGATTTGGACTCCAGTCTGGACCCATCAGTAAAACCAGGAGACAGATGAGAGGATTTGTGGGATCCCATTCAGTGCTAACATTGTATGTTCTCTGTTCCTAAGTCCCTGTCAGCTTTGGTGCTCTCGGTGCTCTGAAGTCTCTCACAGATCTGACATTTTTTGTTCCTATCCAATGTGCCAGTGACATCAATCTGGGATGGCTAACACACATGCTGGATGACAGGCAGGATCAAAAGTGACTGAAAGTTAATGAAGTGGAGATAGTTGGGGGTAAGTGTATGAGATCGGGGAATGATTCTGAAAAAGATCTGGAGGTATTAGTGGGCTGAAAGCTCAATGCTGGTCAATAGCCAGTGTCCTGGTCATGGTCATGGTCATGGGCTGCACTGAGGCTAGAGCTTTTTCTGGACTTTGTACGTCTCCAACCTCATCTGGAAGATTACAGTCAGTTCTGGGCAATGAGATTTGAGAAGCACATTGCTAAATTGCGGTGATCAGGGGAGGGCAAGCAGGAAGGAGAAGAGCTTAGACTTCTTGACACTGGAAGATCTGTTGAAGGAGCTGGGCATATTTAACCTGAAGAAAGTCTGAAGGGCAGCCTATGGTGGAGGGACTAAATGGGTCTGTTTAGCAGAAGAAGTCTGAGGATTCCCAGAGCAAATGAGGGTGGGGGAGGGGAAGGCTAATTTAGGTTTGATGTCAGAACGAACATCCTAACTGTAAGGGGAACGGGGCTCCTTGGCAGGCTGCTGGATTGCCCTTCCCTCGGGGTCTTGAAGCAGACTGGATGCCCACTTGTTAGGCAGACTCTAATGGGGATTTCTTTGGTGTATGTGTTGGGCTGGATGACTGCTCCGGATGCCTTCCTCCCAATTTTGATTCTAGGTTCTAAGGGCCTTTCCAACTCCAACAATCTATGATCTGTATTCTAGTCTTTCTTCCATTTCTAATATTTGATGTTCTAAGGCCCCTCCCAGTTCTACAATTCTATATTCTGTCTTTTAAGCACTCTTCACATTCTAGTATTCTGTGTTATCTGAAATCTCTGATCTGTCTTCTAAACACTAGCATTTTACTTTTAAGATCCTTTCTAGCTCTGGCATTCAATGTTCTAAATTCTCCTCTAGCTCTGGTATTTTATGATCTATATATGTTCTAAGGTTCCTTCCATCCCTGACATTTCATTTTCTATATTCTAAGGTCCCTCTTGGCTCTCACATCTCTGTTCTATGTTCTAAGGTCCCCCTTAGCTCTGACTTTCTGTATCCTAGGGGTTTTTCCCATCTCTGACTTTCCATGTTCTGAAGTCCTTCCCAGCTCCGATGATCTATGTCCTAGGTCCTAAGTAATGCCCGGTGTGGCTCAAACCTTCTCAGTTTGAAGGCCTCTTCTATCTCTGGCATCCTTTGACTCTCAGATTGGAATTCTAACACCACATTGCCACAGGGTTGGAATTTCACTTAGCCAAGGAACTTTTTTTTAAATGCTGGTTGTCAAGGAGCTGACAAGTTGAAGACTTCAGTGCCAAGCTCCCTCAGGTACGGAGATGCCCTGTGGTGGGAGCATCGCTCGACTTGCCTCAGGCCAGCTGCCTTGGGGAGGTACCCAGGCTGGCCTACATTCTGCAGGACTGAGGTAACCCAGACCAGCCTGTGCCACAAATATCAGCTAAAAAATCAGCGGATTCTGTTTTAGCTTCTAGGAACTGGCTGGTCTTTAGGTTTAGATGAAACATAGGCAGTTTAGATGAGACATGGGCATGATGCCAGCCTGGGTCTGGAGTCTACGTGACCTTGGCTGAGTCATTTCCTTTCTCTGAGCTTCAGATCCCTCCATTGTTAAATGGGGGATTGGGCTGGATGCTTCCCAGGGACTTGTCCAGCTTTCCATCTGCTGCTCATGTTTGATCTCTGTGTTCTAAGCACAGTACCTTGATTGGGATTTAGCTCTGAGGCTTCAGTGGGAGGTGGGTGGTAGGGAGAGGGGCAGGGCAAAGCAAAGGACAGTATAATTGTGACTGGGTACTCACCAGGGAGTGGCAGTTTGGGGACTGGTGAAGATGAGGTGGGGGGCCTGGTGGCCACAAGAGGGAGGAAAGAAGCACCTTGGGGCAAAGCACCATTGATGCTGTGCTATTTATGGCTCAAGGGAAGTCTTTGGGATGCCTGCAGTTCTGAGGTGAAGCAAGCAACTTACTACAGACCTCTGGGGGCCAGCCCTGTAAGCTCCCAAGGTAGAGGTTCCCAAGGCAGTATCTCCATCCCAGATGTGATGGATTTTTAGCCTACTATGTAGGGAGATTTTTACCCAGGATGCCAGATCTGGAAAAACCCTTGGAGACTACCCAGTCCAACCCTGTCATTGGACACGTGAGGAATCTAAGGCCCAGAGAGGGCAAAGGCACTTGTTCCAGATCATTGGGATGGGGAGGGGCAGAGCCAATTCCCAAACTCAGACTCTCTAGCTCCAGACCTCATGGAGCCTATTTCCCCTTAGAATACAGGAGGACACAGAGTGTACCCTCTGCCCCTCTCCTGGTGCCCAGTCTATGCCACCAGGCTCTGGCTTGCCCTTCCAATCCCTACCTACCAGTGTGGGAGGAGGGGGGGGGTCTCTAAGGATTACTATACTTCACACGTCACCTAGATTTGCTATAGGTGGTGGCAGAACTAACTCCTGAGACCTGCTCTCCTGGAGAGAAGCAGCATCATGGAAAGTGTGCAGTCCAAAAGACCTGAGTTTGAACCCTGCCTCTGCCACATGGGAGCTATGTGACCCCGGGCTTCAATTTCCTTATGTGGCAAATGAGGGTGAACAGAGCTGGTTGCAGAGTTCATCTGAGATACCATATTTAGAGGTGGAAGGGCTTGCAGCTGGTCTCTCATTCAGCCTCCACTTATCACAGTTAAAGAAACAGGCCAAGAGGGAGTGAAGTCACATAGGCCAGAAGCAACCAAGCAGGGACCCCAATGAAGGATGTACAAACACTGGCAAACCTTTAGTGTTCTGGGACTGCCTGGTAATACTGGCAAGTCCAACTGGGCCTGAGCTACCCGGATCCCCACTAACTTGTCACCTGTCCTGGCACACAGACACCTGGCCCTGGAGCTGCCCTGATGTGGCCTCAGGAGGCCTGGACTTGTCCCCTGTCACCAAGGACACAGGCCTCAGTGCCACCCCACCCCTTCCCACGAGATCAGAAGGCCATTTCTGAGCCAAGGGAGGTGCTGCCAGCTGCTTGCCCAGTTCAATACCCAGTCCTCTCAATGTATTAAATCAAAACCAAAATAATTCACCGTTGATATGGAAACAAGTCAGATTATTTTAAGAAAAAAAAAGCCAGTCCCTATTAAGTCTTGTTGTTATGGCAACAGGAATTATGAAAGTAACTTAAGTGAGGAGGTTGCTTGGGGATAGGTGGGGGGAGTCGAGGTTGACCCTGGCTTTGAAAGTCCGGAAACACAAGCTGAGTTCACCCTACCATTTCTGCAATTACAAGGCCCCTGGGGAGCCAGAGTTGGGGGAAGGGGGAGCCAGGGACAGCCTGTGCCCTTATCACTGCTGGTGAAGGCCTCAAGGGCCCTCCCTCATTTGGGGATGGCCCCCAGGCTCCTTGAGGCTCAGTGCAGAGAGGTCTTGGGTAGAGGGATGCCCACATGGAGCTACTCCTGGGACTAGTTCTGGCTCTGGCTCTGGCTCCAGCTCCTCTGGCCCACTCCTGCTAGGCTGGGGCCATGTCAGGGGACTAAAGGCAGAACCAAGCTCTGCCTCACCCCCGTGCCCCGGCCACCACAGGCTGAGAGGAGGCTACCCAGGACCTGGGACCTTGAGCAGGGCCAGAGATGGAGAGCAAAGCTTGGCAAGTCTGAGGGCCATTCTTGGCATTTCTTCTTCCATGCTCACCCAAGTTCTCATGGGCATGCCAGTTTGGGGAATTGCTACCCGGTGCTCTGGGGTTTTCTTTGGGTTCCTTGAAATTTGTTTTCTCTTTTGTTCAAAACAAACAAAAAGAATCCCATGGCAACCAAGTGAACGTGAAATGAATGTACCCACTGCTGGCTTTTAGCAGTGGGACAGCCTTCCATGGTAGGAGTCAGCGGGTGTTTGGGCCTAGCTCATCTTTGGACAAGTCACTTAGGTGCTCCTGGCCTCAGCTGCTTCATTTATAGAAGGATGGTGGAGGAAAGACATTGATAAGCTAGACAGGGATCCAGAGAGAGCAATCAGGATGGGGGAAGGCCCCCGAGTCTATATTCAAGGGGAGCCAAGAGGAGTGTCTGAGACTGAGGAACCATTAGATGTGTTCTCTTGAGCTCCAAGGGGTCAAACCAGGGCAATGGATAGGTGTTGCATGTGGCCAGTTTGGGCTGGATATCAAGACCAACATGCTAACATGGGTAGCATTCAGGGTGGGAGTCTCCAAGCACAGAGGTTGGATAGCATCTTGTCAGCTTCAGGAGAGCAGGGAGCCCTTTGGTGGATGGGGTAGAGTATGTTGTCCAGCTTTAGGCACTTCCTAGCTGTTCGATCCAGGGAAGGCCACTTAACCTCAATTTGCTTCTCTTTCCTCAACTGTAAAATGTGCATTAAAAACAGCACCTGCCACAAAAATATTTGCACAGCACTTATCACAGTACCTGCCCAGCACACAGTAGGTAGTATGCGTTTTCCCTTCCCTTACTGCTTCCTAGTCAGCAATCTTCAGTGATCCCATCTCCTGCCAGGATCAAATGCAAAATCGTCTTCATATCCTGGCCTCTCTTGGACACATACTCATCTTCTCTTCCATCCAGTGATTTGGCCTCCTGGCTGTCCCCCAGGCCTGGAGCACCCTCTCCTCTGCTCTGACTCCTGGCCTTCCCAGCTTCCCTTAAGTCCCAGCTCAAAGCCCAAGGGAAGCCCAGGAAGACTGCCCTCCCCCCTTCCTTTCAGAGCCTCCCCTCTGGTCATCATTTCCTATTTCTCCTGGATGGAGCCTATTGGCACCTGTTTGTTTGGATTCGATTGTGCCTCTTTCTGAGTCCCCACTGCCTGACACACTTAATCAAGGTTATTGCTTGACTAAAAAGCCAATATTGATGATGTAGCCTGATGGATACAAAGAAAAAGGCTCTTAAGTCTTGTGTTCTAAGGAGCTAGAACAGCTCAGAAATTCAAATTCTTAGGGGCTTTTCACTTCAGTGTTCTACAGTCTATGTTCTGGAGGCAGCTGGGCCTGGAGACAAGAGTTCAGCTGTGTGACCCTAGTCAAGTCACTTAACCCTTGTCTGCCTGAGTTTCCTTATCTGTGGAATGAGGATAATAACAGCACCTCCTTCCCAGGGTTGCTTCGAGGACAATGTGCCAGGACACAGTAGATTCTATAGAAATGCTCATTCCCTTCCCCCTCCCCTTCTGGGATCCCTCCCAGGCCTGGTGCTCTATGTTCTATGGCATTGTCCATTCCATGTTTCTTTGACATTCCATGGGTCTGAGTAACATTTTAAAGACTACAAGGCCCTGTCCTTGTTCCAAAACAGCCACTTCCCTCCCTGGGGAGCTGCTCTGGATATGTGAGGTCTGCCTGTTGCTTCCTTTCTCACTGGATTTCCAGGAAGGTTGGGCTCAGAAAACTCCAACTGAGTTCAGCCCATTTTTAAGCAACCTTCCTGTGTCTATAGTATCCCTGGAAGCTCTGTCTTTGCAAGCCTTCTCTGCTTCCCTCCATCTAGGACACTGAGATGATGGGAAAGTCTGCATTGGCCTTGGCGATGACCCCTGAGGTCCAGTGAGCTGGGGATGCTAAGGAAGTGAAGCAGATCGGCCTTCCTGAGCACCCAAGCCTGCTGGGCTCCCTTCTGGGGCCTTCCCATGTTCGTGGGGTTCGTCAAGGGGAGGTGGGGGGGTGGCTGACATTCCTGGGGCCTTTCTTTGGCACATTCTGTATTCTCTTTTCTCTCTGCTTTGAGGCTTCTTTTGGCTCCTGTTCTCAGGGCCCTTACAGCTACAGAACATTCTATTTTCCAAGAGCTTTTCTAGAACCCAGTCAGAAGTCTCAGCTGTGACATTAACTGGGAGGCCCTGGCAAAGTCACTTCAAGTTTCTGAGCATCAGACAGGGGTGAGCTGGAGCCAGCTTGAAGATCACACCCCAGAAATCTTCAAACTCTTTGTCTAGACTTAAGAAAGTGTCAGTGGTGTAGATTAGATTTAAAAGGGAGCACTGGGAGATGCTATCCCCCCTTAGGCTACTCTCACCTCCAGTCCTGGGTGGGTTGGGATCTCCATGGGTAGGTAGGTGGGAGGGGTTACCACACAGAGCATGGATGGGTAGGGAGTGAATAAGAACCCTTTGACCTTCCTCCTGGGGCAGCCTCAGGCTCAAATGAGGTAACCAAGCCCTAAATGTGGCAACTGGCAAAGGGGAGGGCCAAGGGCTCTGACACCTCCTCTGCTTGCAAGGGATATGTTAATCCAGATGGAAGGTTTTCTTTGGGGGTGGGGTGGGGAAAGGGATGGGGTTAAGTGACTTGCCCAGGGTCACACAGCTAGTAAGTGTCTTAGGTCAGATTTGAAAGCTTAAATTTGGACTCTTTCTCCTCCCCAAGGCTATACCTGGAATCCCTGTCCTTACCATACAGAGCCATCTCACATGCACCACTTACTTTTTCTCCCAAGTCATCAGTGTGGAATACACAGGACTCTCATCGCCCCTCGTTCCAGCCACTGTCTATGTTGACCAACCTCCCCTGGTACCTGCTACCCTCATTCTACTTTGTGGGTCTTGACCCCCACCTCCTCCAGCCACCTTCCCTGGGTTGGCCTGGAGGCCGGCCTTCTTGTAATTGTTCTGAGTACCCAAGTACCTTCAACCTGAGGCTGGTGCCCTCTGGTTCTGACTCTTAGAAGTTAACCAAGAACTAGAGAGTTCTTGAGGCTGAGCAGTCTAGATACAATCAGAGGACTTCTCACTTCCTGTTTGGCATGTTTCTTCCTGGGAACCCCAATATCCTGGCTTGCTTTTTAAACAGAAGCTTTTTCTTGCCAACTCATGTTCAGCTGGTGACCCATTGTGACCTCCACATCATTTTCTGCCACACACACATGCGCACACACACATGTACACACCCACACCACACATACCACACACACACACCACACACACACACCACCCACCCACACACACACACACACACACACACACACACACACAATAGAAACTAAGGACTAACTGTGTGTATTTGTGTATATATATGTATATATATATGTGTGTATGTATACATACAGATACATACATGCAGATAGACAGACATCTATAATAATAACTGACATTTCTCTATCACTTTAAAGTTTGCAAATCCCTTTTTGTATACTCCTTTGAGCCTCATCTCAACCCCGTGAGGTAGATGCTACAGGGATTATTATGCCATTGAATAGGTGAGGAAACTGAGGCTCAGAGAGGTCACCTGACTGCCAGGGGTCAGCTCGACACCCCTCCCTTTGCTGCCCTTCTCAGGGCCTCAGTTTACATGATTGTCCTTCTAGCTCGAGGTTCAGGGATTTTCTGGCCTCATCTTGAGGCCCAGATTTCTCACTCTCCACACAGCCCTTCCTTCTCTCCTCCCCTGCCTCCCACCAACTGCTCCCAAGTTCCCCGTGGATCCTTAGGGTCGATGACTATTCAGAATATGGTTCCATTCCCAACTCCATGTGCCCTATTGCTAGACATTTCAGAGATACCTAAGGCAGGTAAAAGCATTTAAGTGACAAGGAAGAAAATCAAACAGTAAAAACATTTTCTGGACCAGACACTTTTAGAAATGGCTGGGCCTTCTTCTTGGGAGTCCTTCTAGGTAGTCTGAAGAGTAGCGGACAACTTTCTTTCTCTGTGTCTCTGTCTCTTTCTGTCTCTTTATCCCTCTCTCTGTCTCTGTCTGTGTCTCTGTCTCTCTGTCCCTGCTTTTGTCTGTCTCTCTGTCTCTATCTCCCCCCAACCAGAGAAGGACCCCTTTATTCCTTCCTGTCTCCTTGCCCCTCGCTGCCTTTACAGCTTTGTTCTTTTCACCCCATGCCTTGTAGATGCCCCTTGCCTGGTAGCATCACCCTGCTAGGCCTCCCAAACAGCCCAGGCATTGTTGGAAATGCAGTCCTACGCAGATGTTCTTTACATGTACAAAGGGGGATAGTGGCGCCTACATGCCAACCTCCCACGGCTTTTCCCAGGGGAATACTTTCTGAGCCCCAAAGGCGCTGTCATCAGGCTGCAGGTGTCCCCCCAGCCCACAGGGCCTTACTCAGCTCCACCACTCCAGCACTGTAGATGGGAAATGAGGGGACTCTCAAGAGCTATCTTGGCCAGCACCTTGATCTGACAGAGCAGGAAGCTGACGCCCAGGGAGGGGAAGGGACTTAGTCAAGGTCACACAGCTAGCAAGTGTCTAGGGAGGGATCTGAATGCCCTCTGGCCAAAGGAAAAGCTCAGTTCTGTTTCTTTTTAAATGAGGTTTTTAGACCTACTGCTGCTGTCATCGAATGGCTCTTTGGGTGAGTTGCCAGAGCTCACAGCATTTGGCATTTTGTCCGAATGTCAATGTTCCTGCTATCCTGTAGTGTCCCAGTTGGAGACTGGCCATATGGGCCAGCTTTGGCCCAGTGATGGGGGGAGTGCCAACCCTCATTGGTTTGGGGATAAATCTCTGAGCCAGTAGTGAAGGCCTCAGCTAAGAGAGTGGCCTTCGACACATAAGGACGGAACAAATGAACCAACTGGGACTTAGAGTAGAGCAGATAGAGTAAGACAACTGCTGATTGTATAGGAACAAGAAGGCTCTCAGGCTGGCAGACCTGGAGGGGCCCTCAAAGGCCACCTAATCCAGCTCCCTTATTTCACAGAAGAAGAGACTGAGGCCAACCCTAGACCTTGCCTGGACCAAGAACAGGGAGCTGCCAGGTTTTTACATTTCTGTAAACATTTCTTGAAAGAGGAAGCACAGGCACTCTCCTTCCTGTCCCACCCAAACCCTACCCCCATCCACCCCCACCTCTAGTGTCTTTCAGGGTGGCCACTTCATGGCCAGTGTGAGTATCAGACCAGGCTGGCTCTGGAGAAATGGCACTGCCCCTCTTTAGAAAGGAGACTGTTACAATTATAAGACAAATCTACAGGTCTCAGGATGGAAGGAGATTTCTACATTCAGAGAAGGATCTAGAAAGAACAGAGTTTAAATGGAGACTGAAGCAAACTATCTGCTCTCTTTCTTTTCCATGTTTGGTTTGGTTTCCTCTTTCCCATTGTTCATTCCATCAGTTACAACCCTTCTATACAACCAGACTAATGTCCAGTGTGAAAGTATTTGCAGACCGTATACTTGATTGCAAACCACCATGGGGGGAGGTGGGAGAAGGGAGGGGAGAAAATGTGAAACTCAAGGGATTGTGGAACTGAATCTTGTAAACTAAAAGTAAACAAACAAATCAAAATAAATTTTAAAAAAGAAGAAGAAAGGAGGCTATTTTAGGTTCAGCTTAGGAGGCTACTGGCCCAACTATGGACAGCAGGGGAGGGTACCCAGTAGAGCGCCCCAAGAAGGACCAGTTAGCCCAGGCCAGTAGGGTTCAGAGTTCTCTCCTTAGAAGTGGATAGAGTACTCAGCCAGAAATCAGGAAGAGCAGAGTTCTGATACAGCCTCAGATACTTCCTATCTGGATGAACCTTGGCAAGTCTTCACTGCTGTCTGCCTCAGTTTCCTCAACTGGAAAACCAGGATTGTTGTGAAGATCCAATAAGATAATATTTGTAAAGTACTTAGCACAGGGCCTGGCACATAGCAGGCCCTTAATAAATGCTTATTTCCTCCCTCCCTCTCTCTCTCCCTTCCTTTCTTCCTTCCCCCCTTCCTTCTTCCTCCTTCCCTTCCCTCCCTCCTCCCTCCCTTCCTTCCCTTCTTCCTTCCTTCTTCCCTTCCTTCCTTCCCTCTCTCCCTTCACTCCCTCCTTCCTTCCCTCTTTCCTTTCTCCCTTCCTCCCTTCTTTCTCTCCCTTTCTCCCTCCCTTCCTCTCTTCATTCCCTTGTTCTTTGCAGCAATCTCATGCAGCCATTCTCACAACTTCACCCCAGGTCCTAGGACTCCAGTCCTCCAGGGCCCCCTGGCACACTTGATCTCCTGCTTCAACAGAAGCTCTTTTCTGTGAGGTTGGGCTGGACTAGGCAGAGCATTCGGGGACCTAGCTTTGACTTCCAGCCTGAGCCAGGGGTAAACAATTCTTTTCTCTAAGGTGCCAGTGGACATCATCAGGCATGTTTCCCCCTTTGGGCCAAAGCCACCCTTCAATCACAGAATTAGAAGAAGGGACTTGAGAAATCCTAGGGTCCAACCTCCCCACATGTCAGAGGAGAAAAGGAACTTTCCCAAGGTCAAGCACACATCAGCAAAGCAGGATTCACCCACTCTTGACTCTTGTTTTCTATTCTCCAACTCCCTGTTTCCTGTTAGGACACCACAGGCCAGTCTCTCTTCCCCTACCTGGCCCCCCATCCCTGATTTCCCCTCTGGCACAGCTTGATTTCTCAAGTGGTGGTTGAAGGAATCCCAAAGTATGTTGGCCAAGGCATCTCCCTCCGAGGGCTTAATGAAGCCAGGACAGGTTCCTTCTCTTCATGCCCAGCTGCCCTGGGCTGCAGTCTTGGCTCTGCCTTTTGGGGAAAAGTAGTGTAGGGAAAGAGGCCTTGGGTGGGAGCTAGTCCTTCAGTCTGGGACATGATTTGGATTGAAACATTGATTGCAAACCAGGAGGGGCTGAGCCTCTCACAAGTTGCAGAAGCCTGGGACTGGGGCTTAGCTGAGCACACAGGAAGCCCTGGGCCCCTCCTCACTGCAGGCCACAAGATCCTTGGGTCAGATGTCTCCATCCTCCCCCAAGAGGAATCCAGGCTTTTCCCAACAGGCGAAACTGTTTTTTCCTGGCCTTGAACTGTTTGGAGCAAATTTCCCTGGAACCCCTAGAGAGAGTTCAGACTTCCTATCCAAGCCATCCAGCATCCCTCCATCTACACAGACTGGAGGCAGAGAGGAACTCTACTGTCTAGTTCTCCTGCCCTTCTGGCCTCCATCTGCACCCCCCTGCTTTGAACCCTAGAGTCCAGTGTTTGCCAGGATATAGAGCTGAGAGGGAGCCTGGAGGCAACTAGGTGGCACAGTAGATAGAGCATAGACCTGGAGCAGGAAGACCTCAGTCAAAATCTGGCCTCAGAAACTGACTAGCTCTGTGATCCTGGACAAGTCATATCACACCTCTGTTTGCCTTAGTACACCAGAGAAAGAAATGGTGAGCCACTCCAGTATCTTTGCCAATAAAAAACACCTCATGGCCAATATGGGGTCATGAAGAGGTAGACAACACTCAATGTCTGAACAAGAAGAAGCGTTGGGGAGACATTGGATGGGATGGGGCCTGGTGTGATCCCAGGAAGTGTCAGCCTTGAGTAGGCTCTGAGAGCCAGAAGGGATCAGGCTGCTATTCTCCACAGGCAATTGAGAGAAAGTCTCAGAATGGTGCTGACAGGATCCAGCTTTTTGGAGCAGCCCCATTAGGGCCATTATGCCCAAAGAGACCTAGCTGCAGCATGAAATCAGACAGGCCTGTTTTTGGTGGGGGCCTTCCCTACCCACTCACTGCCAGCCCCGTAGCTCTTCCTGAGGCCTTCTCCAATGTGTGGCCTGCTTGCTGGGGGAATAATGTTGTGGACTTGCCAGGGATAGACAGATGTGGTGGGGGAGCAGAGTAGCCCTCAGGCTTCAAGATCC
Organism: Pseudocheirus occidentalis; assembly: GCA_028646575.1. Classification (NCBI taxonomy): domain Eukaryota; kingdom Metazoa; phylum Chordata; class Mammalia; order Diprotodontia; family Pseudocheiridae; genus Pseudocheirus; species Pseudocheirus occidentalis. The sequence continues at coordinate 2,360,924 of CM053602.1, read as the reverse complement.
CAGGAGCTTTGTTCTCAGTGGCCACTTTCTCCTTGAGTTGGGCCAAATCATGGAGTCTTTGAAGTAGGAGGGGTCTCAGAGGTAGACCTGAACAGAATCCTGCCTCTGCTCCTTTTAAAGGTTCTCTTCACTACTCTTGACCACATTCCTAGCACCTGTTCAGGTTACCATCCCCTTCTCTAATATTTGAGAAGAAAGGCTCATGGGAGAGAAGGAAGGGAGCCATAGGACCGTACCTTTCAAGCTGAAAAGAGACTTTAGAGATCAAAGGAGACTGAGGCAGCCCATAAAGCAGCAGTTCTCAACCTGTGGGTCTCAACCCCTTTGGTGGTCAAACGACCCTTTCACAGGGGTCACAGGGGTTGCCTAAGACCATTAGAAAACACATATTTCCGATGGTCTTAGGAACCGAGACACCGCTCCTCTATCCATCTCCAGGTGGGTCCACCCACATGCAGATACAGCCACATATGAGTATTAAAGGGTCGAGGTATTAGGAAGGTTGAGAACCACTGCCATAAAGGGAGCAGACCCTGCTCAAGACCACATAGGTAGTGAGTGAGCACTTGAATTCCAGATACAATCATTTGGGCATCATGCCATGCTGGCTACCTTTGTTTCCTGGCATTGTCTCCCACCAATCACTAAAAACTTTTCTACATTTGATTTTCAACTAGGAATGAGGCCGAGTCCAAGCTTGCTGGACTTCCATTCCTGTGCTTGTATACTTATTAGTTAATTAACAGCCTTCTTAGCTGGTTCCCTGGGCCTACCTTCATTCCACAGTTTGAAGTGGTTGTGCCCTTCCCAACAAAATATTGAAAATAGAAATGGATTTTAGGGCCAGATTTCCTCCATGCCTTGGGGCCTTCCCAGAATGCCTCTGTGTGTCAGGGAGGATGGGCCACCTCCATCAAAGCATTTTTGGAGACTGGACTCCCCTCTGGATTTCTCCTGCCCTCTGACAAGATACACGGAAGTGCCTTCTGCCTGTCCTGGAGTCACCTCAGTCAGTCCTTCCATCCTGGCCCATACAGGGACAGCTTCCTGGGCCTGCTTCTCCCCATCACTGGCTCTACTCCTCATAACATATGAAGTTCACGGGTGATTGGTAATACATTGTTTACCTTTGATTTTGCCCCTTCTCTGCCAGGGTCAATAATATCTACTTCTAATAATACCTATAATATTGACTAAGGGTGGTTACGAGCCTCAAATGAGATCATGTGTGAAACATGCTGTATGTACATATATACATATATATATATATATACATATATATATGTATACACACACATCTATGTAGAGATGGCAGTTCCGAATTGTACAAAATTAGCTTTACCTCATGCCTGCCCTACCTATCTCAAAGAATTGTTTTTGGGGTATCGATACCATCCCTAATTAATTGGCTTAGCTTATTCTAGAGGTGAAGTGACTGGTCTATGGTCACACAGCTGCTCAGTATCACAGGAATGGGATTGGAACTTAACCAGACTCTCCTGACTCCAAACCCAGGAATAAAGCTGGAATGAAAAGAACTCACTGGATTTCAAGTCAGAAGAGGCCAGGGTTCAAATCTCCCTTCCGACACTAGTGCTATGACCTAAGCAAGGGAAGTCACCTCCTTTGTAGAATGGGAGTAATGATATCTGTAGAAGGAAATCACTATAGAAATGCCAGCAGTTAGTATCTACATAGTGTCACACATATATAAACCCCAGGGGAAAATTGCAGCTTGCTTTGAGAATGTGACTTGTATCAGAATGCTGACTGTTGCATGTTCCACCTCAGCAAACCAGGTTAACTCCCAGCTTGGTGTTGCACAGCACCACCTAGTGGCCAATACACCCCTTTCACATCCCAGCTTGTTCCTTCCTCAAAGCCCACCCACCCTACACTGTAGTAGATACCCCAGGGAGCTTCTGAATGATTTCCTTTGTTTGGATCTCATCCTAACTTTTCCTTGCTTGAACTCCAGGGAAAGGGTGAGGGCCTGGATGCAAAACCCAGGCAGCCAGAGAAAGTAGAGTCAAACATTCAAAGAGAAGTTTTCTGGCATTACCACCTTCTCCAGTCTTCCTAGGCTAGGGATCCCCACACCAGGCCCAAAGTCCTTCTCTAGATGCTGCCCTCACTAGGTAGCCCTTTGAAGCCAGAGTTCTGGTGACTGGCACATCCCCACTGACACGCAGCACTGCCACCCCCCCCATTACTTTGAGAAACACTGACTGTCAAAGCTAGAAAGTACAGAGGAGGGAACTAAGACCCAGAGGAAGGGACTTTGGACCATATGACGTCTGAGCTAATTCAACTCACTTATTTTATGAAAGAATAAACTGAGACCTTACTGAAGGTCACATGATGAGTTGGCAGCAGAACCGGGATGACACCCCAGACCCTCTGACTCCCAGTTCAGGAGGTGCCCTTAAAACTGCATTCTGTGTTAGAGCTATGTCCTAAGAGACTGAGAGACAGGTGCTAAGGTAGGGCGAGGAACAGGACACTTGCTAGCCCTGTCTCTGCCTGGCCCATCTCCATCCTTCAAGTGATTTGCCCAGGGTTGCACAGCTGAGATGTGTCAGAGGCAGGACTTTACTTCAGGTCTTCCTGCCCCTAAGGCTGTCTCACTATCCACTCCGCCACACTGCCTCTCATGAGAAATTCCTATTTCTACAATTCTCATCATCCTCATTGTGGTAAAGGGTGTTTTGTAGTTGTCTCCATATGGTTTCCATGTGTGTCTTGGCAGGCAAACCCCCAAATCTTGAATACCTTGTCATTATGTTGAATGTATCATTTTTCTAGTTCTTCTTGTTGGGTTTTGCTGGCCATATACAGAAAAGCTTATGATCTATGGAGTTTTATTTGGTATCTGCTACTTTACTGCAGCTATTCATTCTTTCAATTAATTAGTTGAATCTCTAGGGTTTTCCAGCTAGACCATCACATAGTCTCTAAAAGTGACCACTGAGTTGCTTCCCGGCTACTATTTATTACTTCCATTTGTCTTTTTTATGACTCTTGCTAGCACCTCTGGAGCTATTATCACCTAAGAGTGGGGAAAATGGACATCCTCACTTTATGAAAAGAGTGCAGGACTTGGGGTCAGTAGAGATTGGGTAGGGTTCAAATCCTGCCCCTGACACTTGCTAGCTGGGTGATCATGGGGGAAAAAGCACTGAATTTTATTTCAGATAGGATCTGGGGTGGGTTGGTTGGTTTTGGGTTTTTTTTTTACCCCTGATCTTATACCTCCAGTGTTTCTCTGTTCTAGATAATGCTAGCTCTTGGTTTTAGATACTGTTCATCATATTAAGGAAAAGTTGAAGTTTGTTTTGCTTGTGACTTTATCTTCCTCTCAAGCCCCTCTCTCCCCTTTCCTATCCCTCACTAATCTTTGCTGAGTTAAACCAAACTTTTTGTGTATGTATGTTCCAACCCCTTTTGTTAAATTCTGAGAAGAGTGAAGTTCATGTAATACCCACTCTCCCCACCCTTCTTCCCTGTTTGTAAGTTCTCCTAATTTTTTTCTTTTTCTTCTTTTCTTCTTTTTTTTTTTGCTTTTTTGAGGGGGCAGGGCAATTTGGGTTAAGTGACTTACCCAAGGTCACACAACTAGTTAAGTGTTAAGTGTCTGAGGTCGGATTTGAACTCAGGTCCTCCTGACTCCAGGGCCACCTGCACCCCTATACGTTCTTCTAACAAAGCCTTCTTCCTGATTTCTTCCCCAGTGTATCCCATTTTCCCTGCACTTTCTTTTCTTTCTAAAAACCATTAAAAATGAATAAAACCACCCACAGTCTCTCTGTTTATCTTATTTAACTTCTTCTGTGACCCTTGAAAACATAGCAATTTACAAAAGACGTCTCTTCTCTTAGTAAAAATATAAGCACTTTTTTTAGATCAGCGGTGTCAAACTAAAATAGAAACTGGTTGCATATGAACTTAGAAAACAACAAATTAGCGTTATCTATATTGCACAGTATGTTTATTTTTTTAACATTTGCCAATTACATTTTAATCTGGTTAGAGAGTTTGACACCTCTGGTTTAGACCCATCCAGTTATTTAAATGCATTTGCTTTTCTGGGTTTTTCTTAATTCCTGTATTTGCAATTAAAAGTTTTTATTCTGGTCTTATCAGTAATGTTTTAAAGTCTTTTATTCTATTAAAGATCCTTTTTCACTTATAGGATTGTACTCAGTCTTGCAGGCTGTGCAGGCAAGTTGTTCTTCATGTTCCAAGATCTTCTCTCCTTTAAAAGTTGTTGCTGCCAAGTCATGTGATACTGACAAGTTCCTTGGTATTTGAATTGTTTCTTTCTGATTGCTTATAATCTTTTTTTTCCTTTCACCTGGAAGCTATGACCTTTGACTTTGACATTCCTGGAAATTTTCATTTGGAGGTTCCTTTCAGGAGGTGCTTGCTGGATTCTTTCTATTTCCCCTTTGCCCTCTGATCCTAATAAATTTGGGCAGTTTTCATTTACGATTTGGTGAAATGTGGCATTCTTTGGCTTTTTGGTCATGATTTTGGGGGAGTCTTGTGATTCTTAAATTGTCACTCCCTGACCTATTTTACAGCTTAGTTGTTTTTGATAGTATATACCTTAAATTTTCTTCTGTGTTTTCAGTCTTTGATTTTTTTTTCTAAAATTTATTGTTGTCTCCAAGTCATTGAATTGTTTTAGAACCATTCTAACTTTCAGGGACTCTTTTACTTGCAGAAAACTTCTGTTCTCAGTTCTTTATTCTCTTTCTAATTCCTTCCTCCTGCACTCTTATTTCACCTATCATTTTATTTTTTTTAAAAATCTCTTGCTTAATTTTCCCCAAGTATTCTTGCAATCTTTGTGGCCAACCCAGCTGGTTTTTCCCCCAGAGCTGCTGCTTAGATTTGTGGTATAGTTTCTTTCTTCTTCTGTGTTCACCTCATGGCTATCTCTTGTCCCGTAACATTTCTTCATAATGTCCAATATCTTCTTGTGTTTACCCATATGCCAATCCTCAGTTCCTAATGTGAGACTCTGGCCAGAGCTAGGCTGACGGAGGTGGGGCACTACCATCAGCACTCTTGGCTCATTTGTCCTGACCTCAGTATCCTCCCACTAGCTTCCCTTTCCCCTGATGAATCTTTGCTCAGAGCACAGACAGACTTCACTGTCCTTGTTCAGGGGTGCTCCTTTAAGCCTTGTTTCCCATATCCCACCCAGGATCACCCTGCTGCAGACCCAGCTTTCCTGGGGAGACATTTCTTCAAACATGTACAGCCTCTGCCTCTCTCTGTGTGTCATCTCAGTTTTGTTGAAAGAGTGCACTGATGTTTCTCTTTGGATTTCTTGATCATTTCTTAATCTAGTTCCCATTTGAGATCATTGCTGGCTTCTCTCTGGCCTTTCCCACTCTTGTGTTATCTGGAAGTCAGGAGCATATCTTTCCAAGGAGACAATGCCATTTTTGTAAAACCTAGAGCATCACATAGAACTTTATATGGAATACTCAGTATTTGTTGAGCGAATGAATCCCAGAAGCTCAGAGTGGGCAGAGACTCGAGCACCATTGAATCCAATCCAAACCTCAACTAGAATCCCCTCTTCAACATCTCAGAGTTTGCTTGGAGACCTCTAGGGAAGGGCGCTGCCTTGGCAGCTAGTAAATTTCTTCAAGTGAAAGATGTTCGAAAGGTCCCTTCGTTATGATTCCATGATTCTATGACTCCAATTCCAAGTTCTTTTCATGACAGCATCTGGCCTCTGTTGTGTGTCTCTAGGAATGGGTTACTCTGTGTTTGTGTTTATATGATGAATGTACTTGTCACTATGGAAATGTTTCTTGTATGCAAGGTAATAATGAGGAGACCTTTGTTTATAAGAACCACGTTTTTATCCAGAAGTCCAGGATATTGATGCTATATGTAGCCACCCTGCCAAGGGTGCCAAGCTACCCTGACCAGCCCATCTGCTCATAGCCTACTTGGCCTCTCTCCTATGGTGGACCATTTTGCAGCACTTACAATGAATAAGACATTAGGGGGATGGGTGGAGGTGCTGGCCTTCTCCCAGTCAAAAGTAGCTTCTTCCTCCTACCCACCCCCTACCAAAATGCCCCTCTGTGGCCACCTCTCTAACCCACTTAGCATGATCTAGTTGAAATGAGGGTTATTTATGTACATGCTGGGCTGTTCTGTGAGAGGGCATCACTTTCTGTGCCCAGCTCATGGCTTGGCTCATTGCAAGCACTAAATGTATTGGTACACAAATGAAGGACTGTGAGCAGAACCATAACTAGGGTGGGGCAATTGGGCCTTCATCCCAGAGCTGCTGAATTTAGAGGACTCTTTGGCAACCTTTGCACTCCTTCAGTACATAAAAATGTAAAGTTTACCCCCTAATTATCAAGACTAATTGGCGAAAACAGGAAACTACCAGAAGGCAAGCTTGAGGGGGCTCTTCCCTCTCCATACCCACCTCCTTAGAAGTGATCTCACTGCTTGCTAGCTAATGTTGCAGGGCTTCTGTCTCCCCCAGCTCACTCCAACTGAGGTTATATTTTGTTTCACTTTTCCCAATGTTTGGTACTTGTCCTGGGTGGCAAAATCCCTAGTTGTGGCTCAGAATGAGAGAATGAATGGATGAGAGGATGAAAAAAGAAGGGTTCCCTTCTTGTCACAATGAGGCTGCTAATAGAGGCAGAGGAGGCTGAGGAGGCAGGGGAGGCTGAGGAGAGGGGCCTGGGCTCTCTGCTTGGCTCTTCGAGGCCATTCTGGGAAGGTTTCAGGTCAAATGCTGGAGCCTCCCAAAGTATTCCAGGTGATCATGGCATCTTGCTCCTCACGTGGCCTCCTCATATCCTTGGCTCAGCGTCTCCAAGGCTCACTTGATGCTCTTCTTCCCTAGCTGCCTCCAACTTGGGCCTGGAGAATAAGAAAACTGCTACCCACCCCAAGTCGTCATGGCAACAGCCAGTGAATGTGTTCCTCTCCTCCAGCCGGCCCCCAGGTGTGGAGGAGCTGCATCAGGAAGCTCAGCTTAATCTCCAGAGCTTGCTGCAAGGTACCGCTGCGAGGGGAGGGCTCTAGGGGGGAGTGGAGGCTGCCAGAGGCTGCAGCTCGTCATTCAGATTTTGGAGTTCCATGCCCCTGTTGTTGCTGAGAGGCAGGGTCGGCAGCTGGCATGCATGGCTCATAATTTAGCTCCTTCAGATATAGGGATGGGGGCAAGGTGATGAGTCTAGCCAGGCCCTCAGTGAAGGACTGGTAGAGGACAGCTGAGGACCAGGCCTCTGCTCCTCTCTCTCTCTTGGCCCTTGCCATCATGCCCCACGATGTTTCTAGTCTGGCAGAGGTTGTGCAGGTTAGAGGAAGAGAGGGCTGCCAGTTTTTCTGGCCTCCACATCCAAGAAGATACAGCTAAAAGAAGCAGACCCAGACTAGTCTGAAGGGATCTGGCTTCTAATCCTGACTCCAGTATCATGAGGGCAAATCATTGAACTCCTTTGAGCCGGTTCCTGCATTGCCTCACTGGCTCAACTTGGGGAAGCTGGAAGTCAGGATGATTACAGACTCTGTGCTTAGCTCTGCTGTCTTCTCCGGGGCTGCCCTGAAAACGTTCCCCAGCCCCCCAACCCCGAGATTCCAACTCTGGCTCGTTCTCGGCATCCAATTGAGATACCACCACACTGACACTTGGGAACAGCCTCCCTTCTCCCCTCCTCTGCTAGGGTCCTTGTTGCTATGGCATCCTCATCTTCATGGAGTACTGCTATTCTGGGCACCCTAGGCCTAGGACACAGGGCAGAAGGTGATGTGACAAGGAGACATTGGCCCCCGCCCACTTCTAGCCCATAAGGAATGCTGCTTGATTTTCCTTATTCCGACTTTGTCCCCAAACACCTTCCAACAGTCACTTTGCTTGCCTGTCTTCTGCTCTCAGGCCACCCTACAGAATCTGCAAACTCAAGCCTCCTTAAACCCTGCTTCAGGAGCTCTCATCACAGTGAAACTCTGTCAACTGGTCCGACTTTCCTTCTTCCTCATCCCTAATGGGGGCTTCTCCATCTCCACACTCCATCAGTGGGGGTATCCCCTTTTCTCTTGGATACATTCTCTGTCTTCTGGTCTAAAATGACTTCCTCCTTCAACCGTCCACCCTTCTTCCTTCTTCCTCTCCTCTAAGAAACCTCTGGTGACTCACCCTCCTTGCTTTGCTTTTCATTCCTTCTATACACACACACACACACACACAAACATCTGTGTGTATATGTACACGTCCATTCAAACACATGTTAGAACAGGTACTCTGTGTGATGACCTCCTCACACTTTGTCACTGTTGCTGGGTTGTCCTTCGTCTATGTTTCCCCATATATTCAGCTTGTTTCCCCAATGAAACCATGATGGGGACTGGGTGTTCTACCTGGGTTTTCCCCAAAGTGTTGAGAATGGCACTTGACTGACTTATGGTAAGTGTTCAATGAAGCCTTGGTTTTTTTTGCTTTTTTTTTTTTTTTTGCTTTTTGCTTTTTTGGAGGGCAGTTGGGGTTAAGTGACTTGATCAAAGTCACATGGCTAGTTAGTGTGTCAAATGTCTGAGGCCGGATTTGAACTCAGGTCCTCCTGACTCCAGGGCCAGTGCTCTACTCACTGCGCCACCTAGCCGCCCCCAATGAAGCCTTGTTAAAGGGAGGAGAGGGTGGTAGACTGGACTATCTGGGCATCTCTCCCAATGGACACAGAGAGTGGAGAACTGAATTTTCCAAAGGGTGGCAACACGTGTGGCCTGGTCTCATCTGGGGGTGGAAGGGGAGTGCTTGCCCGAGGAAGAAAGAAAGCATGGGATTTGTACTTGGTAGACCTGAGTTCGAATTCTGACTCTGCTATGCTACTGTCTCCATGACTTGGAGTTAGTCCTTCCTTCTTTGTGGGCATCACTTTTCTCCTCTAGAGTAAATGAGGCAGCTCTGAAGCTCAGTAGATAGAGCTCTGGGCCTAGAGTCAGGAAGACTTGAGTTCAGATCCAGCCTCAGGCACTTACTAGCTGTGTGACCCTGGGTAAGTCAAACCATTTCAGTATATTTGCCAAGAAAACCTCATACAGGTCACAACCAAAACGATTGAACAACAAGAGGAAGTGACTCCTGAGGCCTCTTCCAGCTCTAAATCTCAGAGCCTGGGCCAGCCCCCTCCCCCAACCCCTGGCCAGGACCTGAATCCCAAGAGGCCCCTGAAATGACCTTTTTCTTCTTCCCTGAGGCTTCTCAAGGTAGCACTGATCTCCATGGCTCTCCTGGGCAACCAGAGCAGCCATGGCCAGGACCACCTTGTTGACATAAGGCTTTCCTCCAGCTCTCTGGCCCCAAGGGGTGGCAACACGCGTGGCCTGATCTCATCTGGGGGTGGAAGGGGAGTGCTTGCCGGAGGAAGAAAGCATGGGATTTGTACTTGGTAGAATCACGGCATGGCACCTCAAGTGAGAGAATGGGCCAGAAGCAAATTCTAAAGACAGATGGGCCAGGATGGAGCCAAGTGTTTATTGGCTGCTTGTTGGGTGAAGCCATAACTAGAGCCTGGTAACTATCGTAGGCCCCAGGGTACCACGCCTAGAGGCCGCTAATAGTACCTCTACTTCATATCAATAGCTTAGAAACAACTGCTTAGCACTGAGTAAGCCAAACTAATCCGTTAAAATAGGAAACTACCTGATAGAAGGAAGTGACCTTCCTCCCTCCCTTCCATGAAGCAGCCTCATCCATATCTTGGGGTCTCTGTCTCCTCATGACCACCTCTTCCCACCTCCCCTACCTTGAGCTGAGAGTAACGGGCAGGCATTTCCCCCAGGCCCCATTCATGGTACCCGTCCTGGCTCAGGGAGGAGCCCAGAGGAAACCAGGAGGCCAAGCTGCCAAGTCAATGTTTAGGCCAATATGATGCCCAAGTTCCTACTCCTGCCTCTGCTATGGCATTTATTTATTACATTTCAGAGTGAATGGACACAGTGAGTCTAGGCCAGAGATTGGATCAGAGGCTCATAAACTGAGGGCTGGAAGTAACTTCAGGGTCCAACCTCCCCCTAGTTTGTAGCTGAAGAAACTGAGGCCCCAAGAGGGGCAGTGACTTGCCCATGGCCCCCTGACCAAGAAGTAACAGGGCTGGGATTGGAATCCACCACTGCCCATGCTGACTGCAGCCCTGATCCTTGGCCCTAACTTCCTGCACTTCTCGTCCTCATGCCTTGTCTTTTTCAGAAGAGTATGAGGAACAGTACACAGAGGCCAGGATTTCTGGGCAGACCTTCCGCACTGTAGACCCAGATGAACCCCCGGAGCCCACTGTCAGCCCAAGGCCACAGTCTGCCAAGCGCCTGGAGTTTGTATTGATGGTGAGTTTCTGCAAGGGCCATGGTAGGCAGGCCTCGGGAGCAGAGGCCCACTAACTATGGAATAATCTATGGACAGAAGCTCTTAGCCAACTCTAGAGAAGAGAGAAGAGCCCTGGCCTGGCATGTGTGTCCTCTGCTCCTATCCTTCTGTCCTCAGTTCACGATGAGGCCTAGGCTCAACCTTACAGGCCATGTCTGCCCTCAGGGCTGAGGACAGAGCTGAATATCATGGCCTATAGCTTGGATAGTCCCCAGGGAAAGGGCACATTAAGCCACCAAGGGCTGGGGAAACTCTGCCAAGGCTCCTGCTTGTTGAGAAGCGCCATAGTGGAGTAGGGATATCATGCAGGACTTGGTGTCAAGAAAGCCTGGTTTCAAATTCCACCTCAGACATTTACTAGCCGTGTGACCCTGGGCAAGTCACTTCTCTTTTCCAGGCCTTAGCCTCCTCATCTGTAAAATGAGGAGAATGGATTCTGTGGCTTCTAATTTTCCTTCCAGCTCTAAAGCCAGGATGTTTCCTCCTCCAGTAAGACCCATGGGCTTTCCATCACCCTCTTTCCATTGGACTTTTTCCTAATAGCCCACAAGCCGAAGAGGGAACAGAGACAAGAGTACCACTCAGGGTGTGAGGCCCCCTGAGTCCTCCCTGAGCCTGCCTGCCTCTCCAGACAAGCCAAACACCTGGAACAGACCCTTCCCTCTACCTGTCCTGGAGGAGAAGAGGTGGCACCCAGCGTGTTCCACCCAAGGCAGCATCGTGCCCATCAACGTCTCCGGTAGAGTTTCCTGGGGCCCCCAGTGTGTGCAGCTGAGCCAGCAGGGGAGGGGATGGCACCTTCTTGACTGCTTGCTACAGCTTACTGCTCACAGCTAGGGGCATAAGGGTGGTTAGGCTTCCATCCCAGTGGCCTGATTGCACTGCTGCACCACCACCCCTTCCCCACCCTCAGGTCAGCCAGAGGTCAAACAACCAGAAGTTTGCTGCAAAAAAAAAAAAAAACCAACTCCCAAATTATTTAAGAGCCTGTATCCTCCTTGGAGAATAGAACGGAACTTTAAGTTATACTGACTTACTGGGGTTTGTTTTCTTTCAATGAAAGTCTACATTGGGTAACAGATGTCTCCTATTTCTCTAGCCCTGGGAGAGGGATATTCACCATTTAGAGACAGCCAAGGGTTAGCAAATCTCTGGGCCATGAGTACTGGCAGGACAACCCAGATGGCAGCGGCTGCAGCCTTCTCCTGGTCTGGCTCAGAGGGGCTCTTTGCAGCCTTCCTCCTGAAGTACAGACCCTGGGGCCTTACTCCATTCCCAGAGCCAGTTTCTTTCTTTCTTTCTTCCTTCCTTCCTTTCTTAAGAAAGTGGTGAGGAAAAAAAGAGGGAAATTAGACTAAAATTACAGAACCCAACAGGGGAAACACTCTGACTGTTGAAGGCATCTATCTTTTCTAGGCTGAATTTCCCTGGTCCCATCAAATCACATTATGCACTTTGGTCTCCCTCCTCTCAATGTACACTAGATTGCCAATGGCTTCCCTCCAATGTGGCCCCCAGAACTGTGGTGTGACCTCTCTAGGCCTGGATACTGGACCTCTTGTTGCAGCCTAAACCAATACTGCTGGTTAGCTTTTTAGACTGCCATATCACACCATGGCCTCATTTTGAATTTGCAGTCCACTAAGGAGCCAAGCTCTTTTTCACATGTTCTGGCATCCAGCCAAGCCTCCCCTCTCCTCCACTTGGGGAGAAGGTTTTTGACCCCAAGTGCAACAGGATTTAAGCCCTCACTAGAAGTCTTCAAGCCAAGGATGAAGGCTTGAGGGGGTGGTAGGGTGGACTAAATGACCTTTGAGGCCCCTTCCTATCCTTCAGTCCTGCAATTCTGTGGGGTTAGGGTAAAGGGATGGCAGTGACCTAGGAAAATGGAGTGGCAGGGCCACATATGGGGCCAAGTAAAGCTCACTCCACCCTTTAGAGTTTAATGTCCTAACATTGGTGGAGCTTCAAGGACAGCGCCATTCTGAAGGTGGGGAGGAAAGAGGTCAAAGCCAGGACTGGGAAAAGTGAAGTGGCTCTCCCTGAATGGGGAGCCCATTCAAATGATTGCCAGATCTGTGGGCTGCTGGTGACATAGAGGAATTTGGGAGGAAACAGAGACTGTGGCTATCTCAGAAGAACCCAAACACCCTGGCTTGATTGAGACGGACGAGGGAATGTTTCCAAACTGAGATCTTGCCATCTGTAATATTGTCCCTTGTTTCCTCCCACGGAGCCACATCATTCTGCTAACATAGTCTTGTCTCCAATATTCTGAACAAGGCAGTCGGCATCTTGTGGCCACCTTGGTTCTCCTGATGCTACGTTCGACTCATCTGCTTTTGTTTGGTGAAAGGTGAATATTAGGAAATAAACTGAGAGTGCTGCTGCTCTCCATTGCCAAATACAGCAAGCATTCATTTCAATAAATATAAAGACAGACTTAAGTTCCAAAAACTCTCCTTTGAAAGCATAAGGTAGGGTAGTGGGGAAGGAGCCAGAGGCTTTAGGAGGCTCCAAGCTCAGCATTACATGGTGGCCAAGGAAGCCAACATCATCTTTGGCTACATAGAGATGAGACATTTGGAACTGGGGAGGTGGGCAGCTGGCCTTCTGTGCTCTGCCCTGGTCAGCCACGTCTAGAATAAAGGGCTCAATTCTTGGGGGCCACAATTTAGGAAGGACAGTGAGGAGGAGCTGGAGAGAATCCAGAGGAGTGGGAGCAGGATAATGTAGAGCCTTGAGCTCACACTTTAGGAATATCTAGAATTGAAGGAACTGGGGAAGGTTAGCCTGGAGAAGAGAAGACTCAGGGAAGTGGGGCTGTTGGGTGGAAGAAGGAATGGCTCAAGAGAGCAGAACCAGGAGCCATGGGAGGAAGTTGCAAAGAGGCAAATTCTGGGTTGATATAAGAATAACTTGCTAACAATTGGAACTGTCCCAGAGTGGGAAAGGTCTGCCTCAGGAGGTAGTAGCTTTTCCCTCCCTAAAGGCCTTCAGGAAGAGGTCAGATGCCCATGTCAGATGTGTTATCATAGAGATTCTGATAGCCTTGGAGGGCCCTTCAGACTCTGAGATTCCAGGATTGGGAAGCCACACATTCACCAAACACTGGCTCCTTTGCCTTTATTCATTCTTAGGAAGGATGCTTGATCATCAGTCCCATGAGGTTCTGGTGCCTTTCCATGGCATTTTCCTTTGGTTACATTACATCTTAGTGGTCATTGTGTAAACTGTTCTATCGTTCTCCTTAATCTAATGGATACATTCATTTGTACAGGCCTTTCCAAATTTCCCTAAATTCTTACATTTCCAAGGGCACAATAATATTCCATTATATTCCTATACAATTCCTATACATATACTGCTTTGTTTCTAATTATTTGCCACCACAGAAGTGATACTATATGTATTTCTGTATTTATGGGACTTTTCCCTTTGTCTTTGGCCTCCTTGTGGAATGTGCCTGGTAGTGGCATTGCTGGGTCAGAGAGCATATACAGCTCGATGACTTTGGAAATCTAATTCCAAATTGCTTTCCACAAAAGTTGGGCCACTTCAGAGACCCACCAATAGTCTATCAGTGTGCCTATCTTCCCACAGCCACTCTAATATTAGTTTACTGTTTTTTTCATATAGTGATTATTAATTTACATTTCTTCTTCTGAAAACTGCTTGTTCATACCCTTTAACCACTTATCTATCAGGCTAAAGACCCTCGTCTTATATATTTGTATCAATTCTTTATATATCTTAGATACCAAACCTTTATCAGAGATATTTGTTGCAAAGAGTTTTTTTCCTGATTCTTTTATTTTAGCTGCATTGATTTTAGTCACGTCAAGGCTTTTTGAATTTTACATAATAAGAAGTGTCTGTCTTGTGATCACCTCTATACTTTGTTTAGTTAAGAATTTTCCTCTTAACCCCCTAGCTTCTTCCATTCTCCTCTAATTATTTGATGATATAACCTTTTATATTTAAGCTGATTATCCACTTGGAATTTATTGTGGCATATACTGTGAAGTGTTGGCATTCACTGAATTCCTGCTCAATTCCTTTATAGTTTTCTCAGCAGTTCTTCCGTGGTCAAGGGGTCCTGACCTGGCTAGTTTGTCTTCTTGGATTTACCAAACAGTGGTCAGTGGCATTGCTGCAACAATGTTCGCTTTCAGTTGCTTCTGGGTGTTGCTTAGTCCATTCCACCAATCACAGTTCTTCTAATGTTTAAGCACTACCAGATCATTTTAACCATTAACTCTTTCTAGTTCTCATGATTTCTATTGAGATTCTTGATCTTTAGACACTGACTTGCCATGGCCCAACATCCTTAGGTTTACAAGGAAAGTGAATTCATACAGGGTATCTTAGGGTAGCTTTTGCCCTCCAGGAATCTTGTGACATTGAATGTTCAACAAGTGGCCCCTGTCTAGAGACAGATCCTTCTCAACCACTTGATGCTCCTAAATCCATGCTTACATTAGCTCTGACATTCTTAGACCCACATCTCCATTAAATTCAACGAACCTTTGTGCATTTTTCAGCCCAGAGTTTTGTTTTCCTGCCTAGTCGTGCACTGGCCCTCACAGAGGTAGTTTTACCTATATATGCCTGGCATTGCCTTGCAGAATCACTGCTTGGGGCCTAAGTCTAGAGCATGATGGACTGTTGCTATCATTCCTTTCATTATTGACTAATTTAGCAAATCTTTTTCAAATGTATGGGCATGGCTTGGAGCTAGGTGTTGAAAGTGTTACAGGTCTTTATAAGACATGGTCTGGAGCATAGTAAGTCAGCTAAGAAAATTTTACAGCAAACAATAACTGCATAGAATGGAGCCCTCCAATGAGTTGAGGATTCAGGCCCAGGACAGGTCACCTCTGGCTAGGGATACCAGAGAAGGACAAGGGAGCATCTGAGCCGAGCCTTGAAGGATGGCTAAGATTTGAACAGGCAGAAATGGAAGGCAAAGGGACCGAATAAGCAAGAGGGTGGTATTGGGAAAGCCCAAGGCATTTTGGGGAAAAGGTGAGCAGTGCAGTTTGGGTATAGTGGCAGGCTCTTGTAGGGGACTGGTGGGAGGGAGAAATGCTCCAAAGGTTATAGTTAAGTGTGAGCTTTTGTTTATTCTGTAGGCAATGGGGTATCCTTTGCTGAAGAGCATTTAGCCAGGAAATGATGAGATTCAAGCAGTGATTCAGTGAGATGGATCTAGTAGTGTGCACAAGATGGATGGGAGCCAGAGAGAGGTCCCAGCAAGAATGCCACTTCAGGAGTTCAGGAATGATGTGATGGAGGAGTTGGAGGGGAGAGACATCACAGAGGAAAGACATGCATGGATTTAGCAACCAACTAGGTGGGAGTGGGAGGGAAGAATCCAAAATTCCTTGGAGATATTATACCTGGGCAGGGGTGGCACGATCAAGGTGATTCAAGCTTGGGGCTTGGTTTGCTGCTTATAAATGAGCATCAAGAGGGTGAAGAAGTCTAGAGGCAGAAACAGTGACATAGTTGGCTGTGGAGTCCAGGCTGGGCAAGGAGAATGTGAGGCTGGGAGGCTAGAAACAAGACCTGAGCAGCTAGAGGTCACTATGATGGTAACTGAATAATTCAAGGGCTGTGGCTGAAGAGTAGAAGCTTGGGAAATAAAATTAAATGGAAGAATAGAAGCAGCATGAAACAAGAACCTCCAGAAAGTTTCTGGCAAAGCTAGGGAATGTTAAGACCTGGTCCTCATAACTAGGCATTCCCCAGTTCCTCCCTTTCCCTGCCCCAGATAATCTTCCCCCAAATTAGCCCCCAAAGAAGATATGATCTCAGGCTCTATGGAACGAGCTATCATTTCTAGGCTGAGGGAGCTGATAATCTCATGGTAACATGTCCTGGTCAGACCCCTAGAATAATGTCCAAGTTCTGAACTTGGACAGGCCATTGACTTCTGAACTAGGAAGGCCACTGATGAGCATTCAGTGAGGGGCAACCAGAATGATACAGGGCCTAGAGAGCATGCCATGGGAGCATTAGTTAGAGAAACTGAGGATGGTTAGCCTAAAGAAGAGAAGGCTTAGAATGAGGGAGGGAATGTTATCATTGCTGACAAATATCTGAAGGGTAGTGTGGGTAAGAGAGACTAGACGTGATCTACTAGGCCTCTGAGGGAAGATCTAGGAGCAGAAAGTGGGAGGAAGAAAGATCGTCCCTAATGACGTGGCTGCTGGTTTGTTATCTCCCTCTCACTACCAGTGCTGGGGCAGAGTCTGCAGGGTCACTTGTTCACCATGTTGGGTCTTCAGCCTCCAGAAGGGGCTAGCCCAGATGGACCTGTGATTTTCTGATCTAAGAAAGGCTCAATAAAACCCGTTGGGACTTAAGCCCCCAGGGGCCCTCTTCCTGGTCCCAGAATTGAACAAAATTTACCAAAAAGCCAGTCCATTCAAATGTGAGCCAGTTAACCATTTGAATGCTTTTGATAAAAAAGAACTCCAACTCCCCCAAAGGATCCCGTTTCAGGCAAGTGGGAGCAACAATTTTTAAAAGGGAGGTGGGAGGAAAAGGAGGCAGCCTTTAGCTCTCCTTGAGCTGTTATTTTGGAAAGTGGCTGAAATCCAACTTTTCTGTTATCCAAAGACTCCCTGCAGCTGAAATTTGCTTGGCAGAACAACTTAGACCCTTAGGTATTTTCCTGGACCGTGTCAGATGAATTCTTCATATAGCTACAGACCACTCTGCAGTCCTGAGTATATCTTTTTAAGTCACTTCAGTGAGTTTCAAGCAACAAGGTATCCCTGTACAATAACAAGACTGTCTTCAAACACAACAGGCCTGTGTCATCCATGGGAACCTTCTCCCTCCAGGAGTGGCCATCTTGCTTGAAGAGACTCTTCTTTTTCCCAATAAGACAAAGCCAGGAGTACCAATTAGGAAATGGCCTTCAGAGTGATTCCCTTCCCAAGCCACATATGTGTCAGCTAGGAGTCCCATGCCACCATGGGTCAGGATGCCTCTGAGGTCACCTTTGCCTTCCAGTGTTAGGGTCTCTGGGTCACTCTGTGCCTGGCACACAGTAGGTTTTCAGTCTGGGTGCTGGTCTTTGCCGTACTCATATGCTTGCTTTTGGCTGCTTGCTGTTGTATCTAGCCTGCAAGGTATGTGTCCAAGTCAATTTCTTCCTTCCCTTCCCTTTGCCATTTAATTAGTTTTGTAAGATACCGGGCAAATACATTCTTCCGTGAGTCATTGCTACTTAGCTCTTCTTGGCTGAGCATCCCGTGGGTCTGAATCCCTTTTCCTTCTGCCCTCCAACCTCCAGATACACATCTGAGTTCTCCTCTGCCTCTTTAGACCTTCCTCTCCTTTGTTTTACTTCTTCTTCCATTTTCTTATGGGTGTTTCATACTTCCTGATGACAAGGAGGGTAAGGAGGTGTTCCTCAAACCTCTTTGTTCCTTCCTTTGGAGGGAGACCAGACTCCCCCGTGAGCATACATAACAGTTACTTGGCTGTGGCAAGATGAATAGCAGATTCTCAAGTACCATCCCCCTTCCCTTCCTACATGCTGGAAGTGAGGTCCAGTCCTCAAGTCTCTGTGATTCTTAACCATAGCTCTTGGGGCCCTCTCACACTGTTTCCTGGCCAAAGTATTGGAATACTTGGCTTACTGGAAAGTGGTCCTGTATTTGTCATAATGCCCTGAGCTTCTTCTCTCTTGCTAATGCAAAAATCCTGTTTCTTTCAAAGCTCTTCATAACCTGTGATCAATATAACACTGGTCTCCCCTCTGTTCCTCCTCGTCTCTCCCTCCTTATTTCCTTGGCTTTCTCCAAGACTGAGCTAAAATCCTGCCTCCTGTCAGAAGCCTTAATCTCAGTGCCTTCCCCCTGAGATCACCTCCCATTTACCCTATTTATAACTTGTTTATATCTAGTTATTTGCATGTTGTCTCCCCCTTTAGACTGTCTTTTGCTATCCTTTGTATCCCCAGAAGCTTAGCATGATGCCTGACCTTGTGCTTAATAAATGTTTGTTGACTAACTAGTTAACGAATGGCCTGAAGAGTAGAGGATGAAGGTCATGATAGAGGAGACAGGGAGGAAGAAACAGATGCCTGGCTGCCCAAGCAGAAGTGAATGAGAACACTGTCCCCTTCCCTCAGGCCCAGGCATTCCACTTCCAGCTTCCATCAGCATGTCACAGACTGAAACACTGGAAAACCCCACTCTGAGGCAACAGGAAATAGAAATCACTCACTAAATAGAGGTTAATATGAATAAAACCCTAACCCTAGTGGTTGTAAGACAGGAACTCAAACTGCCTTCTGAGGTAGGACCAGCTTCCTGGACAGGGTCATTCTAGCTGGCATAGTCATAAAGGCTAAAGGCTTTCCCACCACCCTTCACAAAGAAAGAGCTGAATTATTTTGCATTCAGGGAAAGGCCAAGAGCCATCTCCATCTCCACTACCCTCTGGGACCACCTAAAACACAGAAAGAAACCAGGGTGAGGCCCAGGAAGTCAAGGGCAGTGCGCTGCATGAGGTGGGCCCTCTTCGTGAGCACTGCTGCCTCCATCTCTTGCTCTGCCTCCATTTGATTTGATTTCCATCGTGTTTCTTTTGGCTACAGGACAGCAGTTTGATAAACATGCGAGTTTGCGACACTCCTTGTTTAACACAGAGACTGCAGTGAACCCCAAGTCCACCCTGCGGCGGCGACGGACCATTATTGGTTTCCCTCACCTCTCCTTGCGAGACCAAGGTGATCTCCCTAGTTGCCCTGTGTACCAAGTGCCCCTACAATGCCCTCCTTGCCTTTGTCCCCCCTTCCTATGCCTAGCTCCCTGGGACTGGGAGACCATGATGACCAAGGTGATCTCCCCAGTGGCCCTGTGCGCCAAGCACCCCTACAATGCCCTCCTTGCCTTCGTCCCCCCTTCTTATGCCTAGCTCCCTGGGGCTGGGAGACCATGATGGCCAAGTGAGAAATGGGAACAGTGGGGTGTTGGCCGTTCTTGAGGAGGCCAGAGGTGGAAGCTGGTAGGGCCTCCTATCCACAGCAGACCTGAAACAGCTGGCCAGCCCTTGGTGACATTTTCATCGGCAATTCTTCCTTGAAAACCCCTGGATCAAGTGTGAGAATGCTTAATTGGTAAAATGACAGAGTCACAAAGGCTCCAAGTGCGAGGAGCTAGCTCACTCCAACCTGGGTGACCCTTAGCTTGACTTCCCTGGGCCTGCCCAGCAGCCAATTCTGTCACGTGACAGGGTTGGTCTATACCAGTCGTGTCAAACTCCAATAGAAATGGCCACCTGGCAGCCACATATTCATGTTACCAAGCTTACTGTCTTTTTATTTATTTTGTTAAATATTTCCAAATTCCATCTTCATCTGGTTCCAGCTGCATTGGAAGTGCTGTGGGTCCACTTCCTCATCACTTTCACCCAACTGTGATAAGAAAAATGTGAGATTGAGGGAATCTCCATAGGAATGAATCAGCAAAAGCTCACTGTGCCTGGCTTGGCTGGCTGTGGCTAGACCCTGAGCCAGGGGGACACTAGGCCTTCTTTCCCCATCTGGAATTTCCTCTTTATTCTGGTGATGTCTGTTGGTTTGTTAATTCACTGACATGAGGGTAAAACCGATTCTTCCCTGTTCCTGAAACACTCTGGGACTTTGGAACAATTTGGTCTATTTCTCACTCTTTCCCAGGTCCTACATTGTGAAACTTTGTGTCTTGCCTTAGAAAATGCAAGAAGTCCTTGGTATCAGTTTCCAAGAAGTAACTTCCAGATTAAGTTTAATGCCCATTGGTAGGCAAGGGGATCTGGACTGTTTGTACAGGATGTGACTCCCAAATGTAGCCCATTTGCTCATTTGTAACAATTTGGGTCAATCCAAGGCTTTTTAGCAGACCTTGGCTATATTCTAATAATGAAGCAAGGGGCTGGCCTTGAGAGGAATTCAGGGTCTAAGAGTTTGAGGCAGAATCTGGCCACTCAGCCCCTCGCAGGCTCTGGGGAAGTCACTGACCGTCCCTGTCTTCATCTCTGGAAGTTCCATCAGTCCTTTGCCAGAGACAGTGCCTCCAAAGTTGCAGGAGGAGTTTGGGCCTCTCAACACTGGTGAGTGGATGAAATTAACATTCTTTGTTGATCTCCCTTCCCCAGGTCGGAGCAACGGACAAGTACACCCTGCTGCTAAAGAGTCCATCTCCTGGAACACAAATCCAGAAGTGGCCGATGGAAGGGGGCCGGCCGGCCATGAGGCGTGTTCCCCAAAGCTGATTTCCCCAGCCCTGAGAAAGATGCCCAGTGATCTAGGAGAGTCTCACCCAGCACTGAGTGGCCCAGCTTCACCCAGCATGGAGGGTATGGGGATGGTGTATAGTGTCCCCTCTTCCTGCAATGGACCAAAGGATTCGACATTCTCTCCTCCGTGGAAAGGAAGCTGCTTTAACTACATGAGCCCAACTAGTCCTGCCCCTGGAGAGAGCAGTCAGGTCAAAGAAAATGGGAAATATCCTTCTACACGCAATTCTCAGGGGTCTCTAAATGTCCTCAGCCCTGGGAACTTGGAAGAGACTGGCTCTGCTTTGGCTACTCAGAATGACCAGGCTTGTTGCCCTGAGGGCCCCACTCCAAGAAGACAAGAGCCAGAGAAAGACTACAAAGGGGGGCCCCTTCCCAGCAGCAAGCCGGCAGCAGAAGGGGAGCCCTCAAGGCGAGAGTCAGACCCAAGTGCCTGTAGATTCCGGGAGAGGTCACTGTCTGTGCCGACAGACTCCGGCTCTGTGTGCTCAGTGGATGGGGGCTGTGGAGAGGACCAGCAGGGCAGTGAAACTGGCACCCTGGCCTACCCCAGTGCCAGCTCAGAAGGCAGTGCCAGTACAGACAATGTCTCCTCTGTTGGAGCTGAGCCCAGACCAAGAAGGTCCAAGAGTATCTCCCTCAAAAAGGCCAAAAAGAAGCCTTTGCCACCAATGCGCAGCGTCTCCCTGGTCAAAGATGAGGCTGTCCTCCAGCTGCCCAAGGACCAGAGGCCTAGAAGCCTTTGCCTCCCCCTTGAACACCAGGGACATCAGCTTTCCTCCACAGATGCTCAGGGCCACCCAGCTGTGCCTACTTTAAGGGAGACAGAAGGCACACACTTCTCCCACCACTGGTATCTCACTGACTGGAAGTCTGGCGACCCCTACCGGTCTCTGTCCAGCTCAAGCACTGCCACTGGGACCACAGTGATTGAGTGTGTGCGAGTGAGGGGCAGCTCAGAGTCTCTGGCTTCCCCTTCCACCTCCAGGGCCACCACGCCTTCCCAACTTTCCATCGAGGCAGAGGCCCGGGAAGTATCATCCCCAGGGAGGCCAACAGGACTGATGTCGCCATCCAGTGGGTACTCAAGTCAGTCTGAGACACCAACACCCACTGTTCCCACCACATCCATGATACTAGGTCATTTACCTCACACAAGCAACAGTGGTCGGATACGGCCAGTGGTCCCAGAGAGGAAGTCATCCTTGCCGCCAATATCACCAATGGAAAAGAGCCCCAAGTCCCAGCTGTCATTTGACCTACCGTTGACCCCTCCAGCCAACCTGGATACTTCAGGGCTGAAGATCTCCCTCCGGGGCAAAGCCAAGGTGAGCAGGCATCACTCAGACTCAACCTTTGGAGCAAAGTTGGCTCAGAAGACTAGCCTCAACCAGCCGATCATGCCTGTAGTCACCCAGTCTGACCTGCGCTCTGTTCGACTTCGGTCAATCAGCAAATCAGAGCCAGAAGATGATGTTGAGAGCCCAGAGCCAGCTGAGGAGCCTGGGCTGGAAGTCTTCACCTTGCCAGAGAGGAAGGTAAAGCCACCAGTGGCTGAGAAGCCTCCAGTGTCCAAAAGACCCCAGAACCTGGTTCCCAAGGAGCCTCTACCAACTTCCCCTACTTTGCTCTTGACTACTGAGAATACAACCAGCCAGGCCAGGCCCTCCCCTCAGGATATCTATATGGTCATGCGGAAACCAAAGGCACCCAGAACCCCAAATGGCCAGAGCCCAGTGGCAGAGACCCTGGAAGAGGAGCGCCCTAAGATGAAGTCCCTGCCAGAGAGAGGGGGTGAGGTGGAAAGAAGGAGAAGCAAGGTCCCCCCTCCAGTGCCAAAGAAGCCTAGCGTGCTGCACCTGCCACAGCCGGGGGCCAATGCAGGGGAGCCAAAGCTGGCTCTTAGTCCTATCATCACCTTGGAGGAAGATGTCAACTCTCAGCTGAGCCCTGATGGCTTACAGTCCCCAAATACCAAGGAGGAGCTCTTTAAGCCACCAGCCGACAGTGGAATTGAGGCAAACCTTCCAGGTCAGTGAGTATTGTGCTTTAGTTATGTTCAGGCCAGCTCACAAGCTGAGCTGCCGTTCAGAGCAGTCTTGGTCCCAGAATGAGCAGGTTGATTCTGAGACAGTCTGTCCAGGGAATTTAGGTCAGTCTACAGAGGTGTTAGGGCCCTCCAGGTCACCTTCTGAGGGATAAGCCAGTGACAGATAGCTAGCCAAGGTTTACTTTGGGCACCTGTACTCTTGAATCTATAGGGCCAAGATTGTGAAATCAATACTCAGTCACCAAGCACTGATGAAGTCCTTCCTCTGTGCTCAGTGCTAGGGCTGTGGAGAAAGGGCACAACTAATCAGTCAGTACATCCAAAGTGCCAAGCAGGTAAAAGGTAACCCTTGAGAAATGGAAATCAGCCTTATGGTTTATCCCTATCAAAGAGGACCTGAGAAAGCCATCTTCTCAGTCTAGGCCATAGTCCCAACTCTACTAGGAGAAGGGCATCATGGGCAGGGGAGGGCCAGAGCAACCCCAGACAGTGTCTCCTGAGGATAGGAATTTGGGGAGATGCTTAGGTCCATTCCCTGACTCAGTTTCTCTCTTTACCTTAGGAAGTTTCATGGAACAGAACACTGAAGAAAAACATTTTGCAAGTGACAAGACAGCAGAATCCATAGCAGAAGATGATGATGATGTATTTGTGACATCACGCACAACTGAAGACTTATTTACAGTCATACACAGGTCAGAGCATCCACTTTTAATTTGAAGGCACGTGGCCCCCAGAATCTGCAGCCTCAGCTGGAAGAACAGTTATTTGCTCTTTTTTTAATGTTTTCTTGCTGCTTTGTTCCCACTGCTCTTACTTCTAAGTGACTCTACTTCCTGAGGCTGACCTCCCCTCCCACTAAATTCTTCTCTTGTACAATTACTCTGCTCAGCTTGTTTTCTGCTTGTCCCCAGAAAGGAGAACCGTGAGCCATAGTTGGAAGTAGCAAAAGCCAGTTCAGGCTTGAGGTCAGGACTGGAGCTGTCCCACATTAGGAGTCTCCACGAAGAGACTGGAGGACTGCTTGGAGGTTGGGTTCTCATAGGGAGCCTTTCATGAGTATGGGTTAGATTAGAGGTCATTGCAGTCACTTCCGACTCTCATTCTCTGTGATTCTATGTTTGCCATGATGATTCCTTCCAGTGTGGGTATGCACATCCAACAATAATGAAACTCTGAGTTAGCCTAGCCTCCTTTTCCCCAGGGTTATGCTACAGGACACAAGGAAATTGACAGACTGTATTGTCCCATCAATCAACACATATTTACTAAGCACCTAGTATGTGCTAGTTGCAGTGTTGGGCAATAGGGATATAAAGGCAACATCAAACAGTCCTGGGCCTCAAGAAGGTCACATTTTCTCTGGGAAAAAAAGCAAATTACAAAATGAATACAAGGTACTCGAAGCAGGGAAAGGCACTAGGAGGGGAGATCAAGGAAAGGCTTGATAGAGAAAGTGGCCCTTGAGCTGACCTTTGAAGGTTGCTAATACAGTGGAAAGGCAGGAGACAAGAGACCCCATGTGAGAGGGAAACTGAGAAGGTCCACTGGCTTGGACAGCAGGCCACAGGAAGGGAAGCCAGCAAAGCTGTTTGGAGCCAAGGAGTGAAAAGTCTTCAGTGCCAAGCATAGAATTTGGACAGTTCAACTGAATTCAGTTCACCAGACATTATGCCGACCTCTGTTGCTGATAGCACTGTCTTCTTCCAGCTTAAAGGAATGTCAAATTAATGGGAGGACACTGTCACAAAGGTTGAAAGAGTACAGTGATAAATTCCTGGAGATAAAGATGAAGGTGAAGATGACAGATGTATGATTCCTTAAGGAAAGCTGAGGATGTTTAGGAGGTCTCCCCACTCTGGGAGACTGCCATTAGGCAGGGAAGCCAGCGCCTCCCATACAGATAGGGGTCGTGCTGACCCCATCTGAGCTTGTTATCTGACATTCAACCAGCACCATCAAACTGATCGATTTCAACTACATTAGAGGAAGCTCCCCTTGCCCAGTCTTGGGACCCCATTTATCTTTATCAACAGCTGAGCAGGGATAAGAATAAAAGAGAAAGACAGAACAAACAGGACAAACATGAGTTTGTACTCAGTAAGCTGTGGGCCCAGTCTGGTGCTTCGCATTGAATATCCATTGGCTTTTTGCAAGATGTGGAAGAATAACCTTCCTTTATCACCCACATCCTGACAAACAGCCTCTAGTGGCTCCAGTACTCTGACTCCCACCTGTTCTTATGCATCTATGAGATCAATGGTGTAGTCTGGACAGAGAGTGCTAGACCCGGAGTCGGGAAGCCCTGGCCTCAAATTCTGCCTTAGATACCCATGAGTGAGTCATGGGGGTCTCTGAGCCTCAGTGGACTCATCTGTAAAGTGAGGATAGTAATGGTACCTACATCACAGAGTCAAAGTGAGAGAAGCAGAATATATAATATATAAGCAGAATATAATCAGTGCTTTGTCAGCCTTAGAGCACTGTAAAAATGTGAGTTACAATCAGATCACCTGTGTCTGTAGTCAGACACACTCAGGAGCAATCCACAATCTTTTCTGTAAAAAAAAAAATCAATCTACCCAGGAGCTTAAAGGGAGTTAACAGTAGCACACACACGGAATTTGCAGTGAGGACCTGCTGTGGACGAGGCAAGTCACCCCCCATCCCCTGCTCCTCGGGTGGACTCAGAGGTCCCAAGCAGCACTTGAAAGCCCTGGCCACCCGCCCCGTTACAACAAAGGGAGCCTGGGTGATGTGTCAAAGGTAACCAACACAACAAATCAGGACCCTGCCTTCTCCTTGCCTTGGCCCTGTCCACCTGCCAGGACTGTCCTGCTAAATGGTTAACAATCAACTCTCCTAAAAATGTATGCACCATCTGCTTTTTTATGTTGAATCTGCATTATGAACTTGTTTCCCATCTCTTTCTTAAGTCTAAATAATTAACAAAACAATCAATCAAACCTTAAGTTGTAGTACCCGCAGATTTCTGAGGTGTAAATGTTCCCAATGAACATTTAACACTTGGCTCAAGGGGGTTCAAGCTGGCTCCAGCACCCCTTTCTCCCAGAGGACCCAATCCAAGACAGCGCTCTCATCCTCTCTATAGTGTGTGCCCAGTGATGGAGGCAGGATTGTAGATCCCTTCTGTTTACCATCTGTCTACTTGTAGGGCAAAAATACAAGGTCACATCACCAAGGCTGCTACGGTAATCTTTCCAAGAGGGTGGCCCATTCACATGGGCAAGGCAATTCAATTCAATTCAGTTCAATTCAATTCAACAAGTATTTTTCTGAGTCTCTTCCATCCATACTGTGCTAAGTGCACAAAGACAAAAAAAATGACACAGTTGCTGCCCTCAGGGGGCATATGTTTCACTGGGAATTGGAGGGGTGGATATAGAATGTCTATGGATAAGGATATACAAGGTATCTGAAGATCAAGGCTAACTAGTTACTGGGGGGATCAGTGGAGTCTCATGGAGAAGGTACCTTGTAGGCTGCCCAGAATTCTAGAAGGTCTATGGGTAATGAGGTCAAGCATTCCAGACAGGGCGAACAGCCCAGAAAAAGCAGAGAGGTGGAAGCATGGGCAACAACAGGGAGCCCCTAAATAACCACTTCTTCAATGACTCCTTACCAACCCTACTTCTCTTCTTTAGGTCTAAAAGGAAGCTGCTTGGCTGGAAGGAGCCTGGCGAGGCCTTTGCCAGCAGCAGATTGAGTTCCCATTTGACAGCCAAGAACCCAGCTGGCCTGCCAAGCAGTGAGGCAGCTGCCACAGGCACTTGCAGCAGCAGTAATAGAACCACCAGCAGAAATGAAGACTTCAAGGCTCTGCTCCAAAAGAAAGGGAGTAAAAGTAGCCTGGGCTCGAGGCCATCAGCAGCAGAGCTGCTCAAGACCACCAATCCCCTGGCTCGCAGAGTTGTCACGGAGTTTGCCGGGGACCAAGACAGCACCAACGTGCCTGGTACCTAAGCACCTCCATGATGGCTTTGGGGATGGGAAGCTGGAAAAGCCTTCTGAAAGGCAACCGTGAAAAATGAAAATGACAGATGAGACATTGACGGCGACATAGCATTAACTCTGGACTTCAGAGGGAACGTCTCCAGTCTTCTTCATCTTCAGCTCAAACTAGCAAGAATTTCAATGAACTTCCAACATATAAGGTTTGATTCTTAAAGTTCTATCATTATTGACCACTGACGATCCCCCTCATGTTTCTGTCTCTTGACCAAGGGCACAGGCACCATGTTGGAAATTCATGGATAGCCTGAGTTAGCTCTTCTCCCAAGTGGCTTGGAACTAATTGTCATGGAGCTAATTTGGTATGAGGCTACATGGATGAGGCCTTCCAGCCTGGTTGTGAATGGTAGGTGGTGGGGTTCCCCTCTTTAGTGTGGAGAGGCCACAAGGACTTTTTGGCCATCATATGAATTCTTTCCAATAGAGTTGGTGGGTTCAATAATGCAAAATAGGGATGTTGTTATTCTTTCCGTCAATGTCCTATCTTTTTCAGATTGCTTTTCTATACGGAGATCAGGGTGATCAGTCCAAACAAATCTCTGTATTTTGGTTTTGGCTAAGTTAGCCAAATAGGGTCAGTTCCATTTGGGTAGCTTTGGAAGTACCAAGCTTGTCCAAAGTAGCAATCATTGGTTCATTCGAAGCACCTGTCTAGGTGGTTCTCTGCGATTTCAAATGTTCGTCCCCAGTGACAGTAAGGGACACCAATGATCTGTGCCAAAATCCAGTGAGTTCACTGGAAGTCCCTACTAATGCTGCATCCACTTTCATTCACACAAAATTAAAAGAATAGAGGTGGAAGGAAGGAGGTGAAAGGACACCAATCTAAATGGTGATAAGAAATACATTCAACTTGCCCAGCACAATCCAGTTCCTATTATATATTTTTCAAAAAGACAAAGGAGATGTTGCTTAGGAAAAAAAATAGGGAGAGAGATATTAAAACAACATAATGCCAATCCAAAGGGAGCATTCCTATTTTAGGCAAGTATTTTGCTAATTAGGGATTATGCTCCCTTGTTTCCACACTGCTAAGTACTACAAGTGCTGTCAGCGCCCTGGAGATTCTGGCATCCTAGCACAAAGGCCCAGCTGCCCTGCCCTAGTTATGACCAGATCTGGTTCTGGTTAGTGATGACCAATAGTGAAATGGGGACAGGGCATGTAGCTAGGGAAGAAACAAGAAGACAAGGGCAAGAAGCATCAACTGGACAATGATCTAGAGTGAGGGTGTATCACCTTGCCCATGGAAAATTGTTCAACAAAAGTACTACAAGCCCCAAATGGCTTCCCGGGAGTTGCACCCTTCCTGCTGTTCCATGGCAGATGAACAGGCCCCCACACTTGTCTGATGGGATCATATGTGGTAACAGAACAGCTCATACTGGTTCCCCCACCTATGAGGTCACACCTGCCACCAAAAGTACTGCTCTGTCACTGAATGAGAGCCAAGCCTCCTCACCCATAAAGGCCCTTACCTTGGTCCCCCACCTTCTAAGGAGGTGCCAGACCTGCCCACCTTCAGTTCAGACAAGGAAGGGGGAGGGAGCAGAACCGATTCTAGAAGACAGAGGGCTGGCTTAGTAGATGAGAGTAACCTACACATAGCAGGTACACAACGCAGATATTTGTGGCTCAATGAGGGTGGGACCAGTGATTCCTGACCCAGTACAAAGTACCCCTAGGACACCCTGGCCATCTGAGCAGCTCTGTATGGCCTCTGGCCTGGGCAAACAACTCTCTCCTTCCCCCTGCCCCCTCCAGTCTCTCTCCAATGAGGCTTGCTCAGCCATTAGTAATTGGAGAAAACTGGCTGTGGATTTGGCAAATTTACAATGGCTTCCTTCTTTCTCCAGCCCCAAGCTCAAACTGTGTGACTGCCCATGTCCTTGCCCCAACTTGTGGGCACTCAAAGAACACAAATGTACTGGTATGACTAAAACCATCTAGTATCCTTGGCTCCAACATTTCATCCAACGTTCTGGGCTACGACTTCCTCTTGCAAGGCTTTTGCCGCCTGAGCCTCCTCTCTGGGAAATGGAGGGATTGAATTAGCTCTTTCATTATGAGAACAGTCGTTGCAACACCTCTGGTTTCTTTGGGACATTGGGGTTTGCATCCGTTTTCTCATTAGGTCTTCATAGCACCCCTGGGAGATAGGTTAGGGCAAGCAGGATCCCCTGCCCCCCCATTCTATAGAGGAAGAAATTAGAGAGTATCAAATACATGCAGCAGCTAATTAATTAGTGGTAGAGCTGGGGCCTGACCCAAGGTCTTCTGCCTCATACAAAGAACCAGAACCAATGCCCACATCCGGAGAGGGGCTGGGCCACACTTACTCTCTTCGTGACTGCTGTTCCCAAACCTTGTGTATGGTGGGGTCACTGTCCTCAGGGCCCGGGGTGGGGTCAGTGCCGAAGTTCGACTCCTACTTGGTCAGAGGGACTCCACCCATGGATGGACTGTACCATGGACAGTCAGACTGTACCGATGGACCACCGTGCCCACCCTCAACCCTGCTCAACTAACTGTGTCTTCATTATTGCTCTGCTCACGAACCATATTACTCCTGCCCCAAAGGCTTTTTTTTTCCTGTGGTTCGGACACAAGTTTTGAGCATCATCACATTCAGGGAAGCATTCGTGTGTACCTAAATGTTTATGGCCTTGTACTACATTGTGGAAATACATGTACGAGTTTGTATGCTAAACCAGTGTTGATATGATCATACCCATTGTTCTAAGCCTAGTCAATGGAGAGACTTGCTCACAGTCTATGGGTGGGGCACTTGCCCTCCAGTTGCCTTCTGCTATTGATTTGCCCTCCCATTGGTGGCATCAAGAGACAGGTGGTGTGGTGCAAAGCACCCTGGGTTTGGCATGTGGAGACTTGGCTTCAATCCCAGGTCCGTGCCTCAGACTACTTATGTGACCTTGGACCGGCCCTATCCCTTCCTCTGGCCATTCTAGGAGCCAGGTGTGGCCTCAGAGGTGCTTCTCCTCCATTTTAACACTCAGTGATGGATCAAGCATTCTCTGGGCAGCAAGAGCTTCTGGTCCTGGTTTCCAATTTGTTGCCTGTGTTTCTGTGTTAGTGAACCCTCAGTCTTATCAGGAAATGTTATTTGATTCATTAAGAGCAATGGTCCAGGCAGTCAACTATCCCAATAGGTAAGACAAATACAAACCAATTTGATAAACATTTATTATGTGCCTACTATGTGCAATGCACTGTGCTAGGTACTGGAGATAGAAAGACAAAAGTTAAAATTAAGGTCCTGACCTCATGGAGTTTCCATTCTATTGGCCAGGGCCCATCAGTATGGTGTAGGGAAGAGAGGCCTAGCTCAGGAGTCAAAGGGCCCGGCTTCAAATCCTGCCTCTGACATTTAACTCCTCATCTATCTATCTAGATAGGCCTCTCTGGTCCCAGCCAGCTTGAAATCAAAGATTCTTTGAATCTTAGGAAGTTCTGTTTGATTCATCACATATTTAGTGAACCTGCTTTTCTCCAGACATGAGCTAAGTCAAAGTAGCTGGAATCTGGGAAAGGCCCAGTGTACTGTTTGCCTGGGTTTCCCTTCAACCTCCTCCCCTTTCCCAAGATGCTCAGAACCCTCATGGTCTCCCCCTTCCTCTTTATCAAAACCTGCCCTGGAGGAAGGATCACTAAAGTGACCCCCCTCTACTGGTCTATCTAGGAATTACCAACAGTGGTATCCAAAAGCCACAGAGCAAGCATCACTCTGTTAATATTGTGTCATTAATGTGGAAAGATCATTTCTCCATTGGATTTGGATGACAGAAGCATTTAAAAGTGGGGAAGATGGAATTGTCCCATTGCTGTCCATGTCTCTTGGGGATGGGTGGCTGTCCTCTGTACCTGGAGCTTCCCCACATCCTGCACAGTTGTCATTGCCAGTCCCTGCATTTCATGTTGTCTCCAAGTTGATGGGTGAAGGGGCCCATCCCCAAACCCCAGCTTCCTTCCTACCTTTGCCTGTATGTGGTGAGATGTGGCTGGGAAAAGGATTTTAGTCTCAGAGACAAGGACGGTCTGGGCAAAAGTTTGGTCAAATGTGTGTTTATTTTAACACCAAAATGAACAAGACATAGAAGGGTTTGCCAAAGAGTGTGTGTGTGTGTGTGTATGTGTGTGTGTGTGTGTGTGTAATGTTTATCTCATCTTATTTTTGAGGAACAAGGTAGATGGTGCCAGCAGCCATCAGGGAGCTTGTGATAAATTCCGAGCAGACAAAAGCTTCCTGGGACCCAGCACAATCAAAGTGACCATGAGATGGTCAGTGTAAGGACAGTGCAGATGGCAGCCTCTCTATACCTCATTAGATCCAAGTGATCTCTTGTGAGTTGCTGAGACCAAAAAAACCTCCAATTCCCTCCCCCACCTCCAGCCAGCTTTCTGCTGCTGAATTTCTCCAGCTTACCTATGTTGGCCATCTACAATGGACACATAGGTCATAGTCAGGCCCAGATCAGAGCCTTTTCCAGCTTGTTTAGCCCTTCCAGAGTTTGGGTTCCACTAGAACTGTCTCCAAGAACCCAGGGAGCCACTGCAAGCTAACATGAGGCTTCAGTAGAGGACTTTAGCACATACAAGGTCTTGAAAGTGCATACACCATCCCTCCAGTGGATCAGTGACTTCACAGATGTGGGTCCTCCCTCCAAACCCATCTATCACAACCCCTCTAAGCCTGCCCATCCTGTGCAATGTTTACCCATATCCTCCCATTAAGTTCACTTACAAGAGGTCCACTCAATACGCTAGGGGCCTTCCTCATGTTCTGTGGCCATTGTGAGGATACCAATGGAGTGCTCATTGGCACCAACAGAATACATGAGACACTAAGAGCCAAGGTTAAAAGACATGAACTCCTGATCAATGATTCTTGTAAATACCATTTATGAAACGTGAGCATGATGCTGCATTCAGAAGTCATTCAGACTTCCAAGAGTGATGCAAGGCTTTATTCATTAGACTACTGGGCTTGTAGCTGACTCACTGCACCAAGAGGGTTCCCCAGGATGAATAACAGGGAATCCTGGGGTTAAGCAGCTTTTCTGGGCAGGAGCCCATTTCTCTGCTAGACCGAGGAGTGGATAAGGGTGAGGATGGACATGCTGAGAGTAGAAAAAGGGGAATGCAAATGACTCCCAATATCCCTTCTTCAGGGTCTAAGCCTGAAGACTTAAGCTTCATTGCATTCCAATTGGGTTGAGATTATTTCCAGATACCCAAGATGGGAAGGCCATTTTAGCTGGATTTTTCTTTGTGTGCATAAACAAAATGAATTTTCGATTTGCAGTAGAAGCTTTCTTTCCATAACACTCTGATGTCAGCCAACCAATAGCTCCCTCAGACCTTCACACTTCCCTCTCCTGACTGTAAATCATGCAAAAGCATAACTAGAGCAGGGCAACTAGGTCCTTGCCCTAGGGAATGGAAAGTTGGAGACTCTTGGTCTGAAGTGTAGAAAAATGGGCTTAGTATCTCTTCAGCAGAATTAGCACGTACGCTATTTGATGGCATACTTCCTCTCAACAATTGCATTCCAAGTGAACTTCCTCTTCCTCAGACCCCTCCGACCCTATGCAGCTATTTGCTGGTGTCTTGAATGGTTCCAGGTGTCAAAATTGCTAGGAACGATCACATGAGAACCATGTGAAGCAACTGGGAACTTGAGCCTAGAGAAGCAGTGTTTCTTGTCAGATGGGACATTTCTGAAGAACTGTCCTGTGGAAATAGGAGATGCATTGGATTTAGTTCCACAGGGCAGAATGAGGAATAGTGAGGAAAAGTTACTTAGAAGCAGTTTGGGACTTTGCAGAGTATAAAGAAAGACTTCCTGGAGTAGTGAGGCTATGGGAACATCTGTCAGAAATGTCATTTCGAGAATTCCTATCAATTGCCCCAAAGCCCAGATAGGATTATTTCTGATATTAAGTCAAGCAGATTGGACCACACAGATACATGTCATGTGATGGACTGCCCTGTGATCAGCTGGCAAATTGTCAATTCCACCAATCAAGCATGTTGGCTGTGTGTTGCCTAGGAGAAGAAAACATCAGAGAGCTGAACGGGAACTCCTTGTCTCACAGATGGGGAAACTGAGGTCAAACAACTTTCTAAGCTCATATGATGACTCTCCAGCTTCATTCGTATCTTCATTTGGAGGCAACAGGCAAAAGTGGATTTGATTGCACCCTTCTGCCTTAGTTAGAGCAATTTTCAAATGGTCACATTCAATAGCAACCTTGGTTTCAGTTCCCCAATTCAATCAACATGGAAGTCCTTGCTCTGGGCCAGGCATCATGCTAGGCCCTGGGCTACAAAGTCCCTGCTTCACATGCTCTTTGGAATTCCCGGTGACACCTGCCTTTCCTGGCTGGGGCCTTGCCACATTTTGAGGCTGGACTTCATTTTGCTCCCTCTGCTTTTCTGTCTCTAAGTCCATCAGATATTAGGCATGCATCATGCTCACTGTACTTGTCATCCCAAACTTATATCGACCATGTGGTAGTGAATGTAAGCCATTTGTGTCTCCTGATCAATTTTACATTATAAATTGTCTAATCATGTTTCCTCTGGCTGATAGTAAAAGTGATATTCTCTTTTCCAATGTCTCCTGCTCCTTCTTTCCAAGCTCTCCAAAGCTTCCAAGGGGAAATACTTCTATAGAAAGCTAACTTCACAATATCCTTACTGGTTCCACGGAGTGAACACAGGCCTTCACTGGGTATCCCCACTGATCTACTGTCTGGGTACTGAGGAGCTTCTCTCATAATAATAGACAGGGCTTTATACCATTTCTAAAGTACATTCTTCATGGCAACATGGTACAATGGAAAGAGCACTGGGAGTAAAATCAGAGGGCCTGGCGCCGAATCCCCCATGCTGCTACTCATTGCTTGTGTGACCTTGGACACAGGTTCCTCAGCTGAAATATCCTTTCCTGCCCTAAATATAAGGTCCTATGATCCCATGAACAAGCAAGGCAGAAGAACTCTTTCATTCATAAATCCAGACAAATGTCTGACTTTCAATATATGAATAAGGAAGTGTGGATTCCTTTTTGAAGAACTGAGTTTAAAAGCATGTAATGATGAATGTGAATGGACTCAACTTTTTCAATAAAATGCAAGAGTCACAGAATTAATCAAGAAACAAAATCCAACAATATGCTGCTTACAAGAAATATGTTTAATCTAATAAGCTCTAAGTAGATTCCAAATCAAAGGCTGGTCTAAAATGAGCCAGAATTCAAATTCGGTTCCTATGACTCTAAATCCAGAACTCAATCAGTAAGTCAACTACTGTGTGCCAGGCACTGTGCTAAGCATTGGAGATACAGATACACAGAATGAAATAACCCCTACTGCTGAGAACCCTATGTTCTTCTAACAAGGAAGATAAGCACATATAGAAGTGAAGCCCTCCTTTGTTCAGCAGAAGGCTTAATGGAAGCACATGGGGTATTTTTTTCCTTAAAGTACAAGGCACTTAGTCTCAGGGATTCACATTTAGTCTTTTTCCTGCTATTCTGGGGAACTAGTGATGTGGAAGATTCATGTGACTCAGTAAACTCAAAGCTCCCAGACTAGGGCAGAAATGTTTTTCCTTCCCTAGTCATTGAGCAGATATAGACCTAAAGTTATACTATCTTTTCTATTATCTGAAAAGAAATCTCCACTAGTCATGGCATTTCTCATCCTAAGGCAGCGCTTCTCAACCCTTTGGGGGTCGAACGACCCTTTCACAGGGGTCACAGGGGTTGCCTAAGACCATTGGAAAACACCTATTTCTGATGGTCTTAGGAATTGAGACACCGATCCTCTATCCGTCTCCAGGTGGTCCACCCACATCCAGATACGCTCACATACAAGTATTCAAGGGTTGCAGGATTAGGAAGGTTGAGAACCACTATTCTAAGGCATTCCAAGGCACTCCAAATGTAATACAAATTATCATACCTTTACCTGGAGATATAACTAATTATATAATTATATATATAGTATAAATTGTAGTACAGAGTATAAATATAAATAGTAAATAATCAAGGCATAAAAGATCAGAAAGGAGTGTGATGTTGTTAACACCAGAACTCGAAGAGGCAGGGGGGAAAGAAGAGGAAGTAAAGACTGGATTACCTGGGCTGGACACCTTCTGGTAACTCTGAGTTCTGGCCAGGCCAGGCCAGGCCAGGCTCCAATGGTTCATGATTACAGTTAAGTCTGGGATAGCATACTTCACTTTGAAGTCAACTCTCACCAATGGTACATGTCTGCACCCCACCTCTCTTTCCTCAGAGCTCCAGTGCTCCTAGTTTATCTGTTCTGTGTGGCTCTCAACTCTGCTGACCCTTCAGGCACTCCTTTGGGTACTAGGGAACCTATACTTCCCATAAGCCTCTGGGCCTGATACAGAGCTATATTGCTCTTTGATATCTGGAATTCTGCAGTACCATGGCATACCTGATGTGCAGAATTATACAGTGTAGCAGAGGGCTTCTAAAATAGAAAAATAAAATAAAGTCAAAAAAGGCTGGTGAAATGTATTTTGGGCCCCAGCAATTCTGCAAGAGAGTCTCCTGAGTGGTATGGAGGTTTCCATCTTCCCTAGAGGAGAGGGAAACCCTTCCCCCACCCCTACCCCCATCAGAGGTCCTAGAGGTACTTAATGAATTAACAGCTATGACGGCATCTTTTGGAAAAATAAAGGATCACTGCCCTGGATTCCTCTTTGGTATTGTATCTGAAGTTTTGCTGTTGCATATTAAGTTTGCCTCCGATGAGGTCCTCCAGAAACTGGCCATTCTTCAGGGCAACAAGGGTTAATGAGGTAACTGAGTTAATGGCAAGCTTGAGTCCAAAATGCAGAGGAGTTCTATGGAGCCCTCACCTGTTGTGACAACTCAGGATGGCAATGAGCCTGGATACCCGGAATGCAGAGCTCTCCTGAACCCCTCTCTCTGCCCCCTCCAAAGTCCTTACGCACCTTTATCTGAATCTCTGCTCTGCCCTTACCACAACTTCCTCTGTATTTATTTATCCCTATATACATTTTTCCCTGTAAGATTTCACAAATGACTTAATAGTCTAAATTGGTTTTACACTGAGCCAGGCTCGGATCCCGCCGCAGCCCCTCCCCCTCCCCCTCCTTCGGCTCTCTCCTCCAAGCCCCTCCCCCCTCCTAGCCCCTCCTCCTTTCCGGCCTTCAGCTCTCTCCTCCCAGACACCGGGAAACAGATGGCTTTGCACTCCGCGGCCCCCAGGTTTCCTTCCACTTCTAGCTCTGAGACCCAAT
>CM053602.1:2291957-2317761 GCA_028646575.1 Pseudocheirus occidentalis | reverse complement strand
TACTCTTGACCCACTGCCCAATCGCAGAACAATAAGGCATGGGCATTCCTGAAGAACAAGCCTCCTGCCACATGTGACCACATTCAGCCTCTTAGGGGGCAGAGTATACTTTCAAATCAGGGAAGATTCTCAGAGCCACTTAAGCCTATCAAAGGGCCTAGGGGCAGGGAATCTTCAGATTCCCATAATAGGAACCTGCTACCTCAAAGCCAGGGTGGCCCTCTGGGTCTTCAAGTGTGGCCCTTTGATGTCTTCTGTGAAGTTTGGATTCAGCCAAAGGGCCACACTTGAGGACCTAAAGGGCCACTGTGGCCATGAGGTGGCAGGTTCCCCACCCCTGGGTTAAGGTTAATTCACCTGTTGTCCATAGCTGTGAAAGGTACCAACAGACCCTTTTTCCATTACCACTTCACGAGTCAGGATAACACAATTGATTCCTGTACTATGAGAAAGGGTTTGGGGTAATAGAAAGTCCTGTATGTTTTCTCTTTGTCTTGTAGGTCCGACATATTCTGTGTGAAAAGCATGGCAGAATCATGGAGGCCATGGAAAAACTGAAGTCCGGAGTGAGATTCAGTGAAGTTGCCTCACAATACAGTGAAGATAAAGCCCGGCAGGGGGTACTTATCTCTTACCAGCTGGCGCTGTGCCTTAGCCCTAACCCTCCCTCCTCAGTTTTCTTCTCATTCCTCCTACTCCAATATGCCCATAAACATGTCATCTGCTGACAACATGTGTGCCTAGTTCAAGGCCTCAGGAAGAGCCAGGAGTGGGTAGTGACTCCCTAAAGAATAGGCTGTCCCTTCCAATTTAACACCCACTGAGGGCAAGGTGAAAACTGGCTCTAAAGATGCCAGTCTCCTCTCTCCATTTCTTCATAGTACTCTGGAGCTTTGTTTGGATTGTGGCCACTATTGGGGACCCACTGAACTGAAGGAGAGACAGGGGCCCTTCTGCCTCTTCTGATATCGATGTGGACTTACAAAGGGCTCCAGGCCTTAAATCAGGAACTTCCACTTTCTCTCTTGTGACCCGAATCTTTAGTCTCAGATTTTCTTTGAGGAAGATAACAAACGTACAGTAGATGCCCCACTCTTCAACTTAATTGTGTCTAATTGATTTCTTTTGGGTTTCTTTTTTTCCCCAGGGAGATTTGGGCTGGATGACAAGAGGGTCCATGGTAGGCCCGTTCCAAGAAGCAGCATTCGCCTTGCCTGTCAGTGGCCTGGACAAGCCTGTGTACACAGATCCCCCAGTGAAAACCAAATTTGGGTACCATATTATCATGGTTGAAGGGAGAAAATAAACTAAGTGGGGTGATTTTTATGGGCTTCAGACATCTAATGATTTCTTTTCAAGGTGCTGAACAGCCCGTGTAGCTTCTGAACTCTATCAGTGCTTGGAATCAGAATGGTTAAGGTGTGTCCAGATATTTCTTCGAGGATAGTTCTTCTCTGGTGCCTCATGGCTATAGAGGTCACCAGGGGGCACCACAGTGCACTGGGCTTGGAGTCAGTCTCAGGCACTTACTAGCTGTGTGACCCTGGCCAAGTCACTTCACCCTTGCATGCCTCAGTCTTCTCAACTGTAAAATGGGGATAATAACAGCACCAGTCTCAGATAACATTTAGATATTCTAATAATAAGCTATGGAAATGTTTGTTCCCTCTCTCCCCTCCCCCCACGTGGTTATAAAGATGACCCCCAATTCTTAAAGGCTGTGCCAGTGGAGCATGAGCTCTGCTTTGGAGATTCTCCTGGGCTGTTTAGCAGGACAGCCTGCCTAGGACATGACTCTGTTCTCAAGCCATGTCCCTCTCTTTTCCTGGTATGCCCCCTCACCTTTGTCTTTATCTAGGTCTTCTGTCCAGTAGCTTCCACATCCCTGCTCATGACCTTCCCTCCCTCTGAAGATCCCTCTGGTCTGAGTGAGTGGCCTTGCCCCGGCATGGAAGTTAGGAGCTGCCTCTGTGGCAAACTCTTGCAGTCACTTTCTTCCTGCTTTGGCCTTTGGAAGCATTTAGGGTATTAATCCCAAGCCCCTAGCCGGGCTCCCTGTGGAGTTACTTTGGAGGTGTCTTGCCTTAGTGGGAGGAGCCCTTAGAGGGGAGCGGGCCTCATGATGCTGCTCTTGTATCCTACTCATGTCCATGCATCCCACTACCTTGGATAGCTGCAGCTGGAGTGTGTCCCTTGAACACCTGAGAAAAGACCCTGATTCTTCTGGAAAGGCCCATTAGGACTCACCAACACACCTTGCCACCTCAGGGCAGCCCATGAAACAGGATCGATGACCTTGTCAATCCAGAAGGTCCCTCTGATAGAGAGCAGGCCTTCCATCCTCTGTATTCCTTGTCCATTTGGGACTTCCTAGACATTTGCTAGAAAGATTCCACCCAATATAGATTGGAGGCCTCCCTCACTTTCTCCTGATGTTGGAAGGGTCCCAGTGGTAGAGTACTCTCACTTTATATCTGTTAAGTCAGTCAGCATCGATGTGTGTCAGGCATTGTACTAAGCACTGGGAACAAAAAGAAGACGGTCCCTGCCCTCAAGGTGCCCCCAGTCAACATGCAAACGAGCAAGTATTAATGAGGTATCAAAGATAAATTGGATGTAGCATTAAAGGGGGTTGGGGAAAGCTTGAAGAAGGTGGGCCTATAACAGACACAAAGGAAGCCAAGAGGCAGAAATAAGTTCCAGGCTTGGAGGTGGCCAATGGAAATTATGCAGTTGGGAAATGGAGGGTCTTTTTCAAGGCATTCACTGGATCAGAGTGTGGAAAGGTAGGAAGGGGCTGGGTTTCAGAGGACTTTGAATGATGAATAAGATTTTATATCTAATCCTGGAGGTAATGGGGAGTCACTGGAATTTGTGAAATGTGGGAGGTAGTTTGACACCATCTGATCTGGGCTTTAGAAGATGGACTCCAAGGGTGGATTTTCTGTCAATGGCTCCCAAGTCAATTTGGGCATGCTGCTTTAGCTGGTAGGCCTTCTCCCTGCCCTCAAGCACTAGATTTGGGGTCAGAGGACCTTAGTTGCAGGCCCTGCTCTGCTACCTACTACCTGTGTGACCTTGGGCAAGTCATTTCACCTTTATTTCCTCAGTTGCAAAATGAGGACACTGGACAAGATGATCTCTAGGGGCCTTTCTAGTTCTAAATGTCGTGATCTTAATAATGAGGGGGGAGAGGTAAGGCCCAAACAACAGAAGTAACATGTGCAGTAGGTTCTAGGAAAACGGGAGGGGAGTGATCTAGAAAGACTTTGCATCGGAAGTGGCATCTCCTGACTTGGAGAGGAATGCATAGATGCAGGGAATACATGAAGGGATTGGACAAGTTTAGATGGATTGTAGTATGTGAAGGATGGTCATGAAGTAATTCAGGAAAGGTGAGTTGGGGCTAGTTCATGGAAGGCCAGGCATATCGGGCTAAGGAGTTTATTGTCTAGGCACTAGGGAACCATGGAAGGGTTTTGAGTAGGAGTAACACTTCAATGCAATATGAAAGGTGAATTGGAGGGAGGGGGACATGTTTACAAGTCATTCTAGTAATCTGGGCAAGAACTGATGAGGGCTTGGACCAGTGATGACTGTCGGTGCAGATGAGAGGACAGAGTAAGAAAAGCAAGTTTTTTTTCACATATTCCCAGATAAGTAGGCTTGGGCACAATTTCTGTAGCAATAAGGTCTTAGACTAAAGGGTAAGAGATGAACAGGTTAGCTTCTGCCAGGACTTGGTGGCTATTTTTCCCAATCACTAAGAACCCAAGGAAGGGTTTGAGAAGCTGAAGCTACTGCTAGGCCCAGAAGCCCTGCCTACTCCATCACATTGCCCCAAACCTGAGAAAAGCACGAATTCCTCAGCACAGTGTAGGCCTATCTCCTTTTTTCCCTGGTGTCTGAGAAAGGTACTGATGCTGTCACAGTGCATAAAGGGCTGGGCCTAGAGTCAGAAAGACCTGTGTTCAAATGTGGTCTCAGATACTCTGTGACCTTGGGCAAGTCACTTCACTAAAGTGTCTGCCTCAGTTTCCCCAACTGTAAAATGGGGTTAATAATGGCACCTCTCTCAGAGTGTGGGAACCCAAAAAAACTGGTACTCCTACTCTCTGGCTAATCTCAGTCATTCCGTCCTGAACTACCTAGGTGTAGTTCCTTTCTCCCTTCTATTGATCCTGTCTTTCATCCCCATCCACCTCAGCCCCCTCCTGCTTTCCTCTCCACTTCCATCGTGTCTTCTGAAATGCTCATTCTATTATTAACAAACTTCCATTTGTCTTTGTCATCTTCCTGAACTTAAACCCCCAATCCCTGACACCCCAACCCCGCAAGACACTCCATCCCATGACACTCTTCCAGTATTTGATGCCCCTGAACATCTTGGGCCAGGAGTAGGCTGACGCTTTGCTGATCACCCCCCCCCCCTTCCAGGCCCTCTCTCTGCTGACTAACCATCTATCATGAAACCAGCCTTGAGCCCCTAAGCCAACCGCCTTTTCCTTAAGGTCTGCATTGGCTCTAGCTTCCTCTCTGCTCCCTCCCCTCAAATCCCTAGAGGCCCACTTAGTTCATTAACCTCGGCTCTTAAGACTTTCACACCTTTGCTCTCCCCATTGCCTAGAGATAGGAAGTGCCCTTTCTCCAGGAATCACCCATTCTAAGCATGAGCATAACTCCCTGTCACTCTCCAGGGACCTGCCCCAGTCCATCACTCCTGCCTTGCTTTCCACTCTGCAACCTTGGCTTTATACAACCCTCTGTCATCCTCTACCCCTGAATCCCCAACTCTTACGTTGCTCCCCTTCATGCACTGTGTTCCTGCCAAAATCAGCCTCACTGTTCCCTGATCTCACCATCCCATCTCCCACCTCTGTGCCTTTGCTCAGGCTGTCACTACTGCCTGGATTGCTCTCCCTTCTACAATAAAGTCTTTCTCCATCCCCCTACTTGATTAGTGCGTGTTCATTCCTCACATGAATATTGTGCTTAATTGTTTGTTTATATGTTGTGGTAGAATGTCTGCTCCTTGAAGACAGGGACTACTTTATTTTTTTGTCTTTGTACCTTTAGGACACAGTACCTGGCATTGCATGGGTTAGGAGCCAGGTGGCATAGTGGATAGGGCACCTGGCATCAGGAAGCCCCGAGTTCAAATTTGACCTCAGACACTAGCTGTATGACTTGGGGTCACTGTGGCAGTTACTTCACCTCTGCCTCAGTTTCCTCCTCTGTAAAATGGGGACAATAGTAGCACCAACCTCCCAGGACTGCTGCAAAGATCAACCAAGTAGGTGTTAAAGAACTGATCTTAGTAAGAGCTCATCGAATTCAATCGAAATCATAACTCAAGGACAGCAACTGTATTTCCTATTTTTAACCACCTCACCCTGTCCATTTTCACAATAACAGGAACATCCTTTACATGTGTAGAGTGTAGCTTTTTTTCCAAGGGTGCTGACAAGCCGCCTTTATTTTCACAGCATCCACATGCAGCATCTTTAAAAAGAAGTCAGAACTAGGCCTAGCAGTGCTATGAACACAGCAGGCAACCTCCTCCTCCCAGGCTGAGGTATTTGTTGAAGAGACCAACAAAGAGAAATGTAAGGTGCTGTTGGCTACTACCCAAAACCCGTGGTCTCTTTGTGGCCTCCCAGGGGACAAATTCACTGACTCCTAGCACATTAGCTCACCACATTCTCCTGTGTTGACCAAAGACTGGGAATATGGAATCAGTGCTGCTCCTTCCCAGATCTCAGCCCCCACTTGCAGACAGGAACCAACCCCCACAGTTCTCAACATTGATATCTGTGTAGGTTCTTGCCATTCCAGCAGAGCAGGATCCCTTGGGAAGGAAGGGCCCCATCACCAGTTCGACAACTGAAGAGATAAGGGTGGTGTATAGTTGGATCCCATGGCTTTTCAAAGTCAGAAATGTAGGTTGTGTATGTGTGGTTTAATACAATTGCTCGTATATATGTCATCTTTGGTAACATAGCCAACTTGACTGTCATGGTTGGAAACAACCTCAGAGGCCATTTACATGGACAAGCATTTCCTAAGCCCCTACTGTAGACAAAGCCAAGCTAGTCAGTCTCTCCCTTCAAGCTTCTTACACTCTAATCCAGGTGCTGCAGAGGTAGTGAAGTCTCAGGGTTGCATAGGCCTTGAATCCTGCTCTCTTCTTCAGTTAGAGGCAGCATGTGAGAGTGGGCATCAGAGCTTTGCTTCTGAATTCTACCTTGTATACACACACGGACAAACTGTTTTGTTTTTTGGAGCCCGTTTGCTCCTCTGGAACATGGGAACAACAGTGATTTCACTACTTATCTCACAGGGGTAATGGGGAAAGGAAACATCACACTAGTGTGAATTATTTCACCCATGCCTGTATCTAGGTCTGGGCAACATAATGGCCACACCTATAGGGACAACTAGGTGGTGCTGCAGTGGACAGAGTAGCAGGCCTGAAGACTCATCTTGCTGAGTTCAAATTTGGCCTCACACACTTGCTAGCTGGGTGACCCTGGGCAAGTCACCTCCTCGTTTGCCTCAGTTTCCTCATCTGTAAAATGAGCTGGAGAAAGAAATGGCAAACCACTCCAGGATCTTTACCAAGAAAAGCCCAAATGGAGTCATGGAGAATCAGATGCGACTGAAAGGCAATAGTCCCTAGGGTTGAAAGGGACCCTCCCATTTCTGAGATGCTACTGCGCCTTGGCAAAGTCACATAACTAGTAAACTGCAGAGCTAGGCTTCTTCACTAGGTTCTGATTTTATGCATGTTGATCAAGAGGGGAGCCCAAAAAGCTGGCACAGAAGTAACAGAAAAGGCCTATGGCAGGCCATCCAATTAGCCACCAAATGCTCTTCTTAAACCTAGCATTTCCCAATATCTCAGCCCCAACAAACACATCTTCCCTTTTAAAACTGAGCTTGCACCCCTCCCTCACTCTCACTGAGTTTGTTCAGCTGTTCTCTGGGCCCAAGGCTGGTCATTTGGCAGAGAAAATGCCCTTTACAGGCTGCGAATGATGGAGAAAGCAAGATGTACCAAGGGGTTAGCGCCTGCAGGGTCTGGTCCTAACAACCTCCCCTTCCCGGACAAAGGCAAAGAACCCCAGAGATGCAGGCCCCATCCTTCAGCCCCCTGACCAGTCATTCTCCCTTTAACTCCCATCTTGCTACACAGACACCAAGTTTCTGTACCAAATACCTTTATTTAAAAGTAACTGTCAGCTGTCACCAGCCCAACTGTATTAAGTGAGGAACTCTTATAACTCCCATAGAGGCAACAAAACATCAAAGTAAGACAGTCTCAGGAACTTCCCAAACCTGTGCCCCTGCTGAGTTTGATAAGCAATCCCACTTTTTTTAAAGGCTACCTCTATATGGGAGTAATGGCTGGTGACTGCAGGTAGTTTTTGAGGAAAAGTTGAAGTTGATGGAAAGAATGTAGAGGGCGACAAACAGGTACCCTGACATACACTCCAACACTCATACTCCAAAGCCTATATTGGTGAAATAAGTTTGAAAATCCTCTTTTAAATATTCTCTTTTATGCAAGAAATATTCATAGGCCTTTTGCAAAAATGTTTCCATGGAAAAAGTTTCCAGGAAACCAAAGCAATGATTGAGTTAAGGGATGATCAACTACCTTAGGATATTCATTGCAATTACATGCAAAGAAAGTGCTTATCCACTATCTTATAGTTTATATAAGTTCCAAACCACGCCAGTATCTTATAGTTTCACATGGAAAAAGATCTCTTTCTAAGAGGGACACAAGGAGTGGGGGCGGTACAGTGGGCAGAGGGCCAGACTCAGGAGTCAAGACAACCTGGATTCAAATCCTGCCTCAGATGCTTAACTAGCTGTTG
This sequence comes from Pseudocheirus occidentalis, assembly GCA_028646575.1. Taxonomy (NCBI): domain Eukaryota; kingdom Metazoa; phylum Chordata; class Mammalia; order Diprotodontia; family Pseudocheiridae; genus Pseudocheirus; species Pseudocheirus occidentalis. The sequence goes on along the minus strand of CM053602.1, from coordinate 2,309,878 downwards.
AACCTGGACAAGTCATGTCACTCAGTGTGTTAAATGAGGGGAGCTGAATTCAACTCTGGGGCTCCTTCCAACTTGGATCCTAAGATATGAGGAGCAAGCTAGGTGTCAAGTTGAATGCTTTTTTTGAGTGAAGGGAAACAATCTGTATCTTATAAGATATACTTCCCCCCACTCATCTCCTTTATGTGGGGAAGGAGGAATTTGAAGTCTTCGTGATGAGGACAAGCTGCAGTTAACAGAAGAAATGAACCCTGAACGTTCCAATCACCAATTGGATGTGTTCTGGGAAGGAAGAGGTAGGGGGGAGAGTGAACAAATGCAGAAAGGGCAGATCAAGACAGCCCCAAGGCTTACTGATGGTTCAAATTCCTAATGAGAGTATTTATACTAGGTCTCAGTCCAGTTTTAAGCTTGAGATTTTCAGGTTTAACAAGTGCACCATAACTTTTGATGTTTGTTCCTCTGATCCTCTAGATGTATTGAGCAAATCAAAAATTGGTGAAGCAGGAGCAGAGCCCAGTCCCGTGTAGAATTACAGCCTTTTCATCTTCAGGACAAAATTGAAGAACTGCTTTCGTATGTAGTTACCAACATCATCCATTTCAAAGAGAACATAACATTTAATTTGAATTAAAATTCACTTTAATTTTCCCAACTAGACTGCAAACCCCAAGGAGGCTTCTCGGAACATGGTCAGGTGGCTTGTAAACTTAAAAGAACCCTGTAAAAAACCAAGACTGTCCCATACAGACTGTCCTAGAAGCAAAACCATAAGAACAAATATCAGCAAAAGTCTCAATCCTCCACCCCAGTCTTGATGGGAATAACAGATGTTCACAAAAAAATTAGAAACATAAACATGGTACTTGAACTGTCATCCTAAACATGCTAGAACCTATCCTTTCCTCAAAGCATCACCTTAAATTAGGACAAACTGGGGCAGGGGGCCCCTCCCTGCCCTGCTAGAAAGCTAGAGGGGTGCTGGAGGAGGGCATAAAAGGGAACAGATTGTGGGAGGGGCCTTACAGTGGGATCAAATGTTCTGGGCTGGGGGTAGGGGCAAAAAGGGGAGAAAATTTGTAACTCAAAACCTTGTGGAAATGAATGCTGTAACCAAGAAAATAAATTAAAATTAAAAAAAATATTAGGAGAAACTGAATTAGAAAAGCAAGCATAGATAAGCCTTCAGCGGATTCTGAAGTACATCAAACAAACCACATTCTCAAGTTTGATTAAGCTGCTTATATAAACTTAAAGTCAGGAGCATGACCTCTGGATCTGTACTTTTTATATCAAGGGCTTTAAGTAAACAGTTCAGTGCTTCCTGTATTTTCCCGCTCTCTTTCAGTTCCTTTCCACACCTGACAAGAGCCTCATATTCATCTGTCACAGGAGCTGAACTCAGGTTGCATGCAGCAGTCTCTTGTGGATCGCCACCAGATGCATTCTGGGCTAAGTCTGAGCGAGACACAGACAAGGAGCAGGGCTCACTTTGGGACAATGACATTTCTTGTGCGGGTTCCTCTTCTGAATGTTCTGACTCTTGACTATACTCTGCTATTTCTTCTTCTTCTAAATACTTGTCTATACTCTTTTGCCCACTGGCATCTTCTTCCATTCCTTCTTCCATATCTTCAACGTGGTCTAAAATCACATTAATAAGTGATCTCCTTGAAGCCAGGGATCTTCTAGAAATTACAGAATTATTTTCACCAGTACATATTTCAGATGAAAACAATTCAGATTGTGATCTATTGCTTTTAGGAGTTGAGCTAAATTGTGTTAGTAATGGATTTGGGAAAGGGGCTAACATTCCTTCTGTTACAGAATCATCTTCATCGTCTGAAACAATCCTCATTGTATATCTTGTTTTCACAGGAGCTATTTCATATTCTAGTTGACTTTCTTCATCAGAGAGATTCTCAAGCTGTGGATGCCCAAAGCTACTCTGCCCTCTAAGATTAGTTGCTAAATCCCACATGCTAGTCTCTCTTTCAGTGGGCTCCAAAGATTGCTTGGAAAGATTCTGTCCACTCTCTAGCGAGTCTTCCAAGAAGAGATTGAAATCAGGATCCTGCAGTGAAGAAGCTAAGGATTCTTTTCCTAACTTGGCCTCACTTGGTCTAGAATTCTCCACTGCATTCAGGCCTGCTGACAAATCACCTACAAAGCTAATGAGAGAAGTACCCAATTCTACAGACTTTTCTGGACTAATAGGCAAGATGGAAGATTCCAGTAAAACCTCAGAATTTGTCAGTTGATCTACATTTGGCTCAAGATCAGCTTTATCCGTTTCCTGAGCTAACTGCTTTACACTCTCCTGGGTATTATCTGGTAAATCTTGACTGCTACAGTCAAGATTATTGGGCTTGGATATCTCCATTTCTTGGTGCTCTTCACTGGAAAAAGTAGTTATAAATTTATCATCAATTTTGTGTTCTGATCCATGAGCATCAGATTGTTTTACAGACTCATCTACATTCATGGCAGAGAGATCATATGCCTCACTGTCTTCAATAATACTTATATCTGCCATTCCAGAATTGAAAGAGTCTTCTTGTGTAAGATCAACAATTACAGGTGGCGAAGGATAAGGTTCAACATTCAATTCAGAGCTTTTTTCCTTTGGTCTGGAAGATGCAGGTTCTTTCAGCAAGGTTTCCTCCACTTGGGTTCTTGCATTGTTCAGTAAGAGCTCATTATTCTGCGACTCTAATTCAACTAGGAGTTGAGCTTTTTGAACCCTTTCTTGAACATACTGAGATTCTCCTACCTCTGACTCTTCATGAACAGATACGTCACATGTGAACATCAGATCATGATCAGAGATTCCCGCTATTCCCAAAGTGTGAAGGTAAGCAATATGTTCTTCCAATTTCTTATCAGTCCTTCTGTGACCAGCATGCAAAGAATGCAGTTGCAACTGTGTTGCAGAACTCCGAAAATCCCCTATTGTAAAGAGTTCTCTTAATTCTTGTTTGCTAAAATATCTAACTGGGTTCTTTTGATCCCCAGTTGTCTGTCTTATTAACGAGTCCTTGAAAACCTGTCTTTTATATATTTTCTCCTCCACTGTACCACAGGTGATCAACCTATACACCACAACATTTTCTTTTTGCCCAATTCTGTAAACTCTATCTACGGCTTGTGCGTCAGTTGCAGGATTCCAGCTAGGATCAAAAATGACCACTCTAGTTGCTGCAGTTAGAGTGAGACCTACTCCACCTACTTGGGAAGTAAGGAGAAAAACAGAGACACCCTGACTCTGCTGAAATAAGTCAATTCGCCTCTGTCTTTCTGAAAGATGAGTAACGGTTCCATCAATACGCAAAGTCTTGAAATTCTCTTTCTTTAAAAGGTGCTCTATGATATCTAGAAGTTTTCTGGATTGGGAAAACACCAGAGTTTGATGTCCTTCATCTTGTAATCGCTTAAGCAAAGCCATAAGGAATATCACTTTTCCCGATTCTTGCATCAGCGATTCATGAGGTACCTGATCAATCTGGATGTCTGAATGAGCGACTTCACTTTCATCTCCACCAGAGAAGTTGCTTTCTTTGAGATCTAACAAACTGCAAGCCCTCGCTGACAGTAACCTCGGGTGATCACACAACTTCTTTAAGACAGTCAGCTCAGCCAAAGGTGAACGTGTTTCTGTTAACAACTGTTTGATGTGCTTTAGAGATACAAATTTCCTATATAATTCTTCTTGCAAAGGTGCTAAATACACCCAAATAATTAACTCATTTTTCCTGGAAAGGGAAGGGATTTCACTGACAGTGTCACCACCTGGATTATTTTCGGGAAGATTACTTTGGGGCTTATTGGCACTTTTCTTCTGTACATCTTCTTTAGTCCTCCTGAGAAAATAGGGTTTTATAAGTGTCATTAAGTTTTCAGATATTTTCAGCCCCAGGGCCTTCTCTCCTAAAGTAGCATCTTTCTCCCTGGCCCTGGTAATAGGATTTTCATACTCTATTTTAAAGGTTTTAGATGTTCCTAGCAAAGATCCCTGACAAGCAAAGTCAAAGAGGGACCACAGCTCATACAAGTTATTCTGAATTGGGGTTCCTGTCAGGAGGATACGATTTTTTGAAGGGATAGCCCGGGCAGCAATTGACGACTTAGTAGAAGAGCTTTTAATTTTATGGGCTTCATCAAGTATAAGATAGTCCCAGACAAACTCTTTTCCATCCAACTGGGAAAGTTGCTGCCAATTGTTGATCAGCATTTGGTATGTTGTAACAGCTACCCCATTTTTCCTCTGAATCCTGTTTAGATTTCGGGTACGTTCATTCTTGCTAGAACCATGAAAGGTGGCAACTCTCATTCCTGGGGTCCACTTAGCAAATTCTTTGGTCCATGTGCTGATAAGGCTAGTAGGCATGATCAGCAGGACACACCTCACAAGTTCAGCATCAAACATAGCAGAAAGGAAAGCAATAATCTGAATAGTCTTCCCCAATCCCATATCATCTGCCAATATGCCACCTTTCCTTCTGTCTTTATACAAACTATAGAGAAAGGCCACACCTTCTTTCTGGTGCTCAAAAAGGCGATCATGTAGTTCTCTATACAACATCAGGCCACTGGTGCCTACTTCAACGAATTCGTCATCTTCTTCCACCGAAAGCTCTTCCAGGGCTTCCTGTAGTCTCTGGATTCGACTCAGAACCTTGTCATTGGGAAAAACATCTTTTGCTAAATAGAAAAGTTTAAGGGCTTCTTCTAGATTTCCATTCTTGGTAGCTTCTTTTGCTTCCTTTACATATCTATAAATGTAAAAAAGAAAGGCGCTTGCTATACACTGGGCATTGGAGGTACAAAGCCAAAACCATCTCTTCAAACAACTTAAGAGTTCACTGAAGGGAAGAACTAGCAGAGGTACGTGCATGTGTGTGTGTGTGTGAATCAGAGTGACAGAGAGAGAAAAGGAAGAAGGAAAGAAGAAAGCGAGAAAGAAACAGAATCAGGAGAATAAATATTTAGTGCCATACTAATCAGTCTACCAAAAAATTACTTTATAGAGCTAGAAAAAATAGTAACAAAATTCATTTGGAAGAACAAAAGGTCCAGAATATCAAGGCAATTAATGAAAAGAAATGCTAGGAAAGGTGGCCTAGCCATACAAGATTTTAATCTATATTATAAAGCAGCAGTCATCAAAATTACTTGGTACTGACTGAGGAATAGGGTAGTGGATCAATGGAATACATTGGGTACAAAAGACTCAGTAGTCAATGACTACAGTAATATACTATTTGAGAAATCGAAAGACCCCAGTTTCTGGGATAAGAACTTGCTATCTGACAAAAACTGCTAGGAAAACTGGAATACAGTATGGCAGAAACTGGGCATAGACCATTATCTAATGCTGCATACCAAAATCAAGTCTAAATGGGCGCACAATCTAAAGACTGTTACTGCGAGCAATTTGGAGAAGCAAGGGATAGTTTACCTGTCAGATTTATGGAGTAGGGAAGACTTTATGACCAAACAAGAGTTAGAGAGCATTATAAAATACAAAATGGATAATCTTGATTACATTGAATTGAAAAGTTTCTGTACAAACAAATCCAATGTAACTAAGATTAAGAGGGAAGAAATTGGGGAAAGAATTTTTATAGCCAGTGGCTCTGATAAAGGCCTCATTTCTAAAATATACAGGGAACTGGGTCAAATCTTTAAGAATACAAGTCATTCCCCAATTGATAAATGGTCAAAGGATATGAACAGGCAATTTTCAGAGACAGAAGTGAAAGATATCTATAAGCATATGAAAAAATGCTCTAAATCACTATTGATTTGAGAAATGCAAATAAAAACAACTTTGAGGTACCACATCTCACCAGTCAGATTGGCTAAGATGACAAAATAGGAAAATAACAAATGCTGGAAAGGATGTGGAAAAATTGGAACACTAACGCATTTTTGCTGGAGTTATGAACTGATTCAACCATTCTGGAGAATAATCTGGAACTATGCCCAAAGGGCTATAAATAACTGCATACCCTTTCACCCAGTAATACCATTTTTAGGGTTGTATCCAAAAGAGATCATAGAAGTGGGAGGAAGACCCATATGTACAAAAATATTTACTGCAGCTCTCTTTATGGTGGCAAAAAATTGGAAATTAAGGGGATGCCCATCCACTGGGGAATGACTAAACAAGCTGTGGTATATAAATGTAATGGAATACTATTGTGCTATAAGAAATGAGAAGCAGATGGACTTCACATTTACCTGGAAAGGCTTATACAAACTGATGTTAAGTGAGAAGCGCAGAACCAGGAGAAATCTGTACACAATCACAAACATATCATATATGTGATGACCAACTTTGATAAACTGGACTCTTCTCAGCAACGCAAGGTTATAAGACAACTCTAAAAGACTCAGGATAGAAGGAGATGTCTACATTCAGAGAAAGATCTAGAAAGGCCAGAGTTTAAATGGAGACTGAAGCATTACATGCTCTCATTCTTTTCCATGTTTGGTTTTGTTTCTTTTTTCCCATTGTTCATTCCATCGGTTATAACCCTTCTATACAACCAGACTAATGTCCAATGTGAAAGTATTTGCAGATCCTGTACTTGAGTGCAAGTCGATGTTAAAAAGTAAAAATAAATAAAAATGTTAAAATACTGTAAAAAAAATTTTTTTAAACAAATTATGTTTTTTTAGATATTCGTGAATATCTAAAAAATGTACTGAAAGTTAATTTACAAGTCCTGATTAGGTCTCCTGGTCTATTGTGCCCCCAGGTGGTTCTAGGATAAAGATCTTGATGACTGATTAGCCTTGGGCTGAGGTTGGGGGAAAGGCAAGACCCAAGTCACCTAATCACCCCTGAAATAAGGAATATAAGCTCTATGATTTTCTTGTAGCTTTGGCTCTGTATGGAATAGCTCTGCAATAAACAGACTATGAAATACATCCCCGTCTCTGTCTCTTTCCTTTAATCTGCTGTAATCTTTTCTCACTCTCTCTTTATTTTCCTCAACTGGTAGCTAGGCCTAGACTACGCTGGCCGCAGCAGGGAGGCCTAGTGGAGAGATCAAGAAAGTCTTCTGGTCAGCTAGGTAGTGCAATGAATAGAGCACCAGCCCTGGAGTCAGGAATTCAAATCTGACCTCAGACATTTAACACTTGCCATGTGACCTTGGGCAAGTCACTTAACCCCAATTGCCCTGCCTCCCTGCTCTCCTCCCCCCACCCCCCAAAAAAAGTAAAAGAAAGTCTTCCTGTAGGATCTGACACCAGAATTGAGTTTTCAAGGAAATTAGGTATTCTAAGAGGCAAAAGATGAGAGAGGAAAGAATGTATGGGGGACAAACAGCCTATACAAAGGCAGGGCTGAGAGATGAGATGGATAATAGTGTGAAAGGGAATAAAAATGGATAAGGCTTGAAAGGTAAATCAGAGCCAGGTTGTGAAGGGGTTTCCAGTGACCAAAAGAAGAGTTAAGAAACCTTCGAAGAAAGAGGGTGCCACTGAAGGTTACCAAGGAAGGGGATATCATTTTGGCAGCTAGAGGGAAGATGGATTGGAAAGGGGAGAGAGTGAATGCAAGGAGACTAATTAGGAGGTGACTGCAAAAATTCTAGGAAAGAAGAGGATAGATGTAGGAAAGGCTATGAAGGTCAAATTACCAAGACTTGGTAACTGATTAAATGTGGGATTAGGGAGGATGGTTGTGAACCTGAGTGACTACAAGGAAAAGAACCTAAAAAGCATCCTTCAAGAAATCCTCAATGAAAACTGTCTTGATATTTTAGAACCAGAGGGCAAAAAAGAACTTGAAAGAATTCACTGATCATCTCTGGAAAAAGATCCCCAAAAGAAAACTTCTAGGAATGTTATTGCCAGGTTCCAGAGTCCCCAGATCAAGGAGAAAATATTACAAGCTGCCAAGAAGAAGCAATCTGAATACTGTGGAAACACAATTAGGATAACCCAGGATCTAGCAGCTTCTACATTAAGGGATCCAAGGCCCTGGAATGTGATATTCTGGAGACCATAGGAGCTAGAATTAAAACCAAGAATCACCTACCCAGCAAAATTGAGTATAATGTTCCAGGGGAAAATATGATCATTCAATGAGGTGGAGGACTTTCAAGTATTCTTGATGAAAAACCCAGAGCTGAATAGAAAATGTGACATTCAAATACAAAAAGCATGAGAAGGCAAACAGGGAAAAGAAATCATAAGGAACTTATCAAAGTTGTACTATTTACTTGCCAACATGAAACAATGATAATTGCAACTTGTGAAACTTTTCTCAGTATGAGGATAGTTGAAGAGAATATAAATGTGTATGTGTGTATATGTGTGTGTGTGTGTATATGTGTATGTAGGTATGTATGTATATACACATATGTCTATATAGGAGGGTATATATGCATATGAATATTTATGAGTGTGTGTATATATGTGAATGATGTAAGCTAAAAATAAACAAAAGTTAATTTTTAAAAGGAAGTGCTTTGCAATCCTGAAAGCAACATATAAATTATTATCATCATCATCATCCACCCCAAAATGCAGAAACCTGCTTGGTACATAGGAAGCACTAAATAAATCCTTATTGATTTTAAAAAAAAGAATTCTAAGAGGCTGAGGTGGGCAGGCAAGGCCTTCCTTTCATAGGAGACGGCGTGTGAAAAGGCAACAAAACTGAGTTGGGGGAACAGCGGGGGATCAGTTTGGGGGGACAGGACCAGGGGCCGGGGCCTGGAGCAGTTCAGACGCTGGGCAGGGGGAGGCCGCGACACCCCAAGGGAACAGGGATGGGGTGAGGCTGGGGGCTCCCTGCTTCAAAATTCATGGGAATCAAGTTGTAGAAGTCCAGTTTTCTTCCTCTCCCCCCACGGTGAGAGTTTGGGTCGGGACCGGAAGTGAGGCCCTCTCGGAAGGCCGAGAACGCCTACTTACTTCCGTTCTTCCCGCCCAGCAGGCCCCGCGCGAGAACGCTCCCAGGCAGTCCCAGCAAACAGCGCGCAAGCGCTCTTCTCTCACCCCGCCGGCGCTGGCCCCGCCCCCTCGGGGAGCCGGGAGCCCAGGTGGCAGCCTGACCACCTACCTCCGGTAGCTGGCTGCCCTGCCCGGGCTTAGTAGCTGCTCCGCCGACTCCGCCACTGCCACCTCGGTCTCAGCCTTGGTCCCAGTGTCCATCTCGGCCTCGGTTCCGGGCCCAGTCCCGATCTCGGCCAACGCCTCCGCCATAGCTCAGGCCGCGGGGCTCACTGGGAGAAAAGGGGCGAGGGACGCTGTTTCTTTTGAATCTTCCCGCCTCTGGAGCGGCGCTGACGCACAGTGGGCGGGACCCAGCGAGCTCTGGGCCAATAGCAGGCCGCTTCTCCGCTCTCTGACCCTCTTCCTCTCTCCTGGTGTTAGCGGCTCGCCCCTGAGGCGCGGGGCCGGCCTCCCCCCCCCCCCCCGCTCGCGCTGGGCCCCCTTCCCACCCGCCCCTCCTCCCCCGCCCCTCCTTCCCCGCCCGCGCCGGTCCCCCTTCCCACCCGCCCCTCCTCCCCCGCCCGCGCCGGGCCCCCTTCCTCGCCCGGCTGCCGCACCCAGACAAGAGAGGCTGGGGGTGGGGCAAAGGGCCCCTCCCGACAGTCCAGGTGGTGAGCTGTTAAGTGTTTTCAGTTCTGTGCCCCATTCATCACAAAGTGCAGTTTCCTTCTCCAGCTTATTTTATTTTGGTTTTTTGTTTGGAAGATAGGGTAAATTGGGGTTAAGTGACTTGCCCGAGGTCACACCGCTAGTTTTTGTGTCAAGTGTCTGAGGCTGGGTTTTGACTCCAGCGCTTGTGCTCTATTCACTAACACCTAGCTGCCCCTCCAGCTTATTTTATAGAGGAGCAAACTGAGGCAGGCAGTTAGTGAAGTGACTTGCCCAAGGTCACACAGCTAGAACGTATCCAAGGCCAGATTTGAGCTCCTATTGAGAGTGTACAGGCCCAACTTGAGACCTTTTGAGTCCTATTTGTCCATAGGCCTTGGGAAACTCCCTAGCTTGAATTCTCCCAGAATTTCCCCACGTAATCTGGCCTTTTCTATTACTCTTGTATAGGACAGAATGTGGTTTCTCAGGTGGACTCTGCTAGAGTTCCTTGTTTCCTGTCACCACACACACTATCAAGAAATTAGACAAGAGATTGAGAGGGACAAGTGAAAGTATTCTAAAGTAAAGGAGACAGTCACCAAACTTAAGCTGGGCTTTAGTGCTGATAGGCCCAGATTTTATTTTTCTATAACATGTCTGCCAGGTGCCTACCTTTGGTGAGCAAGAAAAGCAACAAGTGATCTATAAATTGCCTACTTTTTGCAACAAATATGTCTGCCAGGCATTTCTGTAAATTGTCTGCTTTTTGGTAAACATGCAAATTTCTACTTCCCAAGTCCAATCTCTAGCCTTCACGATGCCAAATCACTTACAAAGTTCCTTCCCCCTATTCTTCAGTTCAAACCCTCCTCCTGCCCCTTTCTTCTTCCTCTCACAAAACAACCAGAGGTAGGATGTGTTAACACATGGTCTGAACAGTTGGATTAAATCTTGGCAGTAACATAGCCAAGTAACAGTAGATCTGTGCAATTAGGCCTCCATTTGCTGCATTATCTTTAGAGAGTTAGGTCCCCATGTTGTTGGCTTGGAGCACCCCTACTCCCAGCCATCCCCCAACCTACTAAAACCACCACTACTTAGATGACACTAAGTCTGCATTGTTACATTGGGTCTGTACATATGCATAATTAAGTCCCAGTGTTAAACTGAGCCTGGACACTTAGGCCCATATATTATATTGGTCTGGAAGGTCAGCTTCCTGCACAGCTAGGATCCTATTTCCATATTAGTCTGTCAAGTTAGGTCACATTGAGCCTGGAAAGTTAAAATCCTATGTAACAGTAGGCCTGCACTTCATTTTTTTAATATCTCCCTTTCTGGTAGATTGAGCAAGATAACTGAATAAAAATTGTTCTTTTGCCTGTAAAACTGGGACAATAAGAGCAGGATGAAGTCAGATAATGTATATCAAGAGCCGTGCACACCACGCCAGTACCTCTTCCAAAAACAACTCTGAACCCCCCCCCCAAAACAAAAACCTGCCCACCTCTAGAAGACTCGGAAAAGCTCCTTTTTCATTCTTGATCATACCTGGAGGGTCAAAGGTTAGGATTTTGATGACATTTACTTGGCACTGCCAAAAGATCTATCAGCAGTGCACGAAGCCTTCCTATTTCTCCACATCCTTGAAAATGTTGAGTTTTGTTGCTTTCAATTATTTCCCCTTGTTGTAAGGGGATAAGGGGGTACCTCAAAGTTGCTTACATTTGTTTCTCTTTGATTTTTATTGAAGAAGAGATGATTTTTTTCAAGTGATTGTTAATACATTCGATTTCTTCATTTGAAAAATTTCAAGTCCTTTCCTTTGGCCATTGTGGATGTGGAATTATTTGATAGATAGCGCAGCCCTTTGACTGAATCCAAACTTCACAGAACAAATCCCTGTAATAAAAGGATTTGTTCAGTAACCCTTGGACTTGGTCAAAAGACTGTACCCGAGGACCTAGAAGACCATATGTGGCCTCAAGGACACAGGTTCCCCACCCCTGATCTATCACCTTGACTCTAATACTTCCTTATAAGTTTCAGATCTGAATCTATCATATTTGCTATAAATATTTCCATGAATCCATTTTTTTCTTTTATTGCACTGGTTTTTATTGTACAGAGGATTTATATTTCTATCTAATCAAGAACATCCATTTTGTGCCTAACAATACTTTGAAAAAAATTTCATCTCCCCTTCACAATTAAGAGAAATATTTTATTATAATTTCTTCATCTTTTTATAGCTTATTTTAAAATATCTGAGTCCCTCACACGGCTAGAATTCAATGTGGAATACATGTGCCTAAACAAATGCCCCTCTCCAATTTTCCCATTTTCAAGTAGCCCCACTTCAAGTGTACTTGGTGGTCCACTGAAGAATAGCCCTCTGACTTTCCATCCCAATAGGGAGATGTGAGTCCTTGTTTGTTAACAGAATTCTGAGAAAGCAGAGAAACAGGAAAAGTGAAGACCTGGAAGGAGAGCCCCCCAGAGCTGCAGCATGTAGAAGAAAACTGAAAACTGATACAGCCCTTGATGTCCAGAGATGTTGGAAAGCTAACCTAGCAGGTAAGACAGTTTTCCCTCTGGTTGAGATGGTTTTCATCTCCCAGGTGTGTGGGACAGAATGTGGTTTCTCAAACAGACTATCTGCTGTGGTGACTGTCCTGTCACCACACACACACATTATCAGGGAATTAGATGGAGATCGAGAGGAACAAATGAAGATGTTCCCATAAAATAAAGGAGACAGTCACCAAACTGGAGCTGGGCTTTAGCCTTGATAGGCCCACATTTCGTTTTTCTATAACGTGTCTGCCCGCTGCCTGTCTTGGGTAAGCGAGACAAGCAACAAGCGACCCATAAATTACCTACTTTTTGCAACAAGTAATGCGTTTGCCAGGGGGTTCTGCAAGTTGTCTGCTTTTTGGAAAACAAGAGAAAAATATGTAATCTGGGATAAGCTAACTTCCGATAAAGAATTTTGTATTGGGCAAAAGGATTGAAAGGACAGCTCTTCTCACCAATGGGAAAGAAGGTCCCGTTATTGGGGAGGGGGTTTGGGGAGGTTTTTTGTGGGTTTTGGCTATGTAACCCAGCTTCTGCTTCTGCACGGTGGCCTCCTCCCTCTGGTGTTCCAGTGGTGTGGACCGCCCGCTTCTTGCAAGATTCTAATAAAGGAACCTCTCTGCTTTCACCTGGAGAAATCTCTGAGTAGTCAATTTGGGTAGGGTCTTTGCACCCCAGACACAGGTCACAAAATCCTCCAACTCATGTATGGTCTAGGACCTAGATTAATCTATATACCTCCTTCAATACTGTTCTAAAATGCCTCACTTTGATAAATGTTTGCTTGCTATCCTGTGAATGGCTTTTGTGTAATAAGGTTTTGGTAGGAGGGAAAACTGAACTAGTCAAGATTAAGCAAACTGTTTCCATCTAGGACTTTTATTCTAACCCTGCTTTTAATGAAAAGAATTAAACATTAGACTCCAAATATCTGGTTGGCCACTTGTTGTCCTTCGCTCTCCAAGAGGACCAAAATGACGTCACTCTGCTAGAGTCGAGTTTCAGTGTGGCGGCCTGTGGCTGGTCAGACCAACAGGAGCCTGGAATGCTCTACCACAGGTCAGGTACAAATAGTGCATGTAAACATTTGGGGTGGAGTCTCTAAATTTGCACCTCCTGTGTTTCCTTTGAGCCGTTTCAGTTCTGCCTTGCTGGTAGAGCACAGCACCTTCTCTGATGGGAGCACGCCATGCTGGGCGGTCCTGTGCCAGTGTCTCCCACGTCACACAATCAGTTCCAAAGTCCTTACTCAAACTCAACTGCCAACCATTCAAACATGGCTTCAGAGAGCACAATTCAAGGTCTCTCTTAAGAATGTGAAAATAGGAAAGCAAGGGAGCGGCAATCACCTCCTTGCTAATCCGATCCATCTTGTATGTATTTTGCTTATCTAGAACTGGTTTTCTGTGGTCTCCCCATTAGACTGTGAACTCCCTGAGAAGAGGGATTGTCTTTTGCCTTTTCTCTCAGAGATTAACATGGTGCCTGGAAGCACATAGAAGATTAATGTCGCCTGACTTGTTGACTTGCTGACTGACTTAATTATCCCTGCATCTCCCTACCCACAAAGAGGGCACTTGAATTTCCCATACTGTATCAAAGAAAGGTAGTGAGAGTTCACAGCCTTTCTTTGTCCCTATTTGGAGCCAAAATGTTTGTACTGTTTCTATTGCTTATTATGTTGGCTCTCAGCTTGTTATATCATTTTGATTGTGTTGAGGTAAAATAATCTATTCTTTTTAGTATTTTTTTTATGATGAATAAGTGCTGGATTTGTTCAAGGCTATTTCTGCATCCATTGATAGAATTTTATGCTTTTTTAGTTTGAGGATTCAATGTTTTCTTGTGTTCATAGTTTTTCTGATGTTTAATCAGATTTCTGTAACAAGGCATTTTGGAGGAGATTGCTGTCTTCTATGGGCTAATGTTTCATTGTAATGTGGCTGTTTCCGTGTGACTTTAGCAGTTTTGCGTCTATGTTCGCTAGAAAAATCGATCTGTAAATCTCTTCATAATGTTATCTGTCTCTGACTTTAAAATCAGCACCATATTTGCTTCATAAAAGAAATGAGATAATGATCCATCTTTCTTTATGAATAATTTATGAAACAAAGATTATTTGTTCTTGATATTTTTAGAAGAATTCTGCTATGAATCTGTTTTGGCTGAGGTGATTTGGGTTTGGCTGGGTAATTAGTTCATAACTTGCCTTGTTTCTTCCTCCGAGATTGGTTTATGTAAATGAGTCACTTTCCCAGGTGTCAGTTTGGCCGATGTTTCCGCTTGTAAGGATCTGTTGAAATTCTCTCATTTGTTAGACTAGCGCTGTGGATTATATCCCCTAATATTGTTGATTTTTGTTGTCTTTGATGTGATCTCCTCTTTTTCATTTGTGATTAGAGTGAGTTGTGTGGGGGGTGGTTATATTTGATAATGGCTAAATTTTGTTAGTCTTTAAAAAAAACTCTTGGTCTTATCAATTGAATTGTTCCATCCTTTATTTCTTTTATTTCTTCCCTAACTCTAATTGTCTCCTTGTCTTTTTTTGTATTGTTGCTTTGTAGGGCCTTTCTAGGGTCATCAGTTTTATGCTTAATTGCTTTTTTCCTTACCTCTATCTCTCAGTGCAGCTTGGATTGTGTCCCACAAGTTTTATTATATGGTATAATTATTGTCACTTCAATTTTCTTCTGCCTTTTTTGACATCCTCTTTAACCCAATCATTGTTTAATTCATTGTTTTTGTTTCATGTAATTATCTAAAATTCTAATTTTTGTGAACTTAACAACAGTAAATATGAATATGTCATTGTACAAAGAATAGCAAGGAGGCTTGGACATAAAACTCTGACCTTCTAAGTGCACTTTTACAAAAGGCATTTTAAGTGGAGCATGGCACTAACATTAATGCCCTACTTGGCTCATCTATGTCTTCTTCTAAACTACTTTCTGCCATTTGTGTCATTTTTACAATAGATTTGTATTGAGATCTTTTGTTTTAACATCACAGAATGTATCTCTCCACTTTTCCACCCTCAAAGAGCTATTTCTTATGACAAAGCAAGAAAAAAGGAGAGAAAAAAATTTCACTAAAACTAGTGCATATGTTAAAAAAGAACCTGACGTGTGTGATGTTGCACACATTTGCACCTCATTCTCACACAACAGTTTCCTACTTTGGGGACCAAGCTTGTTCTTTGTCATTTGGCACCCCTTACTTTCTTTTTTAAATCAGATTTTGTTGATATTTGCCATTTCCTGAGTTTCTCCTAGTATCTCTCCTCCCTTCCCTCCCAGAGAGCCATCTTCTAGAATAAAGAATATTTTTTTCTTCTTTTTTTCCTCTTTGGTGAATTTTGAATGTAATATTTTCTCAATTACACGTAAAACAGTTGTTAACATTCATTTTTTACAGTTTTGAGTTCCAAATTTTCTTTCTCCCTTGTTCCCCTCTCCCCCTCATTGAGACGGCAAGCAATTTGATATAAGTGGTACACGTGTGGTCATGCCAAACATATTTCCATATTAGGCATGTTGTGAAGGAAAACAGACAAAAACAAACAAAAAATGTTAAAGTTTTAACAATATGCTTTGATTTGTATTCAGACTATATCAGTTCTTACTCTGGAGGTGGATACCATTGTTCAACATAAGTCCTTTGGAATTGTCTTGGATCATTGTACTGCCAAGAATTGATTATTGTATAGTGTTGCTATTACTGGGTACAGTGTTCTCCTTGTTCTGCTCATTTCACTTTGCATCAGTTCATGTAAGTCTTTCCAGGTATTTCTGGAGCATCCTGCTTGTTATCTCTGAAATCACAATAATATTCCATCACAATCATATACCACAACTTGTTCAGCCATTTCCCATTTGGGGATCATCCCCTTGATTTCCAATTCTTTGCCACCACTAAAAGAGCAACTATAAATATTTGTGTACATATAGGTCCTTTTCCTTTTTGTTTTTATCTCTTTGGGATGCAGACCTAATAGTGGTGTTGTTCGGTCAAAGAGGATGCATGGTTTTATAGCCCTTTGGGCATAGTTCCAAATTGTTCTCTAGGATGGTCGAATCAACATACAACTTCGCCAACAATACTTTAGTATCTCAATTTTCCCATAGCCCCTCCAACATTTGTCATTTTCCTTTTCTCTTATATTAATCAATCTGATAGGGGTGGGGTGGTACTTCAGAGTTATTTGAATTTGCATTTCTCTAAATAATAGTGATTTAAAATACTTTTTCATATGACTCTAGATAGCTTTGAATTCTTTGTCTGAAAACTGCCTGTTCATATCTGTTGACCATTTATTAATTGGGGAATGACTTGTATTCTTATAAATTCGACTGTTTTCTATATATTTGAGAAATGAGTCCTTTAACGGAGAAACTTGCTGTAAAAATTTATGATTACTGTGTATTTCTCTCCATCCTATTTTCTCTGTTTATCCTATTCTCTCTCTTTGTCTCCTTTCACCCTATCTATCCTCAAAAGTGTTTTGCTTCTGACTACTGCCTTCCCCGATCTGCCCTCTCTTTTATTACCCCCCCCCCGCCCATTCTCTTCCCCTGCTACTTCCCTGTGGGGTAAGTTAGACTTCTATACCCTACTGAGTGTGTATGTTATTCACTCTTTTATCCAGTTCAACTGAGAGTAAGATTCAAGTGCCCCCCCCTTCCCATCCACTGCAAAAAGTCTTTCCTGCCTCTTTTATGTGATAAATTTACAGGAAACATGGGCATATTTGCATGCGATAAAAAAATTTAAGGACCAACTATATTGGCATGGGAAAGAAAAACTAATTGGTGAGGCAGGCCCTGCGGCCTTGTAGATGCCTTTGTTATCCTTTCAGACCCTCAGCCTCCCTAACACTTTCCCAGCCCACCTCGCAGAAGGAAGGTGAGGAGGCTTGGCCTCCGGAAGGGGCTGGGGGCCAGAATTGATCCTTACAATACCCATCTGTTTCCCTCTGGCCCTTTCCTAATCCATAATTAAGAAACTCATTGAGGTGGACTGAATTACTGTCTCCCTTCTAAAGGCATGACGTTTTACATAAGGCAGAGACGGGGGCGGCAGGGGTTCAGTTTCCCCCTTCCTCTCAGAATCGAGAAGCTTGGAGCTAGAAGCATCTCAGGGCTTGCGGCAGGCTTGGTACCCAGGCCCTAGTCCTGCCGCTCTCATTGGCCAGCTTCTGGGCCAATCACAGGAGCTTACGGAGGACGAGGCGCAAGGGAAGCGTTCCCATTGGTTGGGCGCGAAGACCAATGGGAGCAGCCTACAAGGGGAGGATGCGCACTCCCCACGGTTCTAGTCAAAGGGTGACCACGACTGGGCTCAGCTTGACGACTCCGGCGCTCTAGGCGGCCCCAGCCGCGAGGAAGGAGCTGGGTCTTGCTTGGCCTCATCTCGGGCTGCCCGATGGCGGTGGCCGAGACTCGAGGACCTTCGACGCGACTGCTCCAGGCCCGCTCCGGAGACCTTAGGCCGGTCTTTCAGAGGGTACGGGAGCCTCAGCTGGAGTGGTGAGAGGGGCCGCAGCTGTTTAGGGGGAGGGGGCAGGGTGTGGTAAGAGAGGAGGGAGGCGGCTGCTGGAGGAAAAGAGGGGAAGGGGCAGGAGAGAGGAGAGGGCTAGCAGCGCGGGCAGAAGACGAGGGTGGATGGGGCAGGAAAGAGGAGGGGGCTCAGCAGCAGAGGAGAGAAGGGAACGGGGGTAGGAGCAAAAGAGGGGAGGGGGC